>JAECWN010000407.1:24537500-25137500 GCA_018150725.1 Drosophila quadrilineata | reverse complement strand
AAGTTGGACCAAAACGAGTTTTTGAGTTATTGTTTATAGTTTACATCTGTATGTGTGATTCAGTGTATACACATACATACATGCGCGTACAAACTGTATTTTAAATATTTATTTTTATTTACAAACATTTGTAATTTATGCAGGCCTGAAATTCCGGTTGTAGTTGTTGTCTATCATTTTGAGAAAATTCATTTCACTTTTGACTCTTCAGCAAACGTTCTTTCATTAGTTTACACGATAACAGTGTGTACACAATTTGTAAATGTATATTATTTGATATGCACATATTGTTCTCTTTTTGGCGCATTTCTTAAATGACTTCACCTCTAATTCAATTAAGCTTGACTTTTGTGATGAATACTTTTCTTAAAGATTTGACTTAATTGAG
Source organism: Drosophila quadrilineata (assembly GCA_018150725.1). NCBI lineage: Eukaryota > Metazoa > Arthropoda > Insecta > Diptera > Drosophilidae > Drosophila > Drosophila quadrilineata. The sequence goes on along the minus strand of JAECWN010000407.1, from coordinate 25,137,112 downwards.
ACTTTTTTTGTTAGCATAATTTATTTAATATTAAGCTGGAAATTTATATTATATATATTGTTAGGAAAACTTTTATAGCCTTGGACTAAATCAAAGTAAACAAAACAAAGAGACCATAATGAACCACTTTTCTTTATTGTGTTGTGTATCGTTAGCCAACTTGAAAATTCGACTCGTACAACTAACCGGGCCAAGAAGCACTCAAAGCAAATGGGTCGTTGAACCGTTGAACCAAACTTCTCTTGAAGATTTTGTTTATCATCATCACACATTGCTTGACTTGTTATGGCCAATTTCTGCAGTTCTCGGTCTTTACTTATGCGAGCACTTATGCTGCTTATGATGAGCTTTTTATAAACCATAAACTTTTGTACATTTCATACAGTCGGTGGCATGGCTGATTTTAATGTGAAATGGAAACTTTCAAATCAAAATCATTACTTTAATATGTTATATGGTTTCGTTTCCTAGTTTTATTTTAGGTATGATTCTCCCCATTTGGAATGTGGAATACCTGCGTCCTGTAGCACCGTCAATGACCTCTATGGCATGGCATGGCATAGACTTGTCAAGTATGACATCATTGCTCATTATATGGCACTGGCCTAGACCCCAGCTCCTACTATCCCATTCTCTCACCATAACAACAAAGCGGTACTAAAACCGGCGAAAGAAAACTAAAGAACAGAAAACAAATTTCACCCCCTATGACACGATGACGTCACGTCACTTCCTGTGTTATTAAGTCAAAAACAAACCCCCAACAAGGACATTTTTACGAGTCGCGTGTACAATTGCCGTGCCCAAAACTCCCCCTCTTAACCCTGGGCCATTTTGTCGGCGGTGGCGCCACATTTCCATGATTTGGCGCCGGCAACAAATTTCATGATGGCGCCCGGCGACTAGTTGTGGAGAATGCCGGCAAAGCTCAAACTTGACAAGCCCCTCGTAGGGTCAGATACAGATTGGGGAAGGAGGAGGGGGTTTGTGTGCAATTGTGAGTCGTATCAGGAGTCGGCGGGACAGATGTATTAAGTTCGTTCCTTTGGGGGTGGATGGTTTTACCAACACTGGCATCAAGGCTAGGGGGTTGCACGCCCACTTGTCGTTGCCGGTTCCGTGTCGTTGAACTCTTGGTATTATTGCCTTGCAACACACGCGATTCCATTCCATCAACGTTCGGCACACATGTGTCAATGGGGACATTTTTGCGGCTCGGAGCGTGTTTACCGTTAGATTTCGTTTTATTCTGATGATATGTATATGCATGATATGCACTTACACATACTCACAGACATATGTATATCCTAACTGCTGTAATCGTTTTTAGATTCGTAAATGGCTCCATAAGATATGCCATAATTGTTGAGAGAACTTCCGTTTTCGGAGCAACATTAGCCAAGGGTCAGAGGGTAATGGATAATTATATTAATACTAACACAAACAGTAATTAAGGTATGTTGACAGGCAGAGTGTAGAAATATAGAAGAAAGATGAGTAATCATAGAGAACATTATGTGTTTATAAACTAATTCGAAATAAAAACGTTAAAGAATGAAAATATCAAAAATTGCATCTTCAAGCAAACCAAAAATCATATTGCGACTGTCAATTGGGTAATAAAATTTCTTTAAATAAATATAAACTGGAGGTTTTGCCTTATTATATATACACATACATATGTACATATATACCACTAAAAAGTCTTGGCTGTTTTCCCAGTGAATCGGTTGCAAAACGTCAGAGAACGCAGAGCTTTTCATTTGACGGTCGTCCCAATGGCCCACTGAAGGCATATTTCGGATTATATCCAACATCGCCTAAGAAACACAAACTCAAAAACAATTTTGTAAACAGTAGTCTATGCGGATAAGACAAAAGTCTGCCCATCTCCACTTTAAGTTGCATGTTGTCAGCACATGCCACACGCGAAAGTTGCATCCACACTTGAGTCTGGTGTCGTCTTGTTGACGAGTCGTGTCTCTATATTTTGTATATTTTTGAGTTATGCATATTCAGTGCCTAAATGATTTCATTTGGATGCGATCTGTTATTCTCTGGCGTCATGCAACCAGCCAAAGGTCTCGACTCCCAGCAAACTTCTACGGCAAAGATTTATGTGCGATTTTCTGACTCGCATTACAATTCCAGGCACGCGACTTACACGCGACACGGCAATTGGAGAAAACTTGGCCAGCTTTTTAACAAAACAAACAGAAATGGCTAAGAGCACATTCATACACATGAATCAGAGAGTGCTCAACAGCTGAGGGATTACTAGACACCTGCAGAAATTACCTTATTAAGATATTCCAAGCACGGCATCGTCTGCTCTTAAAAAGCATAGATAGGTGTCATTTAAAATTGATATATAAACCCATAAGTGTACATTTATATTCCTAATCATTATTAGCTTTACAATAAAAATGAATACATAATAATAATATATTAATTAATATATTTAAAAATATATAAATTCATATATAATTAATAAAATATTTAAGAATATATAAATTCATATATAATTAATAAAATATTTAAAAATATATTTATTGATATTTTTAATAATATATTTAATAATATATTCGAACAATATATATTATATACAGAAAATTAATACCTCCAAAAATATTAAAAAAAAAATGTCTCCTGTTTCCGCCCGGGATCGAACCGGGGGCCTTCTGCGTGTTAGGCAGATGTGATAACCGCTACACCACGGAAACAGCTGTTTGGTACGCAGCAGAATATGTAACTGTTGGTTGCGGCCTCAAATATCTGAACGAGTCTGCCGTCTGTTACTGCAGTAGAGAATCATTTCTAATTTTACTGCACAACCACTTAGTTATACCACTGACCAAATAACATATAGATTCACCATTTCATATACACTTCTTTGGAACAAAAATTTCTTGCGACAGGTCCCAGCAGAGGCTGGGCGTCGTTACGAAGCGTCCCAGCAGAAGCCGAAGCTTGCCGAATCTTCTATTCATGGCACATGTTTTTCGGTCAGTGGTTATACCCAATTGTGTGTGAAAAAAAGTGGAACTGGAAATATTTTTGAAATACAGCCAACTCACAATTCAATTGCTTGCGTTAAAGGCGAAAGCCTTCCAGTTGTTTCCGTGGTGTAGCGGTTATCACATCTGCCTAACACGCAGAAGGCCCCCGGTTCGATCCCGGGCGGAAACAGTGGATTTTTTTTTGTTTTTTATTCTAATTAAAAAAATATATTCAATTATTTTAGGATTTTTAAAATATATGTACATATTCAAAATGAAAGATAAGTTAGTTTGCGCCTGAGAGCCGAATATTCTACTACTTCTGCACCTACAGCTAACTGCACATTATAGATAACTGTCTTAAATTTGATATTTTTGCAGTGAATCAGAAGTATATTTTAAAAATATTAGTTTAGTTGCATTGTCGGTATTCCTTGCAGTGCTTAAATTACGCTATTATTTATTAGTACGCTTTTTCCACGCAACAGCTTTACTTTAAATAAATTACAAATTCTAAAAAAATAATGAGAACATATCTTTAGAAGATTGGATTTGTTCGATATTTATAAATGATGCATAAATTTTGCTTACTGTAATTGTGTAGAGAATAAGTGGCATGCCCTAAAATAAATGGACATTTGTTCAAAAGAATTCAAGAATGAATGTGCCCAGTATACCCTCTCTTGAAATTTAATTTCTATCTCAAATATTTATATTTGGCTACTTGTGCATAACAGAATATTTATGTATATTTCTACAAAAAATGTTATCCTATCGCAGCCGGTAGGATTCGAACCTACGCTCCCAGAGGGAATCTGATTTCGAGTCAGACGCCTTAACCACTCGGCCACGACTGCTTGTAAATGCCGTGCATCTAAAGCAATCTATATGTGAACACAATGTTCTGAAGTACTGAAAAAAAAATACTAAAAGATTTAACTTGAATATCATTTTATTCTGTTGTCTGTTATCTTAAAAGAGAATTAAAAAAACCAAATTTTAAATGTGAATCTCATTCTTCCACTATATTGTCTAAAATAATCATTTGCAATGCTGGTTGATTAACATTTGGCAAATTAAAACTTATAGTATTTGTGTATTTTGTTTACGTTGTATCGTATGATAAATAGACTACATGGTTTACGCTATACAAAAGTTAGAAACAATTTACAGACATACTTTGTAAATAAGACTAATCCGAGGCACGATCTTAACATTTTCTAAGTTGCTTTATGAATGAATCCATGTAGCCTCAAACAATATTTCATATTTGATTTTTTGTAATTTGTTTGCAATCAAGTAAAAATTCAGTGACAGCTTACAAATTATCATTATTTACACTTTGCTGCTCTCATTGCTGTTCATTGTTGATTGTAGATTGTGTATGGATCGTTGGGAAAAAGTTGAGGCTTGATTTTATAGTTACGACTATTTTTATTCTGCCAGCACATTCTGAATGCAATGCTTGTTTTCTTGATGGCGTCTCTCTCTCCCATATACATACATAACATATTTACTCCAGTAAACCGAATGATCTTTATGCAACGATGACAGCCTGTGTCCCACTGACTGAATTGAATGACATGTTGCACATTATTAACAGTGAATGGATGAGTGTGAGAGGGTGAGGGGGGGGGAGGGGTGAGGCATCGTTTGCTTATCGAGAAGGCGAGGAGATGAAGTGTTATGTTCATCAACGAGATGATGACCTTATTGAGGGCAGGTTCTCTGAGCAGCTTCGGATCTCGGGAAAGTTACGTAAGATTTCTTCAGTCGCGATAATTGAATACATGTGAAATTCAATTAACGCTTGTGTGTATGTGAATGTGTATATGTATGTTTGAGCACACAGTGTCTGTGATAATTACAGAACATACATACTTATGTATATGCATTAGAAAATTTGAAGCATAATTTGATTTCATATCAAGCACTTGAATACTTCTTGTGAACAAGAATGCGAAATGCTTTCGCTATTATCACTATCGACGTCGATATCCCGTTGGGTGTGTCCCCATATCAAGTGTGATGTAATTCCACAGTGTCAATAGCCAGAGTCCCATAGTACACACAGACTATTGGGATGGGCAATGCCTAAAATTAATTGTTGTCTTCCGTGCAAAAAGGTCAACTACACACACACACACATACAGACTGTGGCATGCAACGGCAACAATTGTTGCTATTTCAATGCTCTGTGCATTACGTCACATCGGATCACATGATAAGTTAATTTGATTTGCGTTGTTTCGCATTTTTTTTTTTTATAAATTTATTATGAAATCCGATTAGTCTTGTAATAATAACAAGCAATAAGGTTAATAAACTGTTTGTTAGCAGATACTGTAGTAAAAAAAGCATTTTCAAACATGTTTTTATTTCAGCTGATTTACTACAGAGTAGCGAGAGGAAGATGTTGTACTAGGAAACTTGTTAATAATTAAAAATACGCCTATTTTTGTAAAAAAAACTATTGCTAGAATTTAAGTATATAAAATCCTTATATTAATGTTATTGAAATTGATTTCACTGGATGATCTTAAGATAGTTGTACTTGATATTGATCTACCCTTTGAGCGTCATTTTCACTTCCGTTTCTGTCATTGTCAACATATAACTTTAATTTTAACTTCTTTTTTTAAATGTATTCAAATGTATATATATATGTATGTTTTTGTTTTGATGGATAAATTTTAGGTTGGAAAAAGTAATTATAAAATTCATCTGAGAATATCACGAAAAGAAGTGGAAAAGCAGAGCTTGTTTCTATTATTTTTTCCAACACTGAATACACTTAATTCGTATGGCAACACTGGTTAGCAGACGGGCAAGAAACACCCACACAGCAATGAATGCTCGTTAAGTTTATTACACACCCACACACGTACTCAAACAGAAAGTTGCACACAACTTGGTCACTTAAAGACACTACAACTTTAATATTTAACATAATTCTGTTTGATTTCCACCAGACTTCTTATCGGTATGGCCGGCGTCACCTACGCATTCGGTTTTGTGTTCGCTGAATTGCGAGAAGTTCAATTACCTGGAAATGAGAGAAAAATGTGTAGCCATAACTGGATGAGTGGTTGTTGTTCTTGATTGTCTCTCTTCTGCCATGTTTTTTTTTTTCGACTTTCTACTTATAAGCTGTCGATCAAAATGTGAGGCACGCGCTCAGTCAGCCATCATAAGCAACGCCTCACGTCATAATTAGCGGACAGCAAAAACAGAAAAAACTGCTGAAATGCATTTTAAATATGCATATTTGTTTGTTTGTTTTGCCATGCCCTGCACTGTGCTGCCCTGCCCTGCCCTGCCCGGCAGGCAATTGTCAAGCCGGCAAAGGTCTTTCTTTAGACGGCGTCGCTCCACACCCTTTCAATGGCACTTGCACTAAGTCCGACTACAAAGAGGCAACCGCTCTGTGAGACGATGATAGGTACACACTTTTTTCCGCAGCCTAACAACACTGCAGAAACATGCAGTTGCCTTTTATTTTGCTTCTTGCATTATTTATGTGGCTTCCACAGGCAATTGTCATTATGTTTATTTTAATTATGATCGTGCGCGTGGGTGAGGAGAAAATACGCATCCTACATTGCACTTCCCATTGTTGATTAGTTGTGTGTGGGTTTGTCAAGGTTGAAAGTTTAGCAATATGCTAATGGTCAATAATTCTTATTTTTTATTAATATATTGTTTTAAATTGATATACAAATTAATTTTAATGGTGTATAATTCGCTTAACTGCCTCTAGGCCATCTATCTTTAATATTAAAATATTTGAGAAAACTTCGAAATTTTGTCTTGCACTGTTTTCGCCTCAAATATGTTTCATACTTCCTTCCTCACCTTCTAAAAGTGCGGTTAAGTTCAAATGGATTTGGACAATTTCGGAGAAAATAAATTAAAAATAAAAAGAAATAAAAAATTACTCAGAATATGAATAGGTTAATTTTGCCCAACATTAATATATAAGGTTTGACAAAAATTCTTCTCAATTATTTTGGACGCAGAGACGTTTCGTGTTTTAATGGCTACGAGAACCTTCCAACTCGTCATAGTAGTATATGGACGAGTCAAGCACTTAAGTGCGAAATGCATCTGCATATGTATCTATGTACTTTGGATTCAGTGAAACACATTATTTACATACAAACATATATTAATTTCCATCTACTTAAAAAATTTAATATGATGCAGCTATTATATTGATGCAAAGCATTAATGCAGCCAAAAGAATTATAATGAATTTTGAAAACATCCTTAAAAAAAGGTTTTTTATTTTGTTTTAATGTTATTAAATTCTATCCCTGTTTATGCAATTTTTGTATTAAAAATGTTTGGAATTTCATTTCGTCAATGCTCATTAATAATATACATATGTACATACATACATACAGACATATGTACATACACATATGTAAGTATATAATTTATTAGGTGTGCAGACAGCAGCAATATACGCGTACATGTATACAAGCATTTATATGTACATATGTATGTATGTATGTATATATGTATATCTAGAGAAACGCAGCAAATTGAAATTGAAGGTTAATACCATTCAACCAACCACCACGCCTAAATTTAAACAACGCATTTTTCTTTTCTTTCAGTCGTTGATTTGTTTAAAGTAGCGCTGCGACGAGAGCGTCGCCGTCGTCGACTCTTCTGCATTTATCATTTATCCGTTCACATGCGTTCACTCCGTTCACAGCGACGCTGCTCTTTACGCTTGAGAAGCGACGTCGCTCTGCCGTTTCGGTTGTTGTCGTTTTGGCTGTTGTATATGTAGTGTGTGTATTTTTGGTGGCACTTTCCTCAATTTGTTTGTCGACGTCAATTTAATTTTGTAAAAAGCCAAACAAATTCATATCAAAATAAAAAGAAAATTGTCTTAAAATAGTTTCCATTTCCCTAGAGTTGCCTGCCTGCCGCACGTCTTATATTCACACTCCCGTTGGCAGCGGCAATGCTACCTACCCCTATACCCCGCTCCCCACTGGCAAGAAAATCGTATTCCAACAATGTTCGTTCCGATGGCACTGTCAAAAAATAGAAATTCATTTTAGCCAGAATTAGACTGTGTTGGGGTTGCTAATACATATGTATGGACATACATATGTGTATCTGCGTATGTATTGCATCTCTACATATGTACATATGTAGAGAATTATAAGAAAACCTAAACAAAACTGTTGACCTGACCGACTCTCCAATTTCTTCATTTCTTTGTTGTGACATTTGCAGAGTTTGCAGACATGCATGCATGCATACAGTATTTACATATGCATATGTATGCATGTATGTGTATATACGGTTGTGTGCATGATTGTGAGTGTGTGAAAGCTCTGCTCTTTTGCTCTTTCTTGCACCCTGTTCATTAGAGCGAACTTTGCTTTCTGTGTTCCCACTCCCTGCTGTTTTACTCTCATTTTCGGTTGTGCTCTCTCTCTCTCTCTATCTGCATTAGGTGTTTTTTTTTGAAATGGGTTGGGCTGGGATGGGCTGAGTTGTGTTGGGTGGTTCATGGTGCACTTTCATTGCAAGCGTCTCCTAATGTTTGGCTCTCTTTGCCACGTATTTGCTCTCTCCTTTTGCTACATCCCCTTTTTTGTATGGTTGTTGGCAATGGAAACAGAAAATGTTTGCTGCAGGTTTTAAGGTCAGTTGAGAATTTTCAGCGAAGAGCTCAACACTGAGCAAGTAATTTAATGAGCTACATGAATGGAATAAACAAATTAACTTAATTGTTTCATATTTTCTTGTTATATTCTTTTAGCATTCTTACTAAGAGTATAATCAACAAATTTAAACATGACTGAAGTAGAGCAACCGCCACAAAACGGCATAGATCCTACCGCGGGTGATGATGATGAGAACAGTAAAGCCCGCCCCGCGGATATTGAACAGGTATGCCTTATGCGATATGGTAGATCCCCAAAGCTAAACTTGTAAACCCTTTATAAAGGACATGCGTGAAATGGAGAGGCGTAAACGTGTAGAAGCTATCATGGGCTCTAAACTTTTTCGGGAGGAACTGGAACGGATCGTAGATTCGGCTCGTGATGGCGGTGCTGGAGCTAGCGGCATATTGCAGCAGTTGTCGGATATTGTGGGTGTGCCTGTGACGCGTGTGGGCAATGTCCTTAAGAGCAGCAGCTGCATGGTGCCAATTAACGATATTCGGGGCGTGGAATCGATGGGCTATGCCAAGGGTGAGAAGATATTGAGATGCAAATTGGCAGCCACATTCCGTCTGCTGGACCTGTATGGTTGGACTCAGGGTCTGGGTGCACAGATCACGGCGCGTCTAAAGGTCGATCAGGAGTACTTTTTGGTCAATCCCTATGGTCTATTGTATCATGAGATCACTGCCTCGTCCCTCAACAAAGTCGATATGCAGGGACAAATCGTGGAGCAGGGAACAACCAATTTTGGAGTAAACAAGAGTCGTAAGTATAGGGGAAAGAATCTTATAATATAGTCTAAAATCTAATTAATTAATATAATTTGTCTTCAGACTTCGTCCTGCACTCTGTGGTGCATGCAGCCCGTCCTGATATTCGTTGCGCCATTTACATTGGATGCAGTCCAGTGGTGGCCATTTCGTCTTTGAAATCTGGCCTCCTGGCACTCACCAAGGATGCCTGTGTCTTGGGCGAAATTAGCACACACGCCTATACGGGATTGTTCGATGAGGAGGAGCGCAACCGTTTGGTGCGTAGCCTGGGACCGAATTCCAAGGTCATATTGCTTTCCAATCATGGCGCTCTCTGCTGTGGCGAGACCATCGAGGAGGCCTTCTATGCCGCGTGCCACATTGTGCAGGCATGCGAGACGCAGCTGAAGCTCTTGCCAGTCGGTATTGATAATTTGGTGGTGATACCCGAGGAATCGCGCAAGCTAATCTATGACCAATCTCGCCGACCTCCGGAGGATCTGGAAAAGAAATTTGCAGCTGTCACCGCTGAAGAGGATAATGCTGTCGAAAAGAAAGAGGAAGTCACCCCCAAGATTGGTAGCCCACCCAAGTGGCGTGTGGGAGGCGCCGAATTTGAGGCTCTTATGCGTATGCTAGATAATGCTGGCTATCGTACAGGCTATATCTACCGACATCCGTTGATCAAATCGGATCCTCCAAAGCCAAGGAACGATGTCGAGCTGCCACCGGCTGTGTCTTCGCTGGGATACCTCCTGGAGGAGGAAGAACTCTTCAGACAAGGGTGAGATTAACTACAAATGATTAATGATTATATGATAAATTGCTAACTAATATTTATTTTGCAATTCATTTAGCATTTGGAAGAAGGGAGATCTGCGTAAGGGCGGTGATCGCAGCCGCTGGTTGAACTCTCCCAATGTTTACCAGAAGGTGGAGGTTCTGGAGACGGGCACTCCAGATCCCAAAAAAATCACAAAGGTAGAGATCATTACATTTGAAGATAAACAAACGACACAGCAGCACTGTGAGAAAATTGCAAACCTCAAGGAAATCGAGGGAAATTAATACAAATGAAAATCCCCATTCCAAACTAAAATTTTTTACACGTTTCCTACTCTAAAACCAAAAAGGGAAAGTTTTCAAAAAAAAAAAAAGAACATTTTCCCCTAAGTCCACGACCTTGACAAGCAGCTAAACATTCCAAGCAGCAGCCATACCATAGACTATATAACATTAAAATTATTAACATCAGTTTAATTAGCTTCTCAATAACTTTTTTACTTGCTTACAACAAATTCCTACACTTTATTCACGCATAAATAAATATAAACGAATTATGTAGAAATTAAGTAAATCCAGCTAAAGTAATACGTATATTTTGTAAACGGAACAAAGAATGAATAATGATGCCTAAATTGGTATAAATGAATATGCTTTATAAATTGTAATTGTGCATTAATCAAATAAATATAAACTAAATGGAAATTCAAAAAGTATAACACGTTTAGACGATGATTTTGTGCCGAACTTCTAGGGTTTGATAATTGAGCTGATGATGATTTGCAAAGAAAGAGAAAGAGTCAATTTGTTAATAGTGAACATTTAAATAACAAATGCTTACAATGTGATAAAATAAACTAACATTTGCTTGTCACTAACTGCTCTAATCATTTTTCGCGCATGATTTCTAAATTTATAATTTGTTCATTTGTCGTTGCCAATGTATAATTTATGATTTCTTTGCATGTCGTTTTCTTTGAGTTCATCAGGCACAAAATCATTTGTTTAAATATTCCAAAATTTCATTTGTTTATATTTATATGCATTTATTTATTTTGTCAATTTCAAAGCATCTGCGTGCAATTTCTTGGAAAAAATAAATAAAAATAAATATATATTGAAGCTGCTCATAAATAATTTGTAACCAATTATAGTAATTATCATTGAAAGTTGTTTTTGTATTGAAAGTTGAAAAGCACTTTTAGAAAATGTTTTCCTTAAACTAAATAAAAACAAATTTCTTTCTCTTTCTTTTCGAATCGCACCCAAATCCAAATTTGAAAACATATTGTATCTTCCCCCAACTGTGAACGTTACGATTACAAACGCAGTGGGTTGCCGAAGGCTCTCCGACTCACTCGACGCCAGTGCGGATCGAGGATCCACTGCAATTCGTTCCAGCCGGAACCACGACCAAGGAGTTCAAGCGCGTACAGCAACAAGTTAGTAACACCAAACAAATCTGCCTTAGTTGTGATTAACAAATTTTAAAATGACTGCCGCCTACATAGATTAAGGATAATCGACGGGCTGATAAGATCTCAGCTGGCCCACAGTCGCACATATTGGAGGGCGTTACTTGGGATGAGGCAAATCGCATCAAGGACGCAACAGTCTCGCAGGCAGGTGATCATGTTGTGCTCATGGGTGCTGCCTCAAAGGGTATCATTCAGCGGGGCTTCCAACATAATGCCACTGTCTACAAGGCACCGTACGCGAAGAATCCATTCGATAATGTGACAGACGACGAACTCAACGAATACAAACGCACTGTTGAGCGCAAGAAGAAGAGCATTCACGGCGAATGTAAGATCGCCCCAACTCTCCAATAGTCATTATAGTATCTAAAGTGTAATCTTCATTCCCGCAGATACCGATACGGACTTCTCGGAGTCAGAGGCACTCAACTCGATGCAAGCAGCGGGAGCCCATGCACATGCCAAGCATGCACAGAGCGAACCAGAAACGGGTAAGTCAACTTCGATTCATCGATTCAAATTGTTGCAAATAAGTCTCCAAATTGACTGTGATTCTCTCCGCTAACAGAACATCAAGTCATACAGATTCAAACGCAGCAGGCGCCCATTCCCAGCCAGGCTGAAGTTGTGCTGAGCGATGGTAAGTCCTCCACAGTTTTCTGTGTACTCTGTTTTATCGGCATACGTATTCTCCACATGTTTTTTGTCTGTATTCATTGTCGGTCACAATCGAACACACAAACAAACGAGTTATGTGATTTTATTAATATTCGCAATAAAATCCAAATTTAACTTAAAACTTAAGCTACTTGAATTCTTTATACATTTTTTAATGCATTTCGCTTAATTATTAATTAATTTACTATTATTGTCTCTTTGATTATTTTGAGTTTTGTTTTGAATTGATTTTCTTATGTATGTATATTTAGTTTAAATTCTCGTTATATAAATGTATGTATTTATTTGCATCTACTTGTAAGTTACCGAAATTATAATTTAATTATTTATGCGATATATTTATATTATTTAAAAATTGATATTTCTTTATTCTAACCTTTACTTATGCTATTCCCCTTTTTATATTTGACAAAAACTACTCCACTTCAACTTACACAAAAACACACACATACAAACTAAAAATAAAACAAAAAACGTCGGAATTGTTCTATCGTTAAACAACAAATCAGTTAATAAGAAACTTCTCGTAGCACTTGATACCGTTTCAATATCATTTCTGTAAACACACGAGTTTTCATTTCTGTTAAAAGTAACCTACTACAATTTGCTGCTACTATTCTGTCTACTACTTATTTAAGGACACAACTGTTTGCTGTACGGGGCCTGTATTAAGTGATATTTATTTGCACACTACAACAACAAAGACAATCATAATATTACTCTTGTACTGCAACAGCAGCATAGGCAACAAAAAGAACAACAGCAATTATCTATTTTTAATTTACATTCACCTATACTTCATTTAACAGCTGCTGTTATTATTTATTTCGGAATACTTCTTTACATTTTGTGCACAGTTCATTTGGCAAATTGTAAATTCAAAATTGTTCGATTTCTTCATTTAATCCGTAGCCGAGCACAGGCGCAAATGAATTGGCAGCTAAACGAAATCAATATTAAATTGTTTATAGAATATTATATGTAGAATATGTGTAGGACATGTCAAAAAGGAACGATAAATTATACTATTAATACGGGCAAAAGATTAACAGCTCAAGCAACAGCAACAAGAACTCCTTCTACTACTACTACTACTACTACTACTACTACTACTACTACTGCTGCTACTACTACTACTACATACTACCTTTTCTACTACCACAAAACCACAAACATGTGTGGGTGTTAATGCTGCTGCGCTGCCAATTAATCTGTAAAATGAAACCAAAAACAATGCCAAACAAACACAAACAATATACAAAACAAATACTTGCAGTTTAGTACAAAAACATTTTCTGTTTAGAGGTGAGTGCAGCCCAACGAGGAATTAGTGTGTAGTATAAAAAAAACGCATATGAAACAAGCAATTACTACAAAATAACAAACACTATTCGTATATACTTGCATACATACAATACATACATACATACCTACATATGTATAGACCAAAACAAAATACATAAGTCATTCACATGAGCTAACATGTTATTTAACATACGGCATACGGAGCTGTTGTGCTCCCCTCGCTTCATTATGTTAGCACGCTGTTAGATATCCATTAGCTCACTGCATATGCTTTGCTTTGCTGTTACTGGTCTTTAGTGCCAATTAGGCTATTCCGGGCCGCATATCGATATATCGAATGTTATTATTACTATAGCATTCAGGGCACACTTCTTGTTATAGCTTAGGAGTAAGTAACTGCAGTTGCTTACATTGTTTGTGTTGCCTTTCAATTGTCATAGTGTGCACTATATAATAATTATAGCCCTCTAACATCTATGCATGCGTCTAACCGAAATCGGATTGAATAAGATTTAAGTTTTTCTTATACTCTTAATTTTAACTAATTTTTATTTATGTTATATTTTTATGATTCAGTGAAAAGAATGAATCGAATGCCAACAATCAATTATCATTTATTTTCGAATACTATTTTAGCCACACTTAGTTTTATAAATGGCGAACGCTCTCATACAGCAACAAATCGCAAGCCGCCAACTGGCCGAGGTAAAGACAATGATCTCTCTGAGAACACTTTGATCCAAATATGCATATTTCATATTCGTATGATAGTTAATCCCCGCACCCTAATCCATATTGTAATTACATACATACATACATACATACAGACGTATATCTGCATACATTGTTCTGATTGGTGTTAATAACCCCACTAGAATCTCAATTTATAAGATCCTTCTTGTGTGGATCTAAAACATACATAAAAAGTAACACATTTACTTATAAAATTATATACACACAGACAAGAAATGCACATACCTAACCATAAATCTAGTTTCTAATTATCATACGGCTCGGTCAGATTATTTCTGATAATTACATATACACTGCTGACCACAATAATAAGTACATCAATTATTTATTCAATCTGCAATGAAATGTAAAAACAATCTTTTCACTTGAGTTCATTCAGAGGTATTACAAGGACTGAAACTAAACCTCTACATATTATTTTGGCCAGTAGTGTACATACATTGTTGTTAATGGTGTTAAGATCATTCTTATATAGATCTAATTCATATATATATATATATATATATATATATATATATATATATATATACTTATGGATGATACACATACTTACCCCTAGATCTAGTACACAATCATTCTATGGTTAGGAGGTCATTACGGATTTGGAATGGTTTCTGAGACATTTTCAGATATACAATAGGTATTTATATTGCTCTAGATATGTTAAGCGTTCTATCTATAGGTATTTGTTATGGCGAGGAGCAAGTCATATTTGGAATAATTTGAAATTAAGTATCGGTCAAATTGTTACCAATATGCTTGAGGTGCGCATCAGTGTAAGTCTCGATCCTAGCTTTGGATTACAACTGATTCACCCATCTGACTCTCAACTCTCCTCTTTTACCCAACTACCCATCAAATTCCAAATCAATTTAAAGAAGCGCACATTACGCATGAAGAAGGGACTTCTGACGTTGTCCAGAGGAGGAGGAAGAAGTTGCTGGAAAGGGAGAAGGAGAAAGAGAACGCTCTCACGAGGGACACTTCAAGAAAATGCCGACGTGCTTTATTTGGTGTAGTGAACAACATTCCGGTCTCCAATGCTAGCTCGAGTCCCACACAAAGTTCTTGCCAGGATGTGATTGACTTGACACAGAATAATCTGCAACAGGGGGATGTCTATGCATATGCATACGATGTCAGGAATGGGTTCGGGCTAAGAACTGGAGCTGCTGAAAACGCGGCCTGGGATCGCTGTTGTCAGCCCCTAATTTGTTCCGTTGTGCTTCAGGCATTGTACTCGACCCACTGGTCCCAGTGTCGTCACCGATCTAACCAAGTTTCAAGTGCGATCAGCACTTCTCCTCGCAAACTATTCCCATTGCCATCAAATACCAGGTCATCATCATACCGTACGCTCTCTCACTTTGGCTTCATTTCGCCGCGTCAACAGCCACGATTGGAGCATAAGCATGTGCCATCAAGGGATACTAGATCAGCAGTGGCCACATACATGCAAGGTTATCGTCCCATGCAGCGGGTGCTTAGCTACGAGGAGATCTTTTCCACACCTCGATACGAGCAACTGTGTCAGCCATGCTTTGAGCAATTGCTCCGACTTAAGCCGGAGTTGCAGCGTCGTGGTGACCAGGAGGAACTAATCAGCTCCGCCAGCAGCACGATTGCACCCGCCAGACTGGTTACTCTACAAGAAGTGGAAGAGAAGCCCTTGTACGACCCAAGCCATGTGGATTCTAAACATGCCACAACCCAAACCGATTTGAATTTCCTGCAGCAAATCGGACGAATGAACTTTTCTGAGGAATCAACGAATGTTGACTACATGCCAGGGATGCTGACCAGTGAAATAAGTTTGCTGCCGGGCACCCAAACACCTGGGGCAAGTGCAACCAGTATGCCACCCCTGATGTCCTTGCCAGGAATGCGAGCGAATGGCAACGTTGTGGCCGATATCACTGAAGTACTTAGTTTTGGGAACTGGCAGGAGCCGGAAATGGCCTCCATCTCCTGCAAAGAGCAGACACAACAGCAGACGCTAACTGAAAGTGTCGTGACCTTGGAGATTCGACAACAATTCAACCGGGAACGCCAACTCATGTCTCGAGAAGATCGCCAACGTCGCAAGATTGAGTTTGAAGAACTCTGGCAAGATCATGTTCAGTACCATGCTGCCAAGGAACAGATGGAACCGTTGGATGATCAATTGCAAATTATGGGATTAGATCTCTCTGAAGGCACTGACGAAGAACTTCCAGATCATAGACCACTATATCGTGCTATTGCTCTGGAGAGTATTCCTCACGCGAATGACTCTACAAGTGTTTTGGCACCCCAATCAGTCGATCTGTTGAGCGTGAATGGAGATAATGACCAGCGATTGGAAATACTGGATGACGAAGAAGAGAAACGGGATAATGAAAAACCCGTAACTCCACCACCACAAGCAAAGGTTCCAATAGATAAGGAGCTTGTGGAAATCAATCATGCCAATGAAAAGGATGTGGATGAAGTGGTAGCTGAACAGAAGTCATTACAGTCCGTAGAAAGCCAAGCAACAGGTGAGACCTTAGGTTGTCCATTCTCACCGATCGAAAGAGAGATACTTGACCGCATCGAAACGGATCGGTTGAAAGAGCGAGAATCGATATTTGGTCGAATTGCTGAGAGCATAAAAAACAAGTTAACGCCAGAACGTCTTAATCGTATTGTCACGGATGTCGAAGAGACTTTTTCGACCTGCACCCATATTTTCAGTACTCCCATTCCAGTAAGACCCCCAATTCAATTTAACAGTGAGCCGCGACCATCTGCCTATAGTATGGATAACCCTGAGGTCCCGAAAACCTCAACCCCATCAACCGCATCATCTGCTCATATGAAGCTAGGGGTGCAGAGTAACTCTTCCGATAGAAGTTCGAATACTGATTTGTATCCTGGCGTGGAGGGTACCTTATCCTCAAGTACATTTGTATTTCGTGGCACTCCCCGTGTGAAACGAAACTTTATAAAGGAGAACATAAGAAATGCCAGTAAAAGGCGATATATTTCAAAGCCGTACTCACCGTCGCAAAGCCAACGGGAGATGACTACCAATGTATCCCCGGTCTGCACATTCCAGGCGGAAGAGCGCAATAGCAGTGCTCGTCTTTGGGTCTCTATTCCTACTTCGCCACGTTTACAAGTTGGAAATAAGCGGACTTCATCTAGTTTTCAGCATATAAGGAGGAGATTGGGTCACTCTCTCTGCGGTGATGGTAATAAGGTGACGAAAGTTGTAACTCCGGTAGTTAAGCCACAAGACTTTAAATTGCGGAAATCCATCTCCTTTATTTCGGATATGCCTGAGATCAATAACAGCTCGATTATGAGTGAGGCGGACCAGGAACTAGGAAAAAAGGATGAAAATAACAGTGGAAAGAAAATTAATTCAGATATTCAGCAAAATCTAACCGGCAGTTCCACCTCCAACAGCCCCATTGAAGCCACAATTGATGCCAGTCATCTGGAGCACAGTGATACCACCGATGCCAGCACGATTTTAAATCAGAATAGCGATGAAGATTTCTCTCGTTTGTCAGCGGGAGAAACTTTAATTGATGGAGTGGAATCGGAAGAGCACAGCCCGAGCACTGAAAGCAATGAACTTATTTACCAAGGCTTCATTGAAGAGGAATCTGCTACCAATTTTGGCACAGATTTCTCCGAGTTCTCACTGAGATCTGATACGGCAACATACCATCTTAATAAGAATCGAAAGATTTCTGAGAAGATTATTGCCAGCGATAATAATACTGATTCTACATCAGTTGAAGCAGAATATCTTCTAGCCAAGCAAAACATTTTGAAGGTATCCTCGGAGTCAGATGACGACGATAAGCCGAATACATCAGCTGAAGCTGCTCGCAAAAAGAAAAAGAAGTCTATGGAGGTGGTTCAGGAAAGTCAAGAAGTTGTATTGAGTACACGATGTTCGCTCATGGGTAATACAATGCACATCACAGATGAGTCCTTGGCCGATGATATTAGTGAGGCGATTCAACCTCCCCGTGACATTGTCAACATATTTGAATCTTTGACTCCTCAAAATAATAGTTTTGTCGATGAGTTTGAATTGGATGAATACGAGTTATTTGAGCAAGAATTATTTTATGAGGAAATTGTAAGCTATAATGAGAATCAAATGTTCCTATGGACACTGTACGAGAACTTCTCAGATTCTGAGGAGAATCTCTTATCTTCAGGGAGACCCCTTTTTGATCCTCAGGAAGAGTTACAGAATGAAAATAACTTGCAGATGGAATTTGAAAACGAACAAGTAGTACTAGAAGAAGACTCGCTTAACTCGCACTTGGATTTTCCATGCGAGCAAGAAGCACTTAAAGATAATGAGGATGAATAGGGTGGGAAGATTTGAAAGTCGAAAGCAGCTTTAGTTCATTAGTTCATAACAAAATGTTTAATACAATATATCTCCATTGCACGCACTCTGTGTCAAGTCAACGCATCATTTGAATAATATCCATTGAAAAATATTCTTAATTTTACATTAGCATGTCTCTTTATCTGAACTATACTAACATATGGTGTATAGATGGTGAAATGTACTCTTATTGGAAAAGGAATCGTAAAAATGTTGAAACATTTTGATTTGAATAAATATGAAACAAAAATGAGTCAATAATTTATTTATACCTTTATAGAACCCATTGTAATAATAATTTTGAATACTTTCTACAGTGATAATCGAATCTATATAAAATAGTATAGCCAATGACATAAATATGTATAATATTAACACATTATATACACAAAAACCTCCAAGAATTTAGACCTAAACTAGTAACTAAAGTTGAAGATAAGACTATCCTGTAAATATTTAAAATTAACTAGAGTTTACGTTATAATACTCAATTGGAACTGTTACCAATGTTATGTTATATGTTAATTGTGCTGTTAATGTTACGTACATGTTACGCGTGTGTCTTTCCCACTGTTCCGTTGCTGTTGCCGTTGTCTGTCATCTGTATGGATTTGCTGGTCAAGTGAGAGTTCATTACATACATACACACACACAAGCACACTTCCACTCACATACATACACACATGCATCTTCTTTCTCACTCTCACTCCCAGCAATGTACGCACAATTGAAGAAAAAGTATGCCTTCCTCTATGAGCCCAGCGAGCAGTACCTGGAGGAATGCATTGAGCGCTTTCGCTCCATTCAGGTCTATGTTATCTACAAAGTGAGTGGCGCGAAGCATTCTTATCCACTGATGGGTAACAGCGCCAGCCTCAGACGCAACGGTAACATCGATGATAGCCATGTTGACTTCACAGAAGCGGCACCTTTGACCAGCAGTACACCAATGCGGGTCGCCACTGTGAGATGTCCCATGACCACTGCAACGGCGACCGCACATGACAGTAAACAGACGGAGATATGTGTGCGACCGTTTCGCACTGTCTCGCATTACGGGTACAATTACCCATCGTTGAGAGCGCCAAGAATTCTTCTATATCCGCCCAATCACAGCAACTGGATCTGGCAGTCGGTGGTCGAGCAGCCCAAGCGGTTTATCTCCTTCATTAACAAGGCAACCCTCAGCTTGGCGAAGCAAAAAGTGTTGGATGTGCTGGGCGGCAAAAGGGTTGCTATTGCGCCTGTACCTGAACACTCCTATATCTCGGAGGTGCACATGGAGCTGAAGCCGTGTTCAGGACGCCGTAAGCAGCGCAACAATACCGATGGAACAGCTGCGAGCAGCAGCAGTGGTCATAGAAGCAGTAATGCGGAAATTGATGAATTAGTGCGAATAATGGGCTCCACGTTGAGCTTAGATGAGCAAGGAGCAACCTCACGGCCGTCCCATACAATTCATTCAAGCGACCATCACAGGGACTGCGGGGATGGCGATAGTCTCTATCCAGGGCACTATTCGACGGTCGATAAGCCTGTAGCTGAACAGACCACGACTCCAACTAGCAACGAAAGCGGTTTGGGTACTGATGATACAAATCGGCGAAGACATCGCCTGACCACCACTACCAGCAATGACTCCTCACCTTCCACTCTACAAGCTCAACTAAAGGCCGCCTCTATTGATATCGTTGTCAATGTCTCGCTACACAATTCCGAATGCACACCAATAACTCATGTTTCTCTCCAATCTGAACAAGGTCACCAGTGATGCAATTTCGCTATGGATTCTTGTCCAACCCGTCACAGGCGTCGTCATCGACACCAGAATATAAGTGTACAGAATCTGAAACCTTCAGTGCAAACAAACTTGTTAATTACTGAAATATATACAACTTAGAAAAAGGATAGGGTGTGACCTTGAGTAGGGTCTTCTATAGGGATTGTTGATTGATTATAGCATATTTTTTAAATCTCAAAGAGTGAGAAATAGCTCTCTAAAGGATATATTTAATTGTGAGTTCTGGGCATTGCTTCAGGGCACTCTCACACTTATATTAAAGGCAACATTCGCATAATTTAATTCTTTACTATATATATATATATGTATATATTATTTTATTATAATTTTCTTCTCTAAAACTAGTACATTTCTCATTAATAAGTTTTCTCCAAGCTGTGCCATTGCTTGAAATGTTGTTACTTTTTATATTTCGTTATTATATTATGTTCTTTAATAATTTGTTATATATTTTTGTTGGTTTTTTTTTATTAATATTTAAGTAATAATTCATATAATATCAAATTTATCAGATTTAGAATTGTTAGTCATTTGCAAAACCGCTTATTTTGTTCGGATTTGGAATTGAGAAAATCCCTGTATTTTTCTGTTAAATTCCATTTTGATTTCATTAAAAATTCTTATATTTGTGTTAAGCAAGTGTCATTTTTATACTTTAATATGTTCATATACAATCACAAATGTAAAAAAAGAAATAATATACACATACTGTATGAAATTCAAGGGAAACACAGAGGTAACTTCATTCAGTTTTCAAAATTTTGTAAATTTTATATTTATTTCTAGATTTTTGCATGTTTAGGTTATGTGCATGTTCTGTGTTTAACTAACAAATCTGTCTACTAAAACGTCTCAACTCAATTCTAAATATTGTAATAATACCCATAATATAACACTGACATTGCAGTTCCTTTAGTTAATACATTTTGTACATGATTACATACACACATAATTCATTCATTTATTGATTCATTCATACATACATACATATGTATGTACATTCATTCATACATAAACATATGTAAATGTACTTGTGCGTGTTTTAAATGTTGAATTAATGAAAATTAATCTACATTCGTGAGCGTCCACTGAGTTATGTATATTTGCAATAGCTTTGAGTATCCGAATGTCAATTACAATTTACAAATTATATTTTATTCTGTACAATCAACAGGTGAAAACGTACAAAATGGCGATCACTCGGAGGCACATCTGAGCACCTTTTCACAGAGCAGTAAAGAGGTAAGTAATTAAAGACAATAACACTTGATCCGGGAGAGAGAAAGAGGGAGCAGACTTGCTCTCTCTTATTGACTTGCTCTCTCTTGTTGTCAAGTATGCTTTCATCACGCATCCACATTTTACATACAGTTAATTTATCATATATCGATTAATCGATAACCAAAATGATTATGCTCCATTGTTAAAAGTCAATTCATCGTCATTATCATGTTTTAACGCCAGCATAAAAGCATTGCTTGTGTACTAACAAAATCGCAAACGATATTCTCATTGCAAATTTCTATTACGGTTCCAGGACGTTTCTACGGACGGTTCACCCAAGAAAGACAAGAAGAAGAAGAAGGGCCTGCGGACACCATCGTTTTTGAAAAAGAAGAAGGAAAAGAAGAAGACCGAAGCCTAAATTTGTTTGTGCTAGCAAGAGAAACGAACTTCAGCAGTGTAAAAGAGAAACGACGATGATAATTCAACAAAACAATACAAAACAACAACAAATTAAAATAATAATAAAAAAAACATGAATATTTATGAATGAGGCATTAAACAGAAACTAATGAACAGCACCTGAATGATCTTGGGGATCACCACAGGAGAAGGAGATACACACATACATATATACATACATACGTACATACATACTTATGTACATATGTATGGAGAATGAAAATAGAAAGCAAACACACAATTCAATTCATATAATATACATTAAAAGAACATACATAGATACATACATATATAATTAAATTTATAATACGCATTCGACACAATCTTTGCCGCTGTTTTATACAAAAGAGCAAATCAATCTAATAGTTCTCTAAGCGCTTAAGTAAACTACGTAAAAGCATTACATAGTAAAAACATAAACAAATGGACAAATTGATTGTTTGAGACAGTTATTCAACGAAACTCACGAATAACATTGCGAAAATAATAATTGGGCAGCTTCAATGAGAAGAAAATTTGATTGTAGTTTTCTTATGTATGTGCTAATTTATTTAATAAGCAACAATTATCAACAAATACAAACTCACAGATACACATACACACGCATATACACATATACACACGCAATATATTTTTTATAATCGCAATAAACTTCATTGATATTCTTTGTATGTGTGTATGGGTGTGTGTGTGTGTGTGTGGGTGTTAGTGTTTTACATTCTTAGTTTTTATCGTTTTAATTTTCTGTTAAAAAAGGCAGCTAAGCATACACACATACATACATACATACATACGTACAGATGAGAACAACTAAAATGAAAGTATGTACATGAGATGTATACACGATACATTGTATTAGTTTTTATATAAATTAAAATATATTTTTTAATGTACGTAAAACTGTTTATATACTATAAATAAATATATTTGTATATGTAAAACAAATAAATTATGAAGCAAGCAGTAAACAAAAATGCGCAGAAAAGCAGAAACGAAAATCGAAATTCAAATTGATGGCACTTAAAAAAGCATTTCAACTAAATGTTCTAAATTTATGTGAATATATAACGTATAGCATGACAAAAAGGACAAGAAATATATAAACTTGCGAACAAACACACACACACTCACAAACACAATTACTTCCCAATACGACTTGAACTGCCATAGTATGTAAAATTGCAAGGCACAAACAACAATGTATCGATAACAGCATCTAGGAATATCGATACAATTTTAGACATATTCTCCCTTCTCCTTTCTGCTTTTCCCTCTGCATAACATCAGCAAACAAACAAACAAAAAAAAAGCATTGCCTGCGCCTTAGCAAAACAAAAGTTAATTATAATAAATTTATAATAAAATATATGAAAATCATTTAAAAAATAATTATGTAATTAATTGTTTCTGAATTATTTGCGCAACGACAGAAGCTTATTTCTAGCAACTTTTTTGCTCTTCAATCAAAAAAGTTTGTACAATTTCTCTTTCGGTTTCGATCTTAGAAATATGTGTAATATTCTCAGTGCAAATAATACGAGTGGAATTTCAATGAACAAACATGATCAGCATATAAAACTAGAAAATATCCAGCAACACGAAGAATATTTGAAATGACACACACGATAGTAAAAACAATTAAATCAAGCTGACTCTTTAAATTATTAGATGTTAAGGAACTGCATATAAATATATATACATACATACATATATATATATATATATATATAATTTCGTATTATATGTACACATACATACACACACACACATATATACACGGAACACTTACAATATATACATATATGAAATAAACACTTGGAAATTGTACAAAATTCGATCAAGTGAAATCTCGTTTTTATTCGTCAGATAAATAACTTACACCTCTGCTTTATTAATTTATCATTATTAATTGCAAAAAATAAGAACGTAGTCGTCAAGGTCCTACCAACAGACTGCACTACACTCTCACACCACTTACCCACCCTCCCTCCATTAACGAAATAACAAAATTGGGCGCCAAATTTGAAATGCTGAGTGTGTCTTGAATTTAACCGCTGCACATTGGTTCAAGATACGATTTTTTTTTTTATTTATTTTTTGAATAAACTACAAATTTAGTTACAGACATTTGAATTTGGAAAATATTATACATTATTTTATGTAATAAATGTAGTCTGTTCGACCACACCCACTTTTGCCTCTTATATAAACAGATGTGAAGTTAGATACATTTTGATTTGGGAATGACGGAAATTTCTTACATTTAATATATGTAATCTATATTAATTAACATTTTGGATTGTGTTTTAACCATTATCGTATTCTAACACTACACAGCATGCTTCATCCGAGTCCTCATCAAAATCAGATTAATCGTCGAATTCTTTTCAACTGAGTTTTTGAATTGATTTGACGGTTAACCCAGGACACTTTGTACTTATTTCTATTTTCGCCGATATCCTTTTGACTTAAAACGATCGCCCATATGTGTATGTATGCATGTAGTTATTGTGTTTCTTTTATAAAGGCTTCAAAATTACTTCTTTTTTGTGTAAAGTGCTATTTTTTTCATCGATCTCGTGGAAAGTGCACATCTTTTTTAAAAATCAAATCCCATTAATCAATTAACGATAAGGGACGACATTTTTACAAATTGGCGTTCTTAGTTTGTGTGGACTCACAAAAAATACTCATAGTTTATACATTAAACAACAATCGAAGACCAAAAAGAAGACATATCTACATATATATACAACATACCATTACTTATAATATCATTAGATTTTTCGTACAAAACTAAGCAAAGACAGCAGCTGATCGATTGTGGATTTTTAAAAGCACTCAAGAAGATTCTGTGGAGCTTGGTACATTCAGTTTTTAAATGTATTAAATGTGAATTTTTTTGAATTTGAATCAAGAATAAGAAACACAAACATTAAAATGTTGACTTTATGCAAAAAAATCGAAATTTTGGTCCAAATTATATACATATTTATATATATTTTACTACGAATAATTTTCGAAAAGGTAAAATTTTTAGAAATTTATTTATGTAACCGTTGAAACATTTTGCATACAGCGGCAATTTTATTTTATTTTTTTTTTTGGCACCCACACCCTGAATTTCACCATCATCATTCTCGAGATCTTTAAGAGAACTCTATGGCGAAGATCGAAATCATCATCCCTGGACAACAGACCTGAGCAGACCTGAGGAATTCTCGAATTCGAAGCATGTCGCACAAATACAATTAAGCCCCCACATCTTATAATTTATTGTCATATAAGTTAATTATCGTATAATTAGGGTCATTAATTAATATTCCTTTCTAATTTAAAGACAAATTTTAAAAGGATAGCGGCAAATAACCGTAGAAGAGATGCGTTAACGCAATTACGCACATGAACTCGCAAGTGGGGACAAGGACACAGAGTATCTTATATATATTTTCTCAATATCGAAAATTTTACCCACTCGAAGTTGGATTTTGAAATTTCTGATCGAGGGGTATGTAAATCCCAATATCGAAATTTCGGTCAATCGAAGTTACATTTTAAAAATTCTGATTGACGGATATTTTTTATCTCAATATCGAAAATTTTACCCAATCGAAGTTGGATTTTGATCGAGGGGTATTTAAATGTGAATATCGAAAATTTTACCCAATCGAAGTTAGATTTTGAAATATGGAAATTTTGCCCAATCAAAGTTGGATTTTAAAATCTCTGATCGAGGGGTATTTAAAAGTCAATATCGAAAAGTCAATCGAAGTTGTTTTTTTGAAATTTCTGATCGAGCTGTATATAAATCCCAATATCGATATTTTGCCCTATTGAAGTTGGATTTTAAAATTTCTAATCGAGGAATATTTTTATCTCAATATCAAAAATTTTACCCAATCGAAGTTGGATTTTGAAATATGGAAATTTTTCCCAATCAAAGTTGGATTTTAAAATCTCTGATCGAGGGGTATTTAAAAGTCAATATCGAAAAGTCAATCGAAGTTGGATTTTGAAATTTCTGACCGAGGTCAGGTTAATGTCAATATCGAATATTTTATCGACTCGAACTTGAAATTTAAAATTTCTAATCATGGGATATTTTTATCTCACTATTGAAAATGTGACCCAATCGAAGTTGGATTTTAAAATTTCTGATTGAGGAATATTTTTATCTCAATATCGAAAATTTAGTAGGATTTTAAAATATCCGACTGATTTTAAATCTCTAAATCGAAATTTCGCCCAATCGAAGTTAGTGTTGACTTAAACGATTCCGCCCTCAAGATCTCTTTCAACGGATCTTGACGTAGTGAACTCCCAGAACATCGTTCGAATAGAAATTATCTTAGACCCCAATTCCTAATCAAGATTGTCTTAATTGTAAATATTGTAAATTTTCAACCATAGTTTATCTGGACATAGTTCTACTTTTAATTATTATTTTCTCATTAGCTTAAGTTGCCACAAAGGTAACAGAATACTATTCAGCTGTAATCAATATTTCTAATAAATACGATTAATAAGAAAAAATCGAAGTTAGATTTTGATATTTCTAATCGAAGGGTATTTAAATGTCAGTATCAAAATGTGACCCAATCGAATTTAGATTTTGATATTTCTGGTCGAGGGGTATATTAATGTCAATATCGAATATTTTACCCACTCGAACTTGGATTTTGAAATTTCTGATCGAGGGGTATATTATATGGTATATAGAGCACACTCGACTTTATATTTATCTCGTTGATAGTTTTTGAATTACGAACTCTAGAAATTGTAAATTGTCTTCACAAGAGACATTTATATATACATACTTATATAGATTATATTATTATACAATTTCCTTGATGGTGAATATGTTTTCCATTGACACTATAGATACTACAGCTATATGGACTAGACACAATTATCATATATCTGTTAAAGCAGTTCCTAATTGGGTGGCTTTTCAGTTTCATCTTGAATAGTTTTCTTGCCACCGGCGAGAATGTGCTGAATCTCGTCCAGAGTTTTGCCCTTCGTTTCGGGGACGCAGAACAGTGAGTAGACGAAGGCAATGACGGAAATGAGTGTGAAGATCCAGAACGTTGGCGCCGGGCCAATCGCATTCTTCAAGAGGGGGAACAGTTTGGTGACCATGAAGGCGCACAGCCAATTGCTCGTGCCCGCAATGGAACCAGCGACACTCTTGACATCCTCGGTGAAGAGTTCGGCCATTATGAGCCAGGGCACGGGACCGAAGCCAATGGAGAAGAACACAATGAAGAGGAGTATACTGGTGATGGGCAACCAACCGATGGAAGCCACTGAATCCTCATCAGATTCCTTCATCTGGAAGTACACCCCCATCAGGCAGGTGGTGATGGCCATGAAAAAGGCCGAAATCAGCAGTAAGATGCGACGTCCTGCCCTATCGATAATCATCGTGGCCACCAGGGTCATGACCACCTGGGTAGCTCCAATCAGAATGGTACAGACTCTTCCGCTTAGATTCGCGCCCACGTCCTCGAAGATGGACGTCGAGTAGAACATGATGGCGTTGATGCCCGTCCATTGCTGCAAGGCCTGGAGAATGACCGCGATCGCCACGCCCTTCATGGTAATTGGTCTCATCAGAGCGACCAATATGCTCTCCTTGGCTTCATCGCCAGCTTTGTTGGTGTCCTGCATGATCTCCTGCAACTCGCCACTGACGTCATAGTCCCTGCCACGTAGCCAGAGGAGCGACCGGGTCGCATCCTCGGGGCGGTTCTTCATGGCCAGATAAACTGGGGATTCCGGCATGAAGAAGTGCACCACAGCGAAGATCAGAGGCAGTATGGCGCATAGTATATTAATCGTCAGCAGCTCCAGGTACCCCCCGACAATGTAGCCATAGAGTAATCCCGAAACGGTGTTCAGCTGGAAGAAGCTGCCCAGAGTGCCGCGGGTGTCGAGTGTAGAGATCTCCGTGGCGTACATGGATGCCGTGACGCAGAAGGCGCCACCACAGACCCCAAGAACGAAGCGCCCGAAGTACAACATGGTCACATTGCAGGCGAATATCATGAGAAGCCAGCCAACCATGTACGGTGGTATCAAGGCCAGCATTGTGGGCTTCCGTCCAATCCAGTCGATAACGAATCCCACCGGGATGCACACACAGGTGGCGCCCAGTGTCAGCAACGAGGAGATCCAGCCAAATGCATCCGCTGAAATGGGAAATCCATAGGCCTCATCCACCGTCAATTTACTCTCCACAGGAGCCGACCATCCCATGCTCGCTCCCATGCAAAAGGCTCCAAAGGCCGCCGACAATCCGGCCACGTATTGTGGCAATACCATGGGTTTCGCCATCTCTTCTACTTCTATGGTACTCCGCTGCGTTCCTTACTGTTCACTCTGATGGTTCTAATCCAACTGAACATCCATGGGCACTCTTTCCACTCTTTGCATGAAGAATCCAATGCATTTGATATGCTGATAACACAGGCGGCAGCGACGACAGCGTTATTAGCTGCAACAACAATGGAGGTGGGAGTGGACTGTAATAACAACTATATAATAAATTAATAGAATTGATTAACTTAAGTATTGTGTTTACATAATAATCACTGACTATTCCAAATTCACGCAATTCCTCTTGAAATCTGTGGTCTTAAATCAAGTGAATTATCTTGACCGCTTACCATTGCTGAAGATCATCTATCGATCTCGCCCTTGTCTGATCTCTGCTCTATATCCCCGCTGTTTAGTTTATCCTCTATACATTCACATATCTTAAATTATACAAATATTTAAAATATATATTTATATATTTTGCGATACAGTGAGTCACCCTGTGTTTGCATTAGATGAGATTTTCTAAAAATGTTTCCACTGCTTCACGCTAGATGGTGCTATAGTTATCCAATTTATGCTACGCAATCTTTTCAATGGTGTTGGTAAACACAACAATGTTTTTGGTTCTTGTTTATGCACACTTATTACTACAGGATGTTTGCGTCTGTCTCTGGATGTTGTTATTGTTAGTGTGGGAACTGCGGGAGAGGGGCGCAGTTCGACAGAAACTGTTTGAGTGGATCTAATCTATAGCCGATCACGGTCAATGGGCAATTCCAAACAACTAACGACGCAACGGTCATCTGTCGGTCAACAATGGTAGTCGAGGCGTCATGAGTCGTCATAACGTGTGGCACTTCTGGTCAGAGGCACCACAAGTGTGAGATCTACCACCTGTGATAATGGAAAAGGCATAACTAAATCATTCACCACTTTTTGATAAGTGCCTCGTTCGTCCTAGAGTAGTGCTCCGGTTTATTTACAATTTGATTATAGATTGTGTCACACAATCGGCAATATCGGTCCAGTTACCTACAGTTAGATATATGTACATATAGTATATGTAGCTCCGAAATACTCGACTTCCAGTTCCAGTTAATACATATTCTCTAGGTATGAGGTTAAAAATTGAAAGATAATCATGCATTTGTTTATTTACTCAAGTAAGTCTCTCCCTCCCCGTCTCAAGACGCTTTGACGCAGTTACAAGTGTAGGGTAAAAACATTTAATTATTTGATTAATGCAACATTGGAGCTCTTCAGATTGTGCAGTCGACTTGCTGCCCACTCCACTTATATAACAATTTTGATATCAAATACAATTTACGACTGGGGCGCAAATGATTCACTTCTTGCGTTCGGCCTCCTCCAGGGCGCGCATCATTTCGTCATTGTGTTTCTCATGGTGTTCACGTATCGCCCGCTGCAATTCCTCGTGATGGCTCTTGCTTTGGGGCGGATATAGTTCGCGCTTCTTCTTAGTCACCCACTCTTCAAAGTACTCCGGCTGATTGAATATGTGAAATAGCGTTACAGGAAATGCCATGTACATTCCCATTTTCGCTACTTCGAGTACCCAAGTTCCCATTATTATCGTTTAAATGACCTCCAAATTTCCACCAGACGTACAAATGCAATTTGTTTTAATAATAATTTTCCAAGCGGCTGTCAACAAAAAACAGTTGTTCGGAAGTGTTGAAAACTGAGTGAGTGTAGAGTACCTTTTATTGTATCGATGTTTATTGAGCATCGATTACAAAGTAACTTGGCGCGTATTTAAATAGCACGTATGCAATACTTTCATTTTACTGTGATTAATAAGATCATTTTTAAACAAACTGCTCTCTCAATATAAACTATAAATATAGACTGAGGATCAATAGGAGTTTCTCTAAGGAGAACAGGAGTCTATGTCCGATTCTCAGAAATTATAAAAGCTAGAGTAAACAATATACTAATCAATTTTATTAGAAACCTGTTAATTTCCAGATTAATTGCCATATGGCTTCGATATTTATGTCTTTGCTATAATTATACGCTAGTCTCCATTCTGTGTCAATTTATATAAAACGTAATATATAAATTGATTTTTGAAGATTGATTATTCATATTTAAGGTACATATTATGAAATATATTCAGTCCACCTTGTTAATTTCAAAGCGATCCCAAAGTCAAATATAACATCACACAATCCCAATGTAAGTTACGGACAAAATTTACATAGAAATCCGTAAATCGGCAGAACCGGAGCTCCATAAACGCGATGAAGCATTAAAATTCACACGGATTCACACACATATTATTGTTAATATTTATATATTGTGCAATATTTTTATGAATAATTCGTAATGCATGCATTTAAAATGTAATCTTATTCCTAAACTAGAATATATGTAAATGAAAAACGTGACCAATTATAAAACCTATCTACTACATAATGTATATGCGGACATTTCTGTCCGCTCGTTTTGTTTTCGAAAACAATTCCACGGAAGCAATATGTTTAAAAGAGATAAATTTTTAAAACCGTACAACGGTTTTAACGTTAGTAGTCGTAGAAGAAGAGTTAAGTGCTAGAGTGCTGTTTCGCCTGGATACTCCTCGTGAGAAGTAATCAGTAGTTTTTTGGTTAGTAAGTATTCATCAGCATCGCCATTGGAAATATTCTCCTTATTCTGGACATTTTCCAGCGCACCCCCACCTTTCAATGGGGTATCTGCGGATCTCTTACGACCACTGTTGAAGTTGCCCAAGGGAGACACAACTGCCGGCTCATTGCCGTCGAGACAGTATAGCAAACTGGGACTCAGCTCCGATTCGTCGAAGTCCTCAATATCCTGCGTGGTGCTGGCTCCTCCAAAGTCATCAGAGCGACTGGCGAACGACAAATCCGCTGGGCTGGCTGTTAGCACACTACGTGTCAGTAAATACTCTCTGAAAATGGTTCCCATTAATAAATAATAATGTATTTCAATATTTTATGGTTCAAGTACTTGAAGTCATTGGAGAGCGCATTTCGCGGTTTGCCGCCCATAGAAGGATCCGTTTCCAGCTCTGTACTGTTGCTATTACTGCTGCTGCCGTTGCTGCTACTGCTGCTGCTTGAGCTTGGGTGGGATGAGGCCAGGGAGCCAGTGACAAACTGTTGCTGACGCCTCAATATATCTGCATAGCCGCCTAGTGATGTGGCGTCCTCACTGTGAAGCACTGGTGGTTCCAATTGCTTGCTGGTCATCATCACTTCATCCTGATCAGATTGTTCTGGTTGCTCAACAAAGCTTAGATTCTGCTGTTTGTCCCCATTTCCCAGCGCATTGAGCAGCATCACTGGCTTCCTGGAACGCGGTGTCATAATGGATTCCTGAAAGCAACGACAGCATTACTCAGAGAACTGTTTCAGGCCAATTAGAATGCATGCCTAGGGTCAATGTGATCATGCTGTACTTACCTGCATGGCCTTGGTCATACGTTGCGTTGACTTGGTTATTGGTGACATGGAACGCCTTCCCATTCGAAGAGATGGTGTGCTTGTGATCAGGTCGAGATTGCGATATATGCTATTTTGGAGCAACTGCTGATGACATGTGCCTAAGCCCGTTGGTAGCTCATTGGAACTGCCGGTTGTCTCTGACAATGTATCGTCGTCATCATCATCGTCTAGATGCTGTTCAGCATCGTCCACATCACTGTCATCCATATCCTCCAGCAATGGGGCATCTGCGTTCTGCAAATTACAGCCCAAATGTTTGCTGTCGTCGCTGCCACTGGGTCGCCTCTTTAGGGTAGCTGAGACACTCCGAACCAATCGTTTGGTCGTCTCTGGCGTGCTGAAGGGAAAGCGTAGGTTGCCCATGCTGACGCCTTTCATCAGTTTGCGTGTGAGGGATTTGCCCATGCCGCTGTTTTGTGTAGCGGACACCTCGACAATGGGTGTGAGAGCGGCGTCCTCATCGTCAATATCTCCATGCACCTGTGATCGCATACTACATAGATTAGGCTCGGATTTGTATCGCGACGATTGCTGTACAGGGGTACAAGGATTGGAGTATTCCTCAATCTCTTGCAGACGACGGTCATTCCAGGCGACGGTCTTCTTATCAGCCACGCTGATAAGCTGCTGCGCCGCCGCTGAAATCACCTTAAGAGGTGTCACACAGCATATATCAATCTCGTCCAACTCTGATACTGGAGGAGGCACACCGGACAGATCATGCGATTGCTGGCGGCTAACAGGAGCCGACTGGCTGCTGGCGCCGCAGCTACTGCTGTCCGAAGACGATTCAATCTTGAGAGATGTGGATGAAATGGATTTCTGAAGAGTATGTAGTGGGTTAGTGGCGGGTGCTGTGGTGACTGATGATGTGGAGGGTGGCATTGGCATCGCCGGCGTCGGACTTTGGAACAGCACACGCAATTTGGGCGCTTTGGCATGCGAGAGATTAGGCGTCTGCTCGACAGTAAAAGGATTAGAACATGCGGTTAGTTCACAATAAAAACACATAAAATGGAAATTGAGGAGCACCCACCTCTGATCCACCCATAGCTGGAAATGTCGGGGGACGCTTGGGCGTCCGGGACATAAGGCCTTTGTGAAATATATGTTTCTTGATCGAGTCACCTAAGGATTTGGCACTTCTCGTTGCTTCATTATTCTTCAGGCGATTCATAACAACCAGCTGCAATGGAGTACCTGTAGAATGGGATTCGAATACCAATTAGTTGGAGCACTTGCAAATCCTAATCTCTCTGTCCTACCCTGTCCGTTTTGTTTATTGAATTGCTTGATGAGCCGCCGCTTCTTAGAGGACTCTGGCAGACTCTGTATGTGGGCATAGAGCTGAGCCAGCTCAGTGTCCGTGGTGTTGGTATTGGTCGCCGCAGCTGTGGCAGCTCGGTCTACAAAAGTGTACACCGTGTTGACCGTCGACATGTCCGAGATGGATTCATCGAGCGTTTGCTCCGGCGACATGGTTTTCTTGCGTTTGCGTTCAAGAAAGTACGCTCGTATATCCGTGGCCAACTTGGCGGGCACTGCAAATATATCCAAGTGCCGAACAATCATATAGGCAATGATACTGGACATGCGCTTGGCCGTGTAATGCAGCACCTCAGGTGGCAGATTGCGGGGACAGATCAGATGCGGCGTAAATATCGTTGCAAGATTTGCAGCTGTCATCTTGTTGGTCTGCTCATGCTGGGAAACAGCATGCAGCATTTCTATGATATGTTGGAGCAGCTCCCGCTGTTCATCGGGCAGCAGGAGCAGCAATAGTTGCACGGAGTTCAACAAGTGCTGCTGCCGCTCCATATTCGCTTGCGTGCTCTCTGTTAGCTCTAGGCAGAGCGGAGCTATCTGTAGATGGGCTGGGTAGTGAGCGTCCGTTAGCAAGGGCTCCGGGAGCTCAGCCAGGAAGCCCTTGAATACGGTGGCACAATCGTGCGCCGAGTACCCAGCCTGTTCAAGCTCCAATGGCTTGTCCTGTTGTATGTGCAATCGAAGCTCATTCTGTCGCGAAACAGCGCCTGTCTTCCGGAATAGACCCTCCTGTGTGAGATCTGCGTACATGAAGAGCACAGTTTAAGATACAATTTACAGCTGAATATCGGGTACCCCCTAAGACTAACTTTTCTCCAACATGAGAAACTCCTTCAGCTCCTGCAGATGCATTTGGAAGCCAGCATCGATCTGCTGCTGCAGACACTCTGTGGGGCTGTTGCCAACGGATTTGCTACCACTTGCTGCAGTGCACCCAGCTGTAGCGGCAGTCGCTGCATTTCCAACATGACCCAACCTGTGCTTCTTGGATAGGCGATTCCACTTTTTCAGTTTGCCTTTGTCCTCATACACAATCTCGTGACAGGGTAAATCGAATCTACAATTGGAAAAATTAAAGTCACAGACATACATATGTATATATGTATATGTATATGTATATATATAAATGTACTTATGTACATATGTATGGATATGTGCACATCCCATTCACTTACTCATCGGTATTTAATTCAAGCTCAAATGAGAGATGCATACGCACGAGAGTTTTATATTTTTCATAATTGCAGGTGCGCATGCGCGTCGCCAACTCGAGGTCGTTAAATTCATTGATATTCACGTATTCCATGTCCATTGTTGGATATATGAATCGTTCTCGTCCAATCGAATATTTGCTGTCTACCTCTGTTTGTATGTATGTGTGTTTCTTTTGTACGCTTCTGTGTGTACGTGAGCAGCTGCACTAGCAAACAATATCAACAAGAACGAGAGGAAGGAAATCGGATGGAAAGCGTCGCGCAGGATAACGACAATTTGTTGCAGGTAAAACACGAAAATGAATTATACACTACTTAATAACAAACACAAAACTTTCATTAATCATAAATAATAAACTCCGTTGCTAGTCGAGCCATAATTGCGGCTTAGCTGCGTATTTAGTTTTATCACTGATCCGCAGAAAAACGACGCAAGACGCTCTCAACCAACCGCTGTGAATTGAATTTACAGAGTTGCTAGGCTTACTCACAAACATCTGTTAGTACACGGTAGAAAAACGATGATAATACAGAGTTGTATCGATACGTATGTATATCAACGCTGTGCACAGTAACACTATTAGCATTTACCAACACCAAATGCATTTACCGCTGCCAGACGGACTGCAAATCTGTTTATTCTCGTGTATTTTTTGCAAAATTTTGTATTAAAATGGTTCTAATAATGCCCATTAGTCCGCCCGAGCATGGCCTTCTATATACTGCTAATAATATAAAGCTAAAGCTCGGTGATAAAATGATTGGGCAAGGCACAGTCTACATTTCGCAAAAGTAAGTACAAATGTCCTCGAGTAGTGGCTGGAAATAATTACGTACCCATTTTATTTATACAGTACTCTGTCCTGGCAGCCTTTTGATCTTGCGGAAGGAATTTCCATTGAATGGAAACAGGTTAGCTTGCATGGGATTTCATCAAATCCCAGAAAATGTATTTACTTCATGCTGGACCGAAAAGTAGAATGGGAAGGTGTCTATATGGGGAGAAGTATGGAAATGAATGGTCAGAATGGGGATGGCGCTGGTGCTGTCGGAGAACCCAAT
The DNA here is from genome assembly GCA_018150725.1 of Drosophila quadrilineata. Lineage (NCBI taxonomy): Eukaryota > Metazoa > Arthropoda > Insecta > Diptera > Drosophilidae > Drosophila > Drosophila quadrilineata. The sequence continues at coordinate 25,101,383 of JAECWN010000407.1, read as the reverse complement.
CGAATTGATATTGCCAACAATGAAGTTGACGAGGGCAATGGCAGTGATGAACAAAATGAAGATGACGAAGACGATGATGATAACTTTGAGGATGCAGTTGACCAACTGGATGATGTAACCGAATGCTGGCTTCTACCCGACGACATACACACTGTAGATACAATGTACAATGCTATGACCACTTGTCAAGCATTGCACCCAGACTCAGCAGACAGTAACTCTGAGGATAGCGATGCCATGGAGGATGCTGGCGGCGTAGGCATTGGCTTTAATGACCATGACATGTCGGAGGATGCTCTGGGTCGGAATGGTGAAGCCATTGGTGGCATGCAGAATTTGAGCATTGACGATGACGATGAGCGCTTTGAAGATGCAGATGAGTAGGGTTGCTAAATTGCGAGCTAAAACCTACTCCAAATACCATTTACATTCAATATACATAAATACGTATTTATATTTGAATCTTTTATACGAATTGTAAGTCTACAAAATGTGAAAATATTTGATTAGCTTTTGGATAACTATATTATATACTCAACGCTGTAAGCGCTCAAAAACTTATGCGTTTTCTTTCCTAGCCTGTTGGTGCACTTTCATCTCCTCAAGAATCGCTTCCTCGCTGATAGGTTTAGCCAGCTATGAAAACAAAAAAACAATTATTTGAATTTGAGGTATGGGATTCAAAATTTACCGCATCGGCTATTTCTAGGACATTTATTGCCTGCTGATATCCATCACCTCTCGAGGGCACTTTGTCGTAGTTCCAATACCCGAAGTCCTGAAACGTGCCAGTCAGTCTAAGTTGGCGATCAACTTGGTTGGAGTCAGTCTCCTGCAGAACTATTCCTTTATATCCGCTTGGCATGTTTTCACGTTTTCCAAGCAGAGGATAGCCACGAAGTGAATTAGTTAGCACACTGGGTCCCAAATCAGATGCTTCACGGGTATAGTTGTTGAAATATTTATCGACATTGGCACACTCGCCATCTCCTATGATTTTTGCTGGTAAGTAATGTAGCTGCATAGGCCGTTTGTGCTCCACATCGCTAACGTTAAAATCTAATATAATTGGCATAGCTTCGATAAAAAATAAACGATCAACAGAACATAAAATAAACACCGCCAAAAAAAGCTAGTGTTGACTAACTTTGAATAATCGGTATGTGGTGTAAAGTGCAGGAAAATGCGTTGTCAACACTATATGTTCAGGAACTGAATAAAAATGGCGTTTCTCGTCGTACAAGAACTGATTTCTACGCGATATTAGTGTTAAATAGTTGTAAACATAATTGAAGTGTCGATAATTCAAAAATAGTTGACTATAAATTATGTAGTTATTCTAGTTAAAATATAAACAATTGTTGTTTAGCTGGTCGTTTGCGCAGGTAAATTGCAATTTTCGTATATTCAATCAGCTCGTCGTCGACGTCGTTCATTTTATTTAATTTGCTCTCTCGTCGTCTCTCTATAAGTATTAAGCGAGAGAAGTGCGTAAAAGCGAAATATTATTTTGGTGTATATTAAAATGAATGGCTTTTTGTATAAAAAAAATTAACAATGTGAAAGCATTATTATGTGTATGTGATATGTTAGTATTAAAGAAACTAACAAGTGTGCGGCCTAGCCTTTATTTTATATTGCAAATTCTATGAGGCAGTCCCATACACACAGTGGGTTAGTGTATGAGAAAGAGAGAGGAAGAGAGAGAGAGTCAGACACCGACACAATCAAAATAGTATGCACCCATACAAACGCAGGAAACAAATTAAAGTTAATTAAGCAACTGTTGAAATACATACTGTACATACATTCGTACGTATAAAAACTATGTGCATAACTTAATATAATTTATGAAATAATAAAAGATAGTATTCGCTAAATTGCCTGCGCTGGCTGCAACGTGTGTCAAGCTATGAGTGTATGAGTGCGTGCGTGAGTGTGTGCGCCTATGCTTGTGACTGTTTTGAAGTATTTGTGTGCGACATGTGCGTGCATGACAGTAACAGTAACAGCAGCAAAACAATTTCGGTCGAGTTGTTTGCTACCTGCCAAAGTTGTTTTATGTATTTTTTGTTCGGCTCTTCCCTCTCCTACATGTTTCGCATGTACATACATATGTATGCCGGCCCGGCAGTTCGCATGCCCTCTTCGCCGTAGTGACACACGCACGCACACATGCTTACGCGTTTCCATTCACATTTGAAAGAACTTACTCCTACACAGTTGCAGAAACAGTCATACAAGAAATGTGCATGTGGTTATCTAAATGAATGGAATATATGTACATGTGTAATATAGTTATCAAAAATGTATAAATGTCTGCTATCTGCGCAAACATATACACCCAAATAAATTAATATAAATTCGATTATAAAACTCATAAATAATCAGTATTGTCGTGTTTCTATTGCAGTTTACATTTGCAGCGCCAGCGTTAACATTCAACATACAATCCATGAATTATAAATATTTGTATGTACAAACAATGACACACAATTGCAAGAACAGCGACAACAACAGCTACAGCCACGACCATAACAGCACCAACATCAGCAGCAAAACTCAAGGCTGCAAATACAATAACATCGACAGCGACAGCAGCAGCAACAACAATAACTCCAACTACAAGCACCTTGGCAGGGGCAGCACCTGCAGTCGTCGTAACTGCAGCAACTGAGACAGATTTCGAGAGTTGAGTTTGAATTGTTATTTATCTATCATTCACATATACACACAGAGTTTGGATATTAATTCTACCTCCTGCGCCACATTTTTGCTAACTGAATTCATTGGTGTTGTAACAACAAAAATTGTGACAATTGAATGCCCAAAATGATGAAAACAATTGTTCGACTGATCAATCGCTTTATCAATAATTAAGAGAAAAGTTTGACTATATATTTTAACAATATATTTCAATACTTTGGAGCTACAACAACAATTCAAAAGTCTGAAACTATGAATAAATTGGACTATCCACGTCGCAATGGTACCCACAAAGTTCGAATAACGCGTAAGTTCGTAACCATATACTAAACTTTGATTCTCATTAATCTATGCATTCTGTTTTCTTTCAGTGTTGTGTGCAAGGAATTTAGCGCGCAAGGATTTGTTTCGTAAGTATACTGAAGGCGGCCCTTTCCAGCCATTGGCAATATTATTTTAAGTTTAAACAAATAATATCCGGCTCGACATGTGGTTCTTGTTTCGACTGCACTTTCAACGGGCATTAAAATGAAACATTTGGTTCGATTTTCGTCTATATTTAGCATTTCCTTTTCGCTACTTTCATTTCTTGTTTTAAACAAATTCCGATTTGGTACATTCCCCATTTACTCCTCTCCTTCACATCGGTCAATTTGTTGCTGTTATGATTATTATTTTCATTTTTTATTTTATTGTTGCTTATACATTATGAGTATGTGTAGCTGGAAATGATTATTACTAATTTGATATGCGTCTCTTACGCTCGCATATCCCAGCAATTTCAATGCGTTGTTTACTATATTATGCTTATCATCGTTTTCTATTTTTCTCTCATCCACTAGTTCCATATTTTTTACACACCGTTGCACTTAAATCACGTAGACAAAACTGTCGACGGCAATCGCATTGCCTAATGCTCTCTTCAATTAGATATATAGTATTAGTATATACTACATACATGTATAGTTTGAATTTACAGAACTGTGCGTGTGCACAAAATGACATGTATTTAGATAAGTATATTGATTCCATGCCGAAATACGCGTTTCGAGGGGTCCAAAGAAGGAATCACTTTCGATCTCCGACTGCCTCGATGAAATGGTGTATTAATGCTAATGTGCAATTAACATCGGCATGTCAAGTAGTTGTGCGTCCGTCTATCAATCAATATGCCTGCCCCCGTATGTATACAAGAGACCCTCTCAATGTATCTATATAAAAGTATACAAATGACTTCAAATGACTTAATATTAGTTTAAGGTTTCATTTCATACATCACTTAAATACATATACTATATGAATGCAAATAAGTATTGAGGCAACCGAAAATGAATAAGTAGTTCACCTAGGTTTTATCGGTTCTGCTGATTAGATTTGTTTATTGTATACAAATGCGAGAAAGATAGAAATAAATAACTATCAAAAATATTGTTTGGAAAAACCGCAAAGACTGTTAAAAACTGCGAATAATGTGTGGGCCTGGTTGGGGTCTTACGTTGGACTTGTCACTATCGCTAGACGCTTGACTCAATTTGTTCTACAATGGCTGACATACATTTGTAGAGAAATAGATATTGAAGGTGAGGGATTTATAATGGAGCATGCGTTATGACTAATTCTCACCCAAAACTCCATATTGTTTTGCAAATCTACTCGATTTGGGGGGAAGTTTTTAAATAGGTCTTTTCATCTGTATAGCATGCTCTGAAGTTCAATTCAACTTTTATGTAGTCTTTCTATACTGTATAGCAAAATAATCCTTCATTCAATTTAAGAAACTATCTCAGGTCTGCCTTGAATCGTAAATATTATCAAAAATGAATATTCTGCTCTTGCGTCATCAGCTAAATTTGTTAAAAACTTTGACAATACCTTACTTGCATTATGGGGTGGTCTTAACTACTGCCAAAAATAACAGTCAAGTGCAGCAGAATTCGCAAATCCATGGAGATCTGTTGAACATGAATTCGGTATTGTCTTCAGTTGGACTTAGGAAATTCAGCAATCCCAAAAATGCCTTTGGGAAGTTAAACTGGACAAAATTGATAGACAATGGTCAAAAGAAGCAATTGAAATTCATGTGCTCGAAGGGAGATGATCACCGAAATCCAAAAACAGAAGATGGCGATGCCATTAAACGAAGTAAAGAAGATAGTAACGTTGAGAATGAAAATGAAAATTCGAAAAAGAACATGTGTTCGGTGAAGATTAAAAACTTGGGAACATATTCGAGACCAGAAATATCCACTCAAAAGAAGGCCCAGATATTTGCGTTAATAGAGGAGAAGAAGAAGACTCAACAGATCGAAAAGGTTTTAATCTGGGAGCCAGTTGAGAAAGTCAAACTCAAGGAGTATATTGACAGGTTTCCCATAACTGCTGTGCAAGATCCGCAGAAATTTCCAATAAACGAGCGAGTATTGGAGACTAAAGATAGCGAAGTAGCCGCATCCCTAGAGAAGGCAAAGCAAGAGAGCATTAAGTATAAGACTCGCATAAATCCAGGAGGGATTTTGGACAACTCAAAAAAATCTAAAGAACACAAAGCTAATGAGAGAGCCAAAAAGCAGGTGGAACTCGTCGAGGAGACCAAGGTCATCCCTCCTCAAGGATTTCATAAGTCTTTCTCAACATTCAGTAGGGATTTCGTTGCGGCAGCGAACAAAATGGGAGGTTCTCCACCACCACCAAAGGAGCCACCACCCGGGACACCGCCAACGCAAACTAAAACCATTTTTGGTCCATTGTCCGACTCTGATCGAATTTTTACGAATTTATATGGACGCCATGATTGGCGCCTGAAGGAGGCTATGCGACGAGGCGATTGGTACAAGACCAGAGAAATTGTTGAGAAAGGTTCGGCATGGATCATCAATGAGATAAAAACGTCTGGGTTGCGTGGTCGCGGCGGTGCGGGTTTCCCCAGCGGACTCAAATGGTCCTTTATGAGCAAGCCACCTGATGGACGACCCAAGTTCCTAATAGTAAATGCCGATGAAGGAGAACCTGGCACATGCAAGGACCGTGAGATCCTTCGCCATGACCCACATAAGCTGATCGAAGGCTGTCTTATTGCCGGCTGTGCCATGGGCGCCAATGCGGGATTCATTTATGTACGCGGCGAGTTTGTTAACGAAGCATGCAATTTGCAGTATGCGATCATAGAAGCCTATAAGGCTGGCCTTCTTGGCAAGAATGCCTGTGGCTCCGGCTATGAATTTGATCTGTATGTACAGCGTGGAGCTGGTGCCTACGTGTGCGGCGAAGAGACCTCTCTGATTGAGTCGCTGGAGGGGAAGGCCGGCAAGCCGCGCAATAAGCCACCGTTTCCAGCTGACGTGGGCGTCTTTGGTTGCCCATCCACGGTTACCAATGTGGAGACTGTGGCTGTTGCGCCGACCATTTCCAGACGAGGAGGGAAATGGTTTGCCAGCTTTGGGCGAACCCGAAACTCGGGCACAAAATTGTTTAATATCGTCGGGCATGTGAATGCGCCCTGTACTGTTGAGGAAGAGATGTCCATGCCCACCCGTGAGCTGATTGAACGGCATGCCGGAGGAGTAATCGGTGGATGGGATAATCTGTTGGCAATTATACCAGGTGGCTCCTCCACGCCATGCATTCCCTTCGAAGATGCCTCCAAATCCATACACGATTTCGATGGTCTTATGGAGGTGCGCTCCTCGATGGGCACGGGCGCAATAATTGTGATGTCGAAGGACACAGACATTATAAAGGCCATCGCTCGCCTCAGTGCATTCTACAAGCACGAGAGTTGCGGCCAATGTACCCCTTGTCGCGAGGGTCTACACTGGGTGAACCTGATCATGCAGCGTTTCGTCACCGGACAAGCAAAGATTAGCGAGATTGACATGCTCTGGGAGCTGACCAAGCAGATTGAGGGTCACACTATATGCGCATTGGGAGATGGTGCCGCTTGGCCACCCCAGGGTCTCATTCGTCACTTTCGGCCACTTATCGAGCAGCGCATATGTGACAGAGAGGCAGCTGAGGAAGCGAAAGCCAAAGCCGAGGCAGTGGTTTGTTCAACTGGCGAGACTATATAAATGTCAATGAGTGGAGTTGATTTGAAATAAACAAGACAGAAATATATCAGAGAATAGAAGAGAAAGAGGAAGAGGTGTTTATGGGCCGGTAATCTTCATGCAACGTTGACTTCCGTTAACGGCGGCACATCCCCGCCTGCAGTTACGGGAGCGGAGTGAAAGTGCAGCCAATTGTTAATTTGCCACGTAAGTAGACGGACGTGTGCCGCCAACAAATGGGGTTGAACGACATGTGGTTGGCGTGGTCTTTCAATTTTGATGTATAACCAGGGAAGGAAGGGGAGTTCAGTTACGTTAAAAGAGAGGATTTTTCTGATTGTAGTGTATGTCTCTGGTCGACCTGCATCTCTTCTCTTTTATTTCCTTTTACTTTTCGCTGTTTCGCTTTTGTGTTCCTTGGAGCATAAAATCAATCAACAGCTGCTGCTCTTGCCTCTCCCACTCCTATCAGTTGTTCGCAGCTCGAATTTCACACACATGAACCCCATACAGAGAGAATCCGAGAGAGAGAGAGAGAGAGAGAGAGAGAGACCTACAAGAAATGTGTGTGAAACTCGTCAGTTGAGGGTGCCCTATTAAATCACCTCTTGTTATCAATCAGTACTATGTGTAGACACTGACTACAGTTGACCTCATCCATATCAAGCAATTACTTCGAGTGTTGTTCAGCTGTAGTAATTTAGAAGGCCCACAGCTCTCCGAGATTCATCAACAAAATGTGCTTTTATTACTGGGAATTGATTTAAATATTCTACGGGACTTGTATTGGTACATTAACCGTAAGGATTGAAGGGCGGTGTTCCGGGGGATGGAAAGCGGGGCTGATTAGGCTGTGTGCGTCGGTTGATGCGCCGCTCGTCAAAGGGTGAAGCCATTGTGGTGCCAGTTATGCTCAGTGCAATAAGAGCTAGCGCCAACCAGGTGAAGATGCTGTTGAGGAAACGTGTCGCTGCCATGACTGTTAAGTGGTTTATGGCTTCACTGATCATTGATATGGTGAATTTATATGGAATAGCCGGTGATTTCCCTCTGCAATCACTCTACAGGCGGCAGAGGGGGACTCACCACAATTGACTCGGTTATCGTCATGCAGGGTAGGAGGAGGGGTGATGTTAGGCATCTTACTGATTAACCGATTGTGTAAGTCTTGGTGTGTTGATCTTGGAGGGGAAGTCCATTGTCTTGGTGCCTGTGCTACACGGTTTATTAGCTAGAGCAACTTTAAAATCTGACGTACTTCGAAACCTTGACATATTTCCTTTGATGAAGCAGTAATTTGATTGATGTGACTGGGTCAAAGTTTGTGTAGTAGAGAATGCCATGTGGATATAGGTGAAGCAGGCAAAGACTTCGGAATCCACTGTTATTTCTAAAAACTATCGGGTACTATATAGGCTATATATACTATATATAATGATCCTTATAGATTCAATAGCTATCTACTGATTCCCATGGTAATAGGATGGATTGTGGTTTAAAACGGTTTCTTATTCTGTCAGTGTATTTGTAGTGTAACCAATTGGGCTAATTGGTGATATACGCCTTAAGGGGAGCATTATGTTCCTTGAAACATAAGTTATGGTTCTGTTGGTTGACTTGCGACAACAAGAGATCTTCATCTTCTGTAAACTGGCCTGTGTCCTTATTAATTGGTTCTGGTTGTGATGATCCCATAGAGTGAGTGAGTTGTTATCATGTCCATGGTCGTAGTGGGAACAAAATCTTGATGAATCCTCGGATCGATTGCTAAACGATCTGGAAATCCAGGACGCAGTGATGGTCGTTTCATGTGGCAATTGGAGCACATTGCAAGGATGAACAGCAATCTGAGAAGTATATTTTGTATTGGTGTCGTCTCCATTCCAAAGGCAACTGCAAGATGAGAATAACAAACTAGTTGCACTTTATTGAGACTAAATTTATATTGTATTGCGACTACTTGCATCATTTTGTGGCAATTTGCTGCATGCAAACGCAGATTTTTCATTATTAAGTATTATTATTTATTATTAATGTAAGGCTTAATACATTAACACTAATTGCATTTATCGCTTGTCCTTGGTTGGTGTAGGTTTACCGGATCCGTTCGCCAAGGTGCAGGTAGATGGCACCGGACAGGTGTATTCCACAGAGATAAGTAAGTCATCTCTGGATCCGAAGTGGAATGCGCATTACGATCTGTTTCTGGGACGTGGCGATTCGATAACAATAACCGTATGGAACCAGCGTAAGATTCACAAAGGCAGTGGCTTTCTGGGCTGCGTCCGCATCCCAGCGCTGACCATACAAAGCCTAAAGGGTGCAGGCTGTAAGTAATCTTCTTCCCCTTTTGATAACCAACTGATAACCAAAATTTGTCAATAATATAATTCGTTTCTGCAGTTCAGCGACTGGATTTGGGAAAACTATCGCCAGATGATGACGAGCTCGTGCGAGGCCAGATTATCATATCGCTGCTGCCCAAGGACGGACCCTGCAGTGGCAACCCGTTGGCCATTGTGGGCCCCAGTGGCGATGTACGCGGTCCCTCTGAGGAGGACTCTTCGGAGGATAGCTTACCGGAGGGCTGGGAGGAGAGACGCACAGATAACGGGCGTATATACTACGTGAATCATGCAACCAAATCGACGCAATGGGATCGTCCGCGAGTGTCCGCGTCGCCGGCGAATACAAAATCACCGCAGCAACGTCAAAATAATGGCAATAACATCGACAGGCAGCCACCGGCGGGTCCAACGCGCTCTACAACCTGCACAAATTTGCTCAATGGTCATAGCAACAGACAGGCATCCCGCGAAGCTCCAGACGAACGGCGTCACTCCACAGAAATATTGTCCAGCGCGGGAGTGGGTGTGGGCGGGGCCAGTGGCAAAGAGAACACGAGCCCCACGACGGGCACAACGGGCCCAGGAACTACAGCTTCGACGCCGGGCAAGAAGTCATCGAATCGATCGGGCAATGTGGTAACCCTCGAGCCGGCATCTCACAATACAACAGCCGCGACTGGTCGCCTACAAAGCAGCAGCAACAGCAATAGCAACAGCAGCAGCAGCAGTAACAATGACAATCATATGAAAACGCCAAAGCATCAAGCATCCACGGGCTTGAATGGTCATGTGGCCGGTGATACGACTCCCACTTCGCCCACAGGCCAACAGAACTATGTAAATGGCAATGCACAAAGCGGGCAATCTGCGCAGCCACAGCAAGGGAACAATGGTTGGCCAGCTGAAGAGGCCAATGCATCCTTGACAACGACAACAGCAGCAACACCAGCATCATCTTCTCCAAGGCAAAGTCCCACAGCCACAACAGTTTCAGCTATTCCAACGGCGACTCCTGCTACGCCTACAGCCAGTAGCAACGGCAACATCAATGGGAATGCGAACGGAAATGTGCACAGTCCCAATTCGAATAGTCAACCACCAGTTGGGAGATCCGAGCGTTCATCCGCTGGGACAACAGCGACGCCAGCGCAACGTTCGCAACGTCGCAGTTCCCGTCAAGCTGTTGAGGAGAGTGCATCGCGTCGACGCTCATCCCGGGGTACGCGCACTGCGTCAGGAAGTACAACGGGATCGGGCGCTGGGAGTGGTGGTTGTGGAGTGCGATATGCATCTGCGGCACTGGCGGCTGCAAATCAAGCGGCTCGTCCATTCCTGGATCTGCCGCCGGGCTATGAAATGCGCACCACGCAGCAGGGTCAGGTATATTTCTATCATATACCTACGGGAGTGTCCACATGGCATGATCCGCGCATCCCACGTGACTTTGATACGCAGCATCTGACGCTTGATGCGATTGGACCGCTGCCAAGCGGCTGGGAGCAGCGTAAAACAGCCTCTGGGCGCGTCTACTTTGTGGATCACAATAATCGCACTACACAGTTCACAGATCCACGTCTTAGTGGCAGTATTTTGCAGATGATACGACGTGGAGGCAATGTGCCCCCGACATCGACATCGACAACAGCAACCACAGCAGCGACAACAATGTCACCAGCAGCCACAGCTGCTGTCACTGCACCGGCAACAGGTGGAGCAACGCCAGCAACATCGACTGGTCCGCCTGCGACGCACACACATAATGCAGGCGGTACAACAAATGCGACGACTACGGCGACGACGCCGCATCGAAGTGTAGCTCAGCATATTGTAGTGCCGGACCTGCCACAAGGTTTGCTCGAGGGTGCCGATCTGCTGCCTAAGTATCGACGTGATTTAGTTGGCAAGATGCGTGCGCTGCGTTCCGAGTTGCAGACAATGCAGCCGCAGTCCGGACACTGTCGACTGGAGGTGTCACGCAGCGAGATATTTGAGGAGAGTTACAGACTGATTATGAAAATGAGAGCCAAGGATATGCGCAAGCGGTTGATGGTCAAATTCAAGGGGGAGGAGGGATTGGACTATGGCGGAGTAGCGCGGGAATGGCTGCACCTGCTCTCACGCGAGATGCTGAATCCACAGTACGGCCTGTTCCAGTACAGTCGTGATGATCACTACACGCTGCAGATTAATCCCGACTCTGGTGTCAATCCTGATCACTTGTCGTATTTTCATTTCGTTGGGCGCACTCTGGGCATTGCTGTGTTCCATGGCCATTGTCTGGATGGCGGATTTACAACACCCTTCTACAAGCAATTGCTCAACAAGCCCATCACACTTGGCGACATCGAAGGCGTTGATCCCGAATTGCATCGCAGTCTCACATGGATGCTGTAAGTATAGAGGGGGGTTCTCCTCACTCAAGCTAAATCACAATCAAAGTGAATCTGACTTTCGAATTTGGTTTTTTAAGGGAGAGCAACATCAGCGGGATCATTGAGTCTACTTTCAGCGTGGAGAACAATAGCTTTGGTGCTCTGGTGGTGCATGAACTGAAACCAGGAGGTGCCTCTATTGCTGTGACCGAAGAGAATAAACGTGAATACGTCAAGCTATATGTCAATTATCGCTTTATGCGCGGCATAGAGCAGCAGTTTTTGGCACTTCAAAAGGGTAAGTTATTGGCTACTTCATCTGGCATCTGTCAGATACTATACATACTATCAATAACCAATCTCTGTATTGACAGGCTTCTGTGAGCTGATACCTAGCCACTTGCTGCGTCCATTTGATGAGCGCGAACTGGAATTGGTCATCGGCGGCATTTCTAGCATCGATGTCAACGATTGGCGTAACAATACGAGACTGAAGCATTGCACAAACGAAACTCTACAAGTGATCTGGTTCTGGCAGGTTAGCTATATTTATATATAGCATATATATCTTTTATGTCAAACCAATATCTGCATCCATTTGTAGGTTGTGGAGTCGTATAGCTCGGAGATGCGGGCACGTTTACTGCAGTTCGTGACGGGCTCGTCGCGCGTGCCGCTCCAAGGCTTTCGCGCTTTGCAAGGATCGACTGGTGCTGTTGGACCTCGCCTCTTTACCATACACCTGACCGCCGATGTGCCCACCCAGAACCTGCCCAAGGCCCACACATGCTTCAACCGCATCGACTTGCCTCCTTACGAGAACTATCAGCTGCTATGTGACAAGCTGACGCAGGCCGTTGAAGAAACTTGCGGCTTCGCTGTCGAATAGTTGCAAACGCACACTATTACAGCCCACATATACACACACACTGCATTCTTATATATACATATATACTCATACACATATGCATTATATCGGTTATATAGACAGAAGCGATTTGAAATCAAAATTATATTTACAAGGCCTGGGCCTTCTAGCCGATCTGATAGAACAACAAACAAACAAAAAAACTAACAAACAAGCGATCGAGAAAAGCGGAAAACGAAAATGAAAATGAAAACATTTCGCATTCGAATTTTTGTCTGTTGAGAGTGGAAATGCTCGGAAATGCTGTTTATTTATTTACTGCGCCTTTTGCAGTTCAATATTATTCATTTGTCATTGGTAATTATAATTGAAACTTATACTTACATAGAACTGAAAATGAGTACAGGCTTTATAAGTATGTACATATTATGTGTTGCATCTTCGGTCAACATTTCATATACATACGCATACGCATGAATCTACATATCATCCATGGATATGTATGTGTATCGGACATGTAGTTCGCTGTCTCTGATGCCCTTGGCCTTTGTTTGTTTACTTCGTGTTAAAAAATTGTAGATTTAAATATCAATTAAATGCCCTGTATACAGATTATAAATTTACAAATCTATATATAAATATATATACACCCATGAGCATAATTACATACTTACATACATACATACATACATATATCATAGTGAATAATTAGACTAAACACTAAAACATTACAAGAGAACCAACAAAAACGGAAAGAGAACACGATGCAACCAATTAATTAATAATGATAATTAGAAATATTATAAGGGATATCAACATTTGTTGGCATTGGAATCAGTCCACAAATTCGTGCTTTTGTTAGTTTTTATTGCATTTTTATGTTTATTAACCATTATTTCTATTTTGTACATTTGTAATGAATCCAACTCACTGATAAGTTTTTAATTATTGTTAAAATTGTCCTTAAACACAACACAAGCACACAAAAACACACACTCACACTTACACATATATACATACATTCTGTGTTAGGCTTCTGTAAATGAATTGATTCGCCCACAACAAACTCGGCACACACACACACACACACACATACGCGCATACAATAAAATACTTGAAAAATTACTCAATTGTATAATTAGTTATTCCCTTTAAATAAATGCAATTTTATTTTAATTACACTTGCTTAACATTCTTCATTATTATTTAACGTATTTGAGGCTGATTCATTTTAGCAACATCTAAATATTAGTATCATCATCATCATCATCACCATCAGAGCGCATTCACAGTAGGAAAACGCGATACGAATTGGACAATTTTCTAGAAAGTGATATTAGTAAAAATTTTTAACTGTCATTTAATTAACAAATTGTAACTACAATTGGTAGTTATCTAATAATCATTCCGCTCCACCAGAGACGAGTGCGAAGTATTTAAAATTTATACACCATTGAATTATATCGAAATTGAAAAAATACATTTATCAACTTAAAATGTATGTCGAATCCTAGGTCCCTCAAAAAAGCCTCCCATATTTACCAAACAGATACACACAATATAAATCGAACGTTAACTTTTTAGCTTTAGAATGATCTAAGGTGTATCAATAAATACGATTGCGATTGCATCTCAGAATTGGCAGTCGAATAATAAAAGAACATGTAAAGAAAATAAGTACGATATTTCAATAATTTTTGGTCCATCGCTGGGAAAGTGCATGTTGCACGTAATTGGGAATTCGAATAGATTTGCTAAAGCGCTAGAATGAATGGCCATTGGGAAGCATTCACACCATCGGCCGAAATAGCTCAGTTGGGAGAGCGTTAGACTGAAGATCTAAAGGTCCCCGGTTCAATCCCGGGTTTCGGCATAGACATTCTTTTTTATTATTTTAGTATTCTGTGTGCATTACAAGTTTTCCTCAAACATATCTTTTTGCATTCATTGTGTACGTGGCGTTATAAATAAATAAAAAAAAATGTTTTCTGTTGATTTCTTGATATAGTCTGCATAGTCTGTATGTATGATTTTAGTGGCCAAATAACATGAATCCTAAATAACATGTCATTTGGTTAGTGATGATATATGTACATACATATGCTTGTTTTCACAAAATCCTTACACTGCATAAATAATAACTAAGTCACTTTGTTAACATTGTATAGCGAACAAATCGGATTTTGTGAAAATACTATATAAAATTAAATATTACAACTAAATTATTCTGGGCCCTGACGAGCATCTTTAATTAGAGTCAATAAAAAGGAGATACGGATTCATAATGTAAGAACAAAATATTTTGTCACTAAGCTGAATGAAGAAAGCTATAATGCTATCTTTTAGAACATATAATCGGGAACGTTGAGTATATTATATCATTGCATTTCTGCTTATTCTGTTTTGCAGAAATGAATTTCATTTTACAGAATGAATGCAACCGTGAACATATGCTTAGGATTTCTAAGGTGAAAACTTCATTAGAGCACCTTTTTAGTTTGAAGTATTGCCCTTAGTTACAACGAATCAGCTGCCGAAATAGCTCAGTTGGGAGAGCGTTAGACTGAAGATCTAAAGGTCCCCGGTTCAATCCCGGGTTTCGGCAAATCGACTTTTTTTTTTTTTTATTATTTTTCATTATTTAATCTTATATAAGTTTTAATCTTGCTCTTGCTCTCACACGGTACAGCCTTGCATCTACGCTTAGCCAGTGATATTAATTAAGTTTGCGAACTTAACAGTGAAATACACACTAATTACTTTTCAGCGGTCTTTGAGAACTAAATTAGGAAGGTGGTCACCATGGATGATTCACACTACTCACACATGACCCGCTCGGATGGGGAAACACTCACCAACAAAAACCTATTCACAATAAAAATAAGTTATGGACTACATGTGCGACGGCCCTGTCGTATTTGCCAAAAAAGGCAGAAACGGTTCAATTTTAGTACAAACCATAAAAAATCTGCAAGCGACAAAACTACTCAAGGTACAAAAACTGGGAAGATATAACGTGAAGGTATCGGAAAACAGTAACCTCGACACATGCAAAGGTCTTATCTACTGCAATGATCTTCGCTCTCTCAGCGAAGGTACAATTGTCACCGAAGATAATGAAGAAGGAAGAAGGTGAACTAAAAGTGACCGTCCTCATCATTATAACTTTTGACTCCGCTACACTACCAGACAACTTATCAGTAGGGTATGAAAAGATACGGGTTAGACCCTATATACCAAGACCCATGCGATGCAACAATTAATATCGCTATGGACATACCACAAAAGCAAGAAAACCTGCTATAACTGTTCTGAAGAACACCACCTTAACGAAAATGAAAACTGTACAAAAGAGAGAATACAACGAACGGCACCAGATTGGACAACCATTCATTGCTACTGTCACCAAACAATCAACTCAACCAAAGGAACCTTAAATTGATAAACACCATTAGAACAAAACCATTTGAACAAAATAAGAACAAATTAATATCAAAAAATGGCAGTTTTGCTCCTACTAACAAAAGGAAAATAACTGATTACTCTGACTTTAATGATACAGCTGACCTCTCGCCTACTTCTTTAAAATCCGACAACCTTACTGTACCCTCTCCAGGCTCCCAAAAGTATTATCAAAAAGATTGCAATACAAAATAAAAAATATCCTAAAAACCAAAAACCGCCTAAAAAGAAAGAAAGAAATTAGTTTTAACAACGATTTTGAAGCATTGAGGTTATCTCAAAAAAATGTGTGAACATTATATCGGCCTATATTTCACCGCAACATAATTTCTCAATCTTAAATTTAAACTCGGGTATTGCTTGTTTCAACAACTCAACTGTCATCACAGGTGACTTTAACAGCTGGCACAAAAATTGGGGATCACCTAAAAATAACAAAAGAGGCACCACTGTAAGCAACTTCATAACTCAATCGAACTACATAGTGCTCAACGACCGCTCACCAACTCACTTGAGTTCACCAACACTCTGACTCACATAGACCTGACATTTGCAACCCCCGACCTTACTATAGACACAATATGGATACCACCTATCATAACCAGACTATTCAATAATAAAAAAATCAAAAACGACAATTGGAAAAGCTTCAGTGGCAATTCCAAGAAATTTAATGCTGATATCCCTACCTGTCTGAATATAAACAAAGAAGGCGCCAATATTACAAGCATCATCCTCAAAAGCGCAAATCGATCAATACCACAATCCACTCACTCTAATAAGTTCCGCGTTCCAAATAAAAACAAATCTTGGTCTAATCTAAAAAGACTAATTTCAACCGAAAAAAAAAAATTGCTCTCACCAAGGAAATCAACCCAAAATCTGCCATCGATAAAATATAGAGTAATATCAAAAGGTTTTGCGGACTACACAAAATATAAATCGATAAAATATAGAGTAATATCAGAAGGTTTTGCGGACTACACAAAATATAAAGTCTACACTGTGTAATCGATACTGTGTCAAATAGTTACACTACTAACAAATCCAAGATAGCAAATTCAATCTGTAAACACTGGGTAACCAACTCCGATGACACTAACTTTAGCAGTACATTTATAGAAAACAAAAATAGATCCCTAAATCAAATCAAAACGAGTACGTCATGTAAAAAAGCAAAACAAATAGAGTCTCCAATAAATCTCTTAGAGTTCACATCAGCGCTTAACTCACAAAAGGGACATACACCCGGCCTAGACCGCATTTCATACCCCATGATTAAAAATCATTTAATTTTAAACAGTAACCTACCTCAATCATACAAAATAAGAGTAATAGTCCCGATCCATAAACCAAACACAGAACAATCGAAGATAGACTCCTATCAAAGACATTAGAGCACTAAGATGCGTAACGACCATACATTGAGTTTGCACTATGGCGCGTAATTTTCGTTTTTTCGCGTCTCTTGCGCTCTTCGCAAAAGGCAATATAAAATAAGAGTTTTTTAACATGACAAGGCGCAAGCGACTTCCAAATAAACTCAGAACTTTTAACGTGAAGGGTATATGTATTTCGACAGCAAATTAGAGTGCTTTAGAATACATGTGTACGCCTACAGTCGCCGGCTGCCGCTGTATGCGTGCAAGAGAGCAGCTGGCTCTAGAGCGCTCTCTCTCTCTCTCTCTCTGGATTTTGTGCAAAATTTCAAGAGAGACTAGGCGACAGCTCTAGGAGCCAAGCTAGAGCCAGCCCGAGTGTTAGTGTTCTACTGTCTTTGCCTGAACTCATGTATAGCAAAATTACTAGACAAGATCATAGCAAAACAATTATGGATAATCTACTCTGTGTAGATTATTTTTAATCAATTAGACTTTATCGCGAAGGAACCACACTTCTATCAAAGACAAAAATGTCTTTGCTTCTATAGTCTCGCTAGACATCTCAAAAGCATTTGATAAGATTGGAGTCCACGCAATAATTGACCAACTGATCGAATGGAAAGTAGGACCAAAAATTATCAATTACATAAAAAAATGTATGTCCAATAGGCAAATAATGGAACGGATCGAGAATACTTACTCTAACTTCCGACATACCTCAAGGATCACCATTATCAGTTGTACTTTAGTCATGGCCTATAATAAAATCTTAATGGCCTATAATAAATCATATGCAGACGACTTCAGCCTGATTATTAAACTCAGTTGATGAAAAAACCAGAACATACAAATTAAACCATTATTAAAGGAAATACAGGACTGGTATACATATTCAGGAGCACAACTCTCAACCACTATATTTGGGCACCTACACATATGAAGAAAAGACGGCTGAAAGTGCACGGTTTCAACAGATAACGACAACAACAACATCTCAGTTTCGCACACAACTTTCTGTTATCTCGATTCCGTTACATCTTTCTCTCACACCTCTTTCGCGAAGCCTCGAGTGCAAAAAAAAAGAAAACGAAAAAACAACATCAGTTCAAACGCCGACATAAACTTACGGTGTTAATCGCTAATATGGGTGAGAAGGCTCCCCCGTGTAGGGAGCAGCGTTTAGCCAAACGAACAAGTTTATGTCCCAGCCTAAAAGTAGGCAATTTGGCTCCATTAAAGAATGTTCTGCTTATCTCACTCAAATTATTAACAGCAACGGAGAATTGGAGAAAGGATAAGAAAATTACGGGTTTCGAAGGTATAGTTGGCCCACTTTCTCTCAGAGATTAGCAGAATAGAAAAATGGCGTACTTTATGATGGCTTCGCTCTCTAAACCCTTAAATAGGTGCGAACCTTGATTCGTGGGTCCATTCTAAATCCAAATCCAAGTGAGGAGCCAGTGCAAGTTTTCCTACGAAAGTGCCAACTTTGTGTTGTGAGAGAGGAAAAAAAAACAAAGAAGCCAACTTAGGGTAAGTCTCACTTAACTCTTATTATTGCGACCGCCTGCTTTCAGGTTGGCGGCAAGTTTAATCTAAAGTTTGGTCCAAGAAATATAAATAGATCGGTTGGATAAAAGCTACCGTCAGTAGACGAATTAAATTCTGTAATTCCACTCTAGCGATGATCCAGTAAAATAGGAAAAGAAAACAGCTGATGAGCGCAAATGGGAGAACATACCATCACCGACCGAGTCTGGGCTCGCTGAGCCAGTTCTTGCGCGCATTCGCTACGTTTCGTGTTGCCGTCGCAGGGAGTTAATTTAATACTAGTGGAAATATATATATATTTATATATATATACATTTATTTATATATATATATACATATATATAAGTGCACATCTAACAAGAGCCTCACCAAAATTATTGTCTGGCTGATATCATGTCCAGCAATTTGAATAGTTACTACTTAAACATTAGTCGATTTTAGATAAGTTTTTTTAGCTAATTTATTTTCTAAGAAATAAAAATAGAAAGAAAAAACAAACTAGAATGCAAGTGAAAAAAAAGTAAATTGTGTCGGTTTGCTCGTTTTTTTTTTTTGTTATTTTTAAGTAAAAAATAAGAAACATATTAATAAGTGCAAGAAGAACGCCGAGTGAAAAATTTAATAGTGTGAACTATGCATGTATATGCATACAAAAAAAAAAAAAAAGAGAGAAAAATTATTTAATTGTTCCACAGCCTAACCCTGCACCCCCATGGAAGCGCTTTCAACGTTGGATCAGTAGGGTAAGTCGAAATTTAAATAATTTTGATTAAACTACAAATCAAATTCTGCATTTGTAACATGAATGCATTCTTCTATTACTTATTGTTTTTGCAGATTGGTAGGCATACAAGCAGATACAGAGATAAACTTCTGGGGCACCGCAGCTTACTTGCTCGAAATCTAATTCCGGCTAGACCTTTGAGGCGTCTTAAGAGGCAAGGATTTGCCAAAACAATGAGGCGCCAATAGCGCTTACCCACCTCTATACTACAACACAATTCTAAAAACACATCAATATATGTAATCGTCATAAAGAATTGACGTTTGGTTCCACTTACACAATCAAACCATGTGATGTTAAAGTACTCAAAGCCGTACAGATTCTTCACTTATTAAATATATTAAACTAAAAACTTATTGTTTTTGTAGTATTCAAATCGGTGCACTGACACCAGATGACGAAGGAGAAGAAAAGGAATCGAACAAATTAACGGCGCAAGCACAGTGATAATCACTCAAACTTGTCTGTTCTATCTTTCCTTTTTTTTGCTTCTCATTTTTTTTTGATATTCGATTGGAGTTTTTCTTTAAAAATGCACAGTAGTACATGGAATTATGTTATACCCTAATTAATATTTTAGGATTATTTAATTTAAATATGATTATTTTATATAATTTTCATTTCCTAATAAATATGTTAATTAGTAAGGTTAATATGATTGGTTAATTTCGCTGATTTGGGGCCATGCATAAGGGTGAAATGATGAGTGAAGGGCTATAATTATTGCGTGGGATCACTGTAAATAGTTATTGAAGGGCCCGGTGATCAAAGGTAGGGCGGGCTCAAATCGATCCAACAACATCGCGTCGTCAGTTTTATAGACCAGATGTTCTTAGGTTTTTTTTTTGTGTAATCTTTCCTAATTCCTATTTTTTTTGTTTTCTCTTTCCTTTGTCCGTCCGTCCGAGATTCTGCAGTGTGAATAATTGCTCGTCAAATCAACATCAACATCCAGCATGCGAAATTTTCTTTGATTTAGTATTAGTTTGTCTAACTCCCTCCGACGATTATTCTACTGGAATTAGTGGAACCCCCCCGCATTCCGCCGACGAGAGTACCAGCCGGTAGCAACGCATGCTCCAGTAGACAGCGACTAGTAGAGTCAATTTAAAGGTGACATGCTACACCCGATCGCCAAAAAACAATGTGGACATCACATCCAGCAAACAAGAAACAACAGCAAAAGACTCAAAGTTCATGATAACATCAAGAACGAATGAAAACGAAAAACAATTCAAATTATCACTTTTTGCAATAAAAAACCATTGACCACTCATGTGGTGGTAAAGTTCTATTCTGCAAAACTCTTAATAGCGGAGATATTTTAGTTAAAAGTAAAAACGCACTTCAAACTAGCAAGCTCATAAAAATTACCCTCTTCATCAACATACCAATCACATTCAGGGAACACCGCACGCTCGACTCCTGGAAAGGATTAATATACTGCAACAGCCTTCGGGTCATTCAGGAACAAACAATTCTAGCCGAATTAAAAACACAAAACATTTCCGATGTCAGGAAAATCCTGAGAATACGGTTCAAAAGGGTGTACGTTCGCCCCTACATCCCTTCCCCACTTCGCTATAACTCAACATATCCCTTCATTGCATGACCCTCCCGTTCAGCCCAACAAATCGAGCCTCACATCGCCGCAATAGAATTTGATCACGCCATCTCCAACTTAAAAGGTCACACACCAGGACTTGATCGCAATTCATATAGAATGATTGCCAACGCACCGACCTCTGTCAAATCCCGTATATTCAACCATTTCAAACCATAAACAAACATCAAACAACATCTTCCTAAATTATATCTCTCCTCAATACAGAACCAGCTTGATCATTCCAATCCTCAAATCCAACTCAAGACCTATATTAAGTCCTATAGACCCATCAGCCTCAACCCCTTGTAACCGACTGGACCGTTGCAGAACGTGGTTAAAGTTTTAAATCCAACGAGCATTGGAGATAAGGGATCTCAGCCAGCGTCAGAGAGAAAGATAATCAGATAAAAGCTTATCGCGAACGCAAAGCTCGTCTCTCTCACTCAGGTTTGCCGTAATTAGGATCGACAAAAATGCAACTCAGCAATTAGAAAAGCTCAATAACTGCGGCATATTCAGGAGCCAAATTGGGGCGTATAAGGGCCGGTTCTGCAAAGTTGCGTTCTTTTTCATTGGAGTAGTCACCGGGACCAGTCATATTCTTAGCCGCGACTCGTGCTAAATACACATAAATATAAAATGGCCTCGTCGCAACAGTTGTGCAGTGCTGTGAGTTTTCGGCAACATCCGCACCTCGATAGCTGTTGCATTCTGATCAGCTGTTAGGGTCAAATAGGTATTTTTTTTGTTTGTTGTTTAAGTTATCGATAGGGCGAGGGTTGGCGAAAGAGGTCGCTCTCTCTGGAGTTTGACAGATGATTCGCGGGAGAGAATCTGTCAGATTTCTTTTGTGGGTCATCTGTCAGATATTTTTTCTGCAAATCATCGGTGCAAGAAACTCGGAGAGAGCGGCATGACAGGGCGCCGGTTGCAGCAGCAACAGAAATTGACAGGCATAAAGGATTAGGAATTTTGCCGGAGCTTTAGAAAAAGCCAGCTGACCGACGCACGGATAGGCAATTGGATTTCGCAGTCACAAAATCCGGCGTCGGTCACCTTTATTCAGCTGTTTTTTTTTTGCATCCAGTGGCAGCCTGGGAGTCTGCCTCATACAGACGCAACCTTTTGAACCTGCGCCGGAGGACGGAGTGGACGTCACCGCGGCCAACATCAACGCACACAACGCACACGAAACATTGTGGCACAGCCACCAATAATTGCACAGCCACCAATAATTGCACAGCCAGTGCGGTGTGCAGCCGTAATATCCAAGTTTACTGGTGAGTCCGCTCCAATCGAGCTCAATTGGCTCAAATTTGGGCCCGTGGCGCCGCGACAACGCGACGGCGATCCCCGAAGCGTGTGGCAATCCCCGGACTTGGGGCACGAGACCCTCCACAGCCCTGAGGGGCACGTTGCGTCAGGACGCCGTCAATTCCGACGCAGTCTGCCCTTTTGCAGACAACCCCTATCGTCCCCACCGTATTATTGATTTAATTTTATTATTTATTCATTTATTTATTTTATTATTTATTTGTTTATTTATGTGTAAATGTCCATTTAAGTTAAGTTTTCCTTTTGTGTAAATTAGTATTTTGGATTTTGTGAAGGTAGGCGCATTGCCGAGTAGCAATTTTGCTGCTTGCGGGCAAGCCAGCGCGCGTTGCAACCAGACGCTGTTCTGGTCACGGTTAGGTGTCCTCCCCCGAATCCCAAAGGAGCTCTTTTAGGTAGGACAGGACCCTTCTTATTGACCGTCATAATTTATGTGCGAGGCTATTTGCAGCTTTCGTTTTGCCGCACATAGCGCGTGAGGATTAGCCCTGGCAGACAGCAGGTTTGCTGCCACGGTCATCCGTCACCTTAGGGCCCCCACAACATAATTTTAAATTAATTTCAATAAAATACTTGTTAGTTGCGCAGCAAAAAAAAAGATGAATTGTTAGTTTCCCGCAGGAGGGGGGGAAGAGAAGGCTGTGAAAGCCTGGAATAGTCAGCTGTGACTTTCCTCTAAGGGCGATGGACCACAAATCTTACGCTTTGGTCCATCGTATGGTAGGGTGGGCGCGTCTCTGGTCATCAACACCAGACCAGCAGTAATTCCACTCAGCTGTAGATTGTTGTGGTTGTATGCATGCTTGTGTTTGTTATTGTTGATGTTGTGTTATCGATGTTTGTTATCGATGTTGTAGCGAACGAGACGGAACTTGTTCGGGATCTGGATACGAACTGAGGGCATTGGGACCCAGCAACCCATCCCTGGGTACACTGAGCTAGCTGAGGTTGCCCACCGGGAAAAATCGGTTCGTAACATAGCCCCTCTTAAACTCAACTTTGCCTCCTCCATCTCGCACATGCAGCATCAGCGTCACCGCCGCCGCACATAACCTCATCGGGCCGTCGCCGCCGCACATAACCTCAACTCGTCTCCAATTGATAACCGTCGCTCATATGTCGATATTCGGGCAGGCAGATTTAATGTCTGATCGATTATTTGTATATAGTTTTTTTAAGAGAAATGGAAAATTGTGCACTAGTATGTGCTAAAGTGAATGCTCTCGGCCCGCGACAGCAAGTGATTTTTTTATATTTTTTTTCGTTTGTTGCTAACCCCCTTAAGTGTAGTGACAGTGTCATCTTTAAGTCCCGCGCACCCAAGAGAAGGCCTTCGTCCCGGAGTTGCTGGGTAAGTACGCATCGACTGCCTCTATTAATTATTACTCCCACTCTCGTTGCGACTCGGGGACCCTTGGCCCGGAGAACTCGATTGGATTCCCTGGTCTCGGGACCGGGTATGCGAATTGCCGTTTTTTTTCAATTTTAGCACGTTAAGAAGTGATCAAACTGCTATGTCACATACATAAAATGTTAACTTAACAGTTTAGTGTTAAAATAACAGCTGTTAAAGTCAGCTGTTGCAAGCGAACCCCACGCGCTGTCTAAAAGGATTTTCAAAAGGTTTTAAAAAAAGGTTCAAAAAGTATCAGTGAGTGTCCATATACATGTTGTAGATTTGTCAATGCTGAATTCAGAACTATTTGTGCGTTTTTTGATCAGCAATGCAGAGCTGCTGGAAGTGTGTCTTTAGCAAGGGAGATTTTGCGAGAAACGTAATGACATATATGTACACTATGATTTTGGATCAAGATTTCACAATTCGAGAGGATGCAAAATGCAACCAATTTATATCCAATTATCATGATGCAGGTGAAAAGAAAAGTAAATTTTTTTTCTTGAATATCTTCTATATTTATTATTCGATGTGAGCCAAGACACATTTGAAATAGGACATTCATACGGGGTGCCAAAATTGGTGTCTCCAACTTGAAAATTGCTTAAAATATTCGTTTTGTTCCGATTTCTGTGGGCGGAAGGGGGAGTTTTCACGCCCACTTTTCTAAAATACCTTCCTACAATAATAACCATCAATGTACAAGAAACCTGCAGTCAAAAATTTTGGTAATTTCAAAAATTTTAATTTTGACCACAAAAACTGGTGAAATTCTATATAGTGCATTATCTTTATATTATTATTATTATTATTATTGTAAGCATTTTGACTATCTACATATATATATATATATATATATAAAAATATATACACACATATACATATATATATTTATATATATATATATATATATATATATATATATATACATATATATATATATATATATATATATATATATATATATATATATATATATATATATATATATATATATATATATATGTATATATGTATATGTGTGTATATATTTTTACTTCGAGCACATATACACAGTTATTTTTCCATTTCACCTCTAATGCGTAAATCCCATAGTAGCATGAGTATGACACTACGTCATACCCTGCCAAAGTGAAAAAATAATAATATTAATTAGTATATAGATAATGAAAGTCGATCGAACGGAAAAAAAATTTGTTTCAAAATATTCTTCGTTTGCGAATTAAAAAAAATTAGACGAAATCGAAATTCATAATAGACTAGAAACGAATTAAGAATACAGAATTTTATATGTTTAATTTTGCTCATAAGATTACTATTTGGTTAATAAATTCCGACTATGGTTTATTTTGTTGCCATGTCGTCGGACGGGACCGTTGCAGAATTATTTGTAAATTTTTAAATCCAACGGACATTCGCGATAAGAACTCAAGCGAATGAGTATGAAAGAGAATTAGATAAAATCTTATTGCGAACGCAACTCTCGTCGCCTGCACAATTGAGCGCTCAAGGTCAGTCTTGCATTCAGATAAGATCGGCCAAATGCAATTCAGCGATTAGAAAAGCTCAGTAACCGCGGCGTACGTCACGCACATCCGGAAGCCCGAATTTGGGTATATAAGGGCCGCTTCGGAAAGAATGTGCTCTCTTATCTTTTTGCCTTTCATACGAGTAGTCACCGGGACCAAATTTTTTTCGCGCACCGTATAAAATTTTAAAAATATATAAATATATAATATATAAAATCAAATAAAATGCCGTTGTGCCGGGCGTTGAAATGTCGGCAAGGTCCGCGAATCCATCGTTAAACGCCGCCGCCGCACCTAACCTACGGAGCCGCTAACGCCGCGCACGTGCAGCCTCAGCCGCACCAGCGCCGCCGCCGCCGCACCTAACCTACGGAGCCGTCGCCGCAGCGCACGTGCAGCCTCAGCCGTACCAGCGCCGCCGCCGCCGCCGCCGCACCTAACCTACGGACCCGCTACCGCAGCGCACAAGCAGCATCAGCCGCACCAGCGCCGGGAAATTATGCGTGCCTAGAAAATATATAAGTTAGGGATCATGCTGACCTAGTAGAAGGAGGGGGGGTAGGTTTAGGGGATCCATTGATGTGATCATCATTGGGTCATAGGTAGGGTAGGGTATAGACCGCTTGAGTCCCTCACCATCTAGGACGCTAGCCCATGCCTCTCCTGCTCGTCGGGTCGAGTTCGTTTTCTCCATTGATTTTAATGACCTAGAATCTTTTTCGCCGTCTCATTGTTTTTTTTTGATCGTTTTACGATGTTGTTAATTGATTTAATAAACGTCTTTGGGTACTCTCGAAGAAGAGAGACGTTTCACAATTCGCGAATACCGCCTGATTAAGCATTTGTAGTTTCAGTTAGCGATCCTATCCTCTATGGAAAATTAAAGCTATCTGTAACAGGGAGTTGTCCGAATTAGCAAACCCACACCCATCCCGAAAGAGCTACGGGGCCAGAGGATCCCATTCCGCTAATTTTGGAGTATTTGAAGTATACATTGACTCTCCATGTTCGGCCGAGCATCGTTATTATTCTGTGGCTACCTAGAGGCCGGAAGCCTATAACGTTTGTTCTGTCCCCAATTGTTACATAAGTTCTTGGCGCCCAACGTGGGGCCACGAAGTTAGTGACCAATACTAATATCGCGTGTCCAAACCCGAAGGTGTAACAAGACAGGCATGCACTCGACTTTCAGGAAGGGCGTGAACAGTTCACTGAGGGTATCTGGCATCTGGATGCTTGCTGGTGCGAGTATCTTGCCGATAGCCTGTCTCAGCGTTCTACTCATGTAACCCTGTATAGTTGTGGGACATGGTTATCAGTCTCTATCTGGAATCTGGATTATGGTACGAATACCGTTATCTTGCCGATAGGGGATGAAGGACGTTATGTCCAGATAGTCGAGGCAGTCTGCGCTTGTAGCATCTACTGCTCAGTTGTTTTCAACTCTAAGCCAGGAAGAGATTCTGTCAGGGAGTATTTGAGGGGTTGTAGCTGAGGGGTATCTGGAATCTGGATATTTGCTGGGAGCGAGTGTCTTGCCGATAGCCTGACTCAGTGACCAGCTCAAGTAACCCGTGACGGTTTTTGGAACTGGTCAACATTTCCTTGAAACGCTCTGCGCAGAATAGTAGAATAAATAGAACTTAACCGACGGTTCGACCGACTAGCAGGAGAAGAGGCATTGAGAACCCCTCCTCTCGAAGTAGCATGATCCCAAACTAAAATCGTAAAAGTAAATTAAATTAAAAAACACTTAAGTCGTTATAGTGATTTCATTTTGATAGGATAATTAGAAAATCAGTATGCAGCATAGTCCGCCAGAACGAGCAAGCGACACGGCTCTCGGGGAAGCTCGGCTAGGTATTTGTCGGGTATGTGAGGAACAGGTGACTGAAACACACAATCATGTTGGCTCACACTCTGCAAGCACAACTTTCACAAGAGGTGCCTAGAGTCGTGGATGGAGAAACATGGAGAGTGTCCCACTTGCTTAGAACCGATTAATCCGGGGGAGAATAAACTCGTAATAGGCAACTGTTCGCCACCGGCCAAGACCACGTCGAGCCAATGAACCCTGCCATCTCATTCGAGAATGGTCACTAGGAAAGCGGCGAAGAAGTTAGTGTCCGATCCACCCGAGGAAGTTAGCGCTGCAGTCCCAGGAAGGGAAGAGAGCAATAGCACAATTCCGTCGGACCGTGCCGTTCCAAGGCGTAGGGGTGGTCGGACGAAGAGCAAGATTTCCTCAACCGTAGATTAGTCCGCGATTCAAAATATGATCGAGCAGACCATGGCTCGATTACTGTCAAATATGGCCGTAACGGCAAAGCCATCGCCAGTGGTACTCACGCCTCCACCATCGACAGTCCCTCGTGCCGGCCTAATCTCTTTGGAGGGAAGCGGATTACGAGCCGACCAAGTTGCGAACATTATGCAAAAATGGAATGTGCAATTTGATGGTTCGGAGTCGGGGTTGACCGTAGACGCGTTTTTATATAGAATAAAGGTTTTAACGAGCGAGACATTAGAAGGAAATTTCACAGCGGCCTGTAAACGTTTACATATTTTATTTGAAGGCAAGGCCAAAGACTGGTACTGGATATACCACAAGCAAGTACAGCAGGTAGATTGGTATGATTTCTGTCAGGCCTTACGGAGGCAGTACCAGGATTTCCGGTCAGAATTTCGTTGTAAGGAGCAAATTCGGTCTCGAAAGCAACGACCTGGCGAATCGTTTGCTGTCTTCTACGAGGCTGTTGCCGGGCTATTAGATAAATTTGCGATAGATATGTCAGAGGAAGAGTTGCTCGATACGATTCGTCACAATTTACTACCTAACACACGACAGCAGTTGCTGTATCAGCCTATTCATTCGGTAAGCCAGTTGCGCCGCTTGGTGCAAATACAAGAAGCGTTTTGTCAGGACCTTCGTATTCGACCAGAGAACCAAGGAACTTTGCGGCCCCAATGTGCGCGACAGGTCTGTGCAGTGTCAGATAGTCGTGACGTAGATGACCAGGAAGACGTTTCGTCGCCAGAGATAGTAGCGATTCGAGCACTGATCTGCTGGAATTGCAGGACCGAGGGGCACGTATGGGAAAATTGTTTGGCTGAAAGGCAAATCTTCTGTTATGGGTGCGGAGCGAGTGGGGTGTATAAGCCCCAATGCTCTAACTGTCTTCGTCGCAAGTCGGAAAACCGGCAGAGAGGGGCGGCCTACACTCTCAGACCGTCCCAGGCCCTACCGGTAACCAGATCGCCGTCTCCGGCTCCACAACAGTCTCCGGGGACCCCACCGACGACCTCTCCGCGAATGTAGCTTCTAAAACCTCCCTGATTGACACGAGCTCTTCAGAGCAGAATCTCATAAGACGTCACGAGCTGTACAAGCTCCCTTTGAAGTCCGCTTAGAGAACTATAATCACCGTAGAAATCAAATTTTTGCTGCTGACTCTAGCGACCGCAATGCGATCCGAATTAGAAATTATTATAGCCAGGTTCGAAATAAACAACAAGCGTTAGTCTCCTCTGTCATCTGCAGTCCTCACGATGTTCGTCCATATGCTGAAGTTAAATTTTTAGGGCATGTGGAGTTAGGACTCTTAGATTCAGGCGCAAATATTAGCTGTGTGGGGGCATCCTTAGCCGAAGAATTAAGACCCGTTGTCACTATAAAACCAATCAACTCGTCGGTACAAACCGCAGGTGGGAATGCGCAGGAAGTGACAGGAGTGTTTACGCTCCAGATACAGTACGAGAAACAGATACACCCTCTGACGTTGTACGTAATACCGTCCTTAAGTCAGCGATTAATATTAGGAGTCGATTTTTGGCGCATCTTTGCGCTGGCTCCAAATATTATCCATTCCATAGGGGTGACTTCAATTCCTGAGGTATCTGATGGGGAATCCTATTTTTCTCTGACGGCAGAAGAACAGCATCAACTAAACGACGTCAGGAAGTTATTTCCAAGTTGCGTGCAAGGATTAGGAAGAACTCCGCTAATCGAGCATCATATTGAAATCGGTACTGCAAAGCCGGTGAAGCAACGATTTTATCCCGTCAGTCCCGCTGTTGAGAAGCTGCTATACGGGGAAATAGATAGGATGTTAGCGTTAGACGTAATCGAGGTATCCAATAGCGCCTGGAGTTCTCCCATGCGACTGATAGTGAAGCCCAACAAGATTCGCTTGTGTTTAGATGCCAGAAAGTTGAACGACGTCACTAAAAAGGACCCTTATCCTCTCCCAAGCATTGCTGGAATTTTTTCTCGCCTGCCAAAGGCTAACATTATTACGAAACTAGACCTGAAAGACGCGTACTGGCAGATCGGATTATCGGAGGAGGCTAAACCGTTGACAGCTTTCACGGTACCGGGGAGACCGTTATACCAGTTTAAAGTAATGCCGTTTGGCTTGTGTAACGCTCCCTCTACCATGTGTCGGCTGATGGATAGTCTCATTCCGCCCGACCTGAGGCACTGTGTTTTTGGATATCTGGATGATTTATGCATCGTATCAGAAGAATTCCAGTCACATTTAGCTGTGCTAGCTCGATTAGCAGCCGTATTCAAAAAAGCCAATCTTACTTTGAATCTGAGCAAGAGGAGGCATTCGAACCGATCCGGAAAAAATTTCATGTATTCGTAATTGGCCGCCACCCAAAAATCTTAGGCAGGTCAGGGGATTTTTAGGAGTTTGTGGATGGTATCGTAGATTTATACCCAACTTTGCCGAACTCGGGTTTCACATAACGGAGACCGTTTCAATCAAACGCAAGTTCGTTTGGACTGCCGAAGCGCAAGAGTCCATGGAAAAGTTAAAAGAGGCATTAACGTCCGCTTCGGTATTGAAAAACCCAAACTTCGAACAAAAGTTTTTTCTCCATTGTGACGCCAGTGATTATGGTATAGGGGCGGTGCTGGTACAGAAGTCCGATGAGCAAATTGAGCAACCAATTGCTTACATGTCAAAAAAGTTAAATAGTGCTCAGCGTAACTACAGTGTTACTGAACGAGAATGCTTGGCAGTGATATTGGCTATAGAAAAGTTTCGGTGCTACCTTGAACTTCAAGAGTTTGAGGTGGTGACGGATCATTCCAGCCTAGTTTGGTTAATGCGTCAGCAAAATGTCTCTGGACGATTGGCTCGTTGGGTATTTCGGCTTCAACAGTTTAAATTCTCCATATCTCATCGAAAAGGGAAGGAACATGTTGTACCGGACGCGCTATCCCGGCTTCATGAGGGAGAGTTGGCCGAGATCATGGGAGGACCTTTAGTGAATGTAGAATCCGAAGCTTTTTATGAAAGCGATTATAATGATTTGCTAACAACTTTTCAAAAAAATCCAGCAAAGTTTCCCGACATTAAACTCGATCCGCCATACATCTATATTAGAACCGAGCATGCTTCTGGAGAGTCCTCACAAGAGCTAGGTTCATGGAAATTGTGGGTGCCGAAAGGCCTACGAATTGAGGTCCTAAAGCAGGCGCATGATAGTCTCTCAGCCACTCATGGGGGCATAGCAAAGACATTGGAAAGAGTAAGGCGTTGCATATTTTGGCCCAAGCTGATTACGGACGTTCGCGAATATTTGAGAAGCTGCGAAGTCTGTAAAATGACAAAAGCTCCGAATTATACTCTGCGCCCCCCTATGGGGGTACATCAACCCGTTGGGTCCATACCCCCGTAGCAAGAATGGGCATATTGGGCTCCTAATTGTGGTTGACCATTTTAGCAAGTACCACTGGCTGGCCCCACTTAATAAATTTACTTCCTCGGCAGTTCAGGAGTATTTACTGCGCACGGTTTTCCACGGCTTTGGTGTACCGGAAATCCTGGTAAGCGACAACGGGGTTCAGTTTAAGTCAAATGAGTTTAATGCTTGGCTTACGGGATTAGGGATCAAACATGTGTATACCGCTCTCTATTCACCACAAAGTAATGCTGCGGAGCGGGTAAATCGGTCATTGTTATCGGCCGTAAGAGCATATTTGGAAAATGACCAAACCGAATGGGACAAACACTTCTCTGCAATATCTTGTTCTCTGCGATGAGCGGTTCATCAGTCGTTGGGAAAGTCCCTTATCGAGTGCTTTTTGGTATCGATATGATTACCCATGGGGATGATTATAAGTTATTGCACAAACTAGACCTGCTAGAAGAGGGAGCCTGTCCATTGGCAAGGGA
Organism: Drosophila quadrilineata; assembly: GCA_018150725.1. Lineage (NCBI taxonomy): Eukaryota > Metazoa > Arthropoda > Insecta > Diptera > Drosophilidae > Drosophila > Drosophila quadrilineata. Next base: position 25,069,810 of record JAECWN010000407.1, on the reverse strand, counting down.
GGACCAGTTATATGGTATTCGAGAAGAAACTCGGAAGAATATACGCCAAGCGTACGAACGAAATGCGACTCAGTACAATTTACGGGCTAAGCCGACACAATTTCGGGAAGGACAAGAGGTATTTAGGCGTAACTTTCTGTTAAGTAAATTTGCACAGAATATTAATGCGAAACTGGCACCTCAGTTCCGGAACTGCCGAGTGCGGAAAACGTTAGGAAACAGTTACTATCTTCTGGAAGATTTGTCGGGTAAAGAACTGGGAACTTATCATGCGAAAGACATGCGGAGCTAGATTCCCGCTAATCATTACTACACAATGGTGTAAGATTATCGGGGGTTGTAACGGACGGGACCGTTGCAGAATTATTTGTAAATTTTTAAATCCAACGGACATTCGCGATAAGAACTCAAGCGAATGAGTATGAAAGAGAATTAGATAAAATCTTATTGCGAACGCAACTCTCGTCGCCTGCACAATTGAGCGCTCAAGGTCAGTCTTGCATTCAGATAAGATCGGCCAAATGCAATTCAGCGATTAGAAAAGCTCAGTAACCGCGGCGTACGTCACGCACATCCGGAAGCCCGAATTTGGGTATATAAGGGCCGCTTCAGAAAGAATGCGCTCTCTTATCTTTTTGCCTTTCATACGAGTAGTCACCGGGACCAAATTTTTTTCGCGAACCGTATAAAATTTTAAAAATATATAAATATATAAATATATAATATATAAAATCAAATAAAATGCCGTTGTGCCGGGCGTTGAAATGTCGGCAAGGTCCGCGAATCCATCGTTAAACGCCGCCGCCGCACCTAACCTACGGAGCCGCTACCGCCGCCGCAGCGCACGTGCAGCCTCAGCCGCACCAGCGCCGCCGCCGCCGCATCCAACCTTCGGAGTCGCTACCGCAGCGCACAAGCAGCATCAGCCGCACCAGCGCCGGGAAATTATGCGTGCCTAGAAAATATATAAGTTAGGGATCATGCTGACCTAGTAGAAGGAGGGGGGGTAGGTTTAGGGGATCCATTGATGTGATCATCATTGGGTCATAGGTAGGGTACTCTCGAAGAAGAGAGACGTTTCACAATTCGCGAATACCGCCTGATTAAGCATTTGTAGTTTCAGTTAGCGATCCTATCCTCTATGGAAAATTAAAGCTATCTGTAACAGGGAGTTGTCCGAATTAGCAAACCCACACCCATCCCGAAAGAGCTACGGGGCCAGAGGATCCCATTCCGCTAATTTTGGACCACCCAGGATAGTCGGAGTATTTGAAGTATACACTGACTCTCCAAGTTCGGCCGAGCATCGTTATTATTCTGTGGCTACCCTAGAGGCCGGAAGCCTATAACGTTTGTTCAGTCCCCAATTGTTACAAAAGTGTGAAATTATGAGTGCCTAAAGAATATCTAGTTTAGGGATCATGTCTATCTAGGAGGAGGTGGGGGAGTGTATTGGGGGATCAATTGATATAATTATCATTGGGTCATAGCACTGACCATATAACATATAGATGGGACATTTCATACAACGAAAACGGCCACCAAATTTTGTAATATTTTACTTGTAATAACTGTAACAGGTCATTTTCAAACAGACTCTACTAGTCCCTGTCTAATGGAGCATGCGTTGCTACCGGCTGGTACTCTCGTCGGTGGAATGCGGGGGGGTTCCACTAATTCCAGTAGAAGATTCATACGGGGGAGTTAAACAGACTATTACTAATTAGAAAAAAAAAAATTCGCATGTCAAAAAAAAAGAGAAGCAATAAAGGAAAGAACGAACAGATAAGGTTTGAGTGATTCTTGCTGTGCTTGCGCCGTTAATTTGTTCGCTTCTTTCTTTTTTTTTCTTGTTCATCTGGTGTCAGTGCACCGATGTAAGTATTACAAAAACAATAACTAATCGAAGAATGCACTCATTTTAAATATGCAAAATTTCATTTGCAGTTTAATTCAAATATTTAAATTTTGACTTACCCTACTGATCTACCGTTGAAAGCGCTTCCATTGGGGTGCAGGGTCAGGCTGTGGGATAATTAAATAATTTTTTCTCTTTTTTTTTTTGTCTGCATATACATGCATAGTTCACACTGTTTTCCTCGGCGTTCTTCTTGCAAATATTAACATTTTACTTCTTTTTTTTTCTTTTTATTCAAAAAAAAACATAAAAAAACGAGCAAACCGGCACAATTTACGTTTCTTTCACTTTCACTCTATTTTTTTTCCTCTTTCTTCTTTTCTTTTCTTTTCGTTTTTTTCTTAGAAAATAAATTAACTATAACAAAAAAACTTATCTAAAATAATATTTAAGTAGTTACTATTTAACTTGCTGGACATACTATCAGCCCAACAATATGTAGTTTTGGTGAGGATGTGCACTTATATATATTTATATGTATATGTATAAATAAATGTATATATATATTTCCACTAGTTATAACTCCCAGCGACGACAACCCGAAACGTAACGAATGCGGGCAAGAACTTTCTCAGCTAGCCAAATTCGTCCACTGAAATTGATAGGTCGGTAGCTTTTATCCAACCGATCTATTTATATTTCTTGGACCAAAATTTCAGATTAAAATTGCCGCCAACCTGAAAGCAGGCGGTCGCAATAATATTCGTTAGTCTCAATTGTTAGAATTCAGCCACTTGAATCTGTAAGTGAGACTTACCCTGTGTTGGCTTCTTTTTTTTTTCTTTCTCCCAATACAAAATTGGCACTTTCGTAGGAAACTTGCACTGTCTCCTCACTTGGATTTGGAAATAGAATGGGCCCACGAATCAAGGTTCGCACCTATTTAAGGGTTTAGAGAGCGACGCCATCATAAGGTACGCCATTTGTCTTTTGTGCTAATCTCTGAGAGAAAGTGGGCCAACTATACCTTCGAAACCCGTAATTTTCTCATGCTTTCTCTAATTCTCCGTAGCTGTTAATACTTTGAGTGAGATAAGCAGACCATTTCTTTATAAAGCCCAATTGCCTACTTTTAGGCTGGGACATAAATTCGAACGTTTGGCTAAACGCTGCTCCCTACAATTTCTTAGCGAGCTAGCCCAGTTCAATGCGACATACCCCGATCGGCTCACACGAACAGCTTTCGACAAGTTCGATCTCTCAATTTGCGAACCTATACTGATTTAATAGCGTTTTGTACGTCGTCTAGGGCGTACGCTTCGTATAGAGCCCGCATGTTGTTCCTATGATCGCAGGTAGAAACAGCAAATTAGCATGAAAGAGTCCCCACAACCAGTGATGCCAATATTTAAAAAAAAAGACAGATTGAGAAAAAAATAGGATGAAAATATTATAAAAAGGATAGAAAAAAGGACAAACAGTTTGTTTACAGTAATTTTATAATACTGTTATTAAGATAATAGTTTTAAGGCATCTTCGATTATTTTTCCTTCGTCATTACTGCTGTCCTCATAAGTAGCCATGGAGCCAACTAAATGGAGATACTTTTCAGGCAAGTTATAATTATGACAATCGCAGCTTCATGGCGACAAGTTTCTGAAGATTTGACCGGCTCGAAACAAATTTTACTTTGTTTCACTAAACTTGATGTATTTTGTGCATGTTTTTTTTGTCGTCATGTGCGCTCTTATTTGGTCAATTTTACAGTTAATAATGCATTTGCAGCATTTGCAATAGGCCTTGTTATTGTCTGAACTATGTCCAATCTGTAAAATCGGGCTGCAGTAGCCAGAAATCCCGAAACTTTTGCTTATTCATTTTTAATTTAATAATACAAACTTTGAAATTGCGTGTTCAGTATCGAAACAGAGTGCAAGTAAACCGTAAATAGAGTTGTTTTTCGATGAATTTTTTTTACCAAACTATCGTTAAACGTATGGCAGCCGCGAAAAGTTGCCACTTGTTTCATATTTTACAGCTGATAATAAACTTAAATTGGAGCGCAAAAGCAACTATTTTAGAAATAAAAAGAATTAATAGTAGATTTAAAAAAATGACAGATTTTCGGATGAAAAATCTAAAAAAAGGACAGATTTCAGGTATGTGGATGATTTTCAATTTATACCGGATGAAGCGTTAAAAACAGGACAGATCTGTCCGGAAAAGGACAAATTGGCATCACTGGTCGGAAGATGTTCGTGTGAGCCGATCGGGGTATGATACATCGAACTGGGGTATCTCGCTAAGAAATTTTGTTGCCCCTTTTTAGTTGTATGAAATGTCTCATTTATATGTTATATGGTCAGTGGTCATAGGTAGGGTAGGGTATAGACCGCTGGAGTCCCTCACCATTTAGGACTTTAGCACATGCCTCGTTGGGTCGACTCCGTTCATCTATTAATTTTATTTCGATATTCTTTTCGTTGATTGATATAATTAAAGTTGTTGGTACTCTCGAAGGCCATCGGACCCGGGGCGTCCGGCAGCATTGTCGAGAGAGAGAGACGTTCAGCATTTAGCGATTACCGCGTGGTAAGAATCAGTAGTTTCAGTAGGGGATCCTATCTTTTTTGGAAAATTTAAGCTATATGTAACAGGGAGTTGTCTGAATTAACAAACCCACACCCATCCCGAAAGAGCTAAGCGGCCAGAGGATCCCATCCAGCTAATTTTGCACCACCCAGGATAGTTTTGGCTTGATACGCCGACTCTCCATTCTCTGCGGCGCCTTGTTTAGGCGGATGCTACATTGTTATGTCGCGTCTAACCTGGAGGTCGGAAGCCCAGAATGCGTTTGTTGTTACACCCTGCTTTGCCAAGGTCTTAGACAAAATTATTGACAGACGGTTATGGTGGTTTGTAATTCATAGCAAACTTCTCCACTCCAACCAAGTTGGCTTTAAGAAGGGCAAATCCGTTCTAGACAGTCTATCCTATTTATACCATTTAGTAACTAACGCCCTCTCCCATCACATATCACATTTTATGAAAAACAGGACAATCAAATGCCGAGTCGCAAACACGACTTCTTCTGTTTCCACCAATAAAGCCTTAATCTTAGATTGTCCTTGATTTGATTGGGTTTTTGTGGGTTTCCCCAATCCTAGCAACAAATGTTGAATCAATTTTACAATTTACTCACCCCAAAATTATTCATTTTTCTTCTTATTTAATTGTAATTTTTGTTTTTAACTATATATAAATATTTCGTTTAATTAAATTTTAAATTATAAATTATATAACATTTTAAAATCTCTCCTACTTTAAAAACCGCAATATAATCAAATGCGTCTCCAGTCACAAATTCAACTGCCACACCTACACGCTAATAACTATCATCCAATCCCTAATAACCATCATTCTTTGTCTCGTCCTCCCCGCTTATCTTTCTTTCCAACCCCACAAACTCCAACATCCCAACCATAATGAATTTTGTCAAACATATCAACCTACTTCACCTAATTCATATATACATATAAATATATATTAAAAAAGCAATGTAAAAATTCTGTAAGCAATATACACTAAGATTTACCTATTTCTACCATTAAATATTACTAAATATAAGGACATTAGGACTAAAGTTAATTAGTTTAACTTACTTCCCACACAACCAAAGGTTCAAGTAGGTAGCGCTGCCCCTCGTTAGGTTACAAATTTAGTTTTTAACCTACCTTTAATAAATATATAATTTTCCAAATAAATTGAGTACGAAGTACGAGTATCGAAAATTAAGAAAACTTTCCCATTTCGTGCCGAAAAGGTTGTATCACTGACCATATAACATATGGTCCATATGTTATATGGTCAGTGGTTGTATGACAAGTTTGGAGATTCTAGCTATTTAAATCTCTGAGAAAATTACACTCAAAGAAAAAAGATCCATCCTCTTTTGTGGGCAATCTGGCCAAGGCATCTAAAAAAGATAAACTTGGCATAAAAGAAACAACGTATTAAATTTGTATTCTGTAGCTGTTATAGGACGGACAGGATTTCTCTCTTTATCCTGCGTCATACCAAAGACAATAGAAGACACTAAGTAGCGTAACGACCATAAAAAAATTTGCACTATGAAGCGTAATTTTCGATTTTCGCGACTCTTGTGCTCTCTCCGCTCGCACAAGCGAGAGCGTAAAATCTAAAAATAGAATGCGCTTGCTTGTGTTAGTGCGTGTGAGAACACGCACGCAAGTGCGTATGTGTGCGTACTTCAGTAAGAAGACGATTTTTGAGCCGAAATCCAGAAATCATTATATGTACATATGTATTTCTGATTACCCACAATCCACAGTGGTTCCGCTTGTATGGAAGCGCGGCCATAAATGCTTTTAATGGCATTAGAGGGCTGAAAGTTTTACCAAGCTTCGTAAATAGTGTTTGTAGTTGAAAAATTCCGCCAACCAATGAACCCCAAACAATAATTTAACAAATAATTAAACAAATAATTAAACAATAACAATTTATGAGCCATTTATGTACTAAAGAAAATTTACAATGGTTGTAACTTCAAAATTATACAAAAATTTTAGGATGTCTCCTCAAGCAAGCTATTAACTGAGGGAAATAATTTTAAATTGTCCTTTTTTTCAATATTTCTCTGCCCAGTAATATATGGGTCGGACCGTAAAAGCAAATAATTCAATATGTCTGTATTTGTAAGAATTCGTGACATTTTGCGGGTATGATTCAGTCTGCATTTCTTAATTTCTTTGTTGTTCGCCTCTGCAGCTTCCTCCGAGAGCTCTCCAATTGAAACAAGTGCGTGCTCTATAATAGCAGATCCGTGAATAAGCACTTTGTGAACCGTCGCAGGCAAATAGTACCAGGGATACTCCTTGATTAACCCTTTGGCAGTATCGAGGGCATATTCATTAAATTTGTGTAAGTTGATTTTGTGTCCCGATGCCAAAGCTTGCAGTAAGGTGGAACAGCGGTGAATCAAATTTTCATTAAGGCCTGTAATTTCTGCAGACAACCGAGGATTCGAAAAAAATTTTCTCGCTACATTGCCATCGTTGGATGTTCCTTTGCCACCATCTCTAGGCTGGTCCACTATTAAGCCCATTTTATATCGAAAATCCCGTTGAACTTCTCTCTTTCTTTCTAAAACTTTTTGTTTTTGTTGGGGCCCTCTGGCCTGCCACATTTTTATGACTAACTTATAAGAAAGGTGAAGAAAGTATTCAAAGAATCTTATTTTTGCATGCAGTGGAGATAAGCCAAACTCGAAATATTTTGTTGATACCTTTTTGTCCAAACATTCATTCAAATTATTCATCTCCGTTGGCTTTGCTTCGCAAATATAACATTTAGTGGAGTGCGATTCACTTTTTTCTATGCGTTGTTATCAGTTTTTTTTGATTTTTGGCCTCTGGCGGAACCACTGTGCAATCGTTGTCTTCGCATATTTTTTCATTGTGTGCAAAAATTTTGTATGGCGTTACGCATCTTAGTGTTCTATTGTCTTTGGTCGAACCCTTGAAAGTCGCAATAACCGCAATCTACTTTTTTTTTTTTTTTTTTTTTAAATTAATTTTTTAATTAATTAATTAATTAAGTGCTGGACCCATACAACATATTTGCATCATAACAACACAGTTAGAGATATTTAGTGATTAGAACCCCACCTTCGGCATCACACCCAAGAATTATTAGTGTCGCGTGAAATTAGCAAGTATGGCTACTGCTGGATGGTCCGGGTTAATTGATAATTAATACTGAATTGATATTTAAATATATTCATTACATTTCCCCAGACATTTATTTTATTAAAACTTTGAATTGTTGGTTGATTATACTGAAAAATTGATAGCCAAAATAGTATTTAGAAATAACCACACTTGGCATTAATAGTTTTATTTGTTCTAATTATTTAATTACTTAAATTATGTAAAATTTGTTGAGTTAACGTAAGATTAATAGCACCGACTTCTGTGCTCTTTCGCAAGGGAAATATTTTTTTGATTTGGCAGTGTTGCAAAATGCTGCAAAGCACTCACTTGCTTATCGAATACAACAACCTATACAGCCCAAGTCACTTAAAGCGCATTTATCAACCATTTGTCATGTGCCGAAATAGCTCAGTTGGGAGAGCGTTAGACTGAAGATCTAAAGGTCCCCGGTTCAATCCCGGGTTTCGGCATTTCTTTTTTTAATTGTTTAATATTTATATATTTTGCAATAAGTAACCAGAGCTATATAGCGTTATCGCAAAATTTATGTTATTTTTTTTTTCTTTCAAATACATATACGTACCATGAATAATTCTAGAAATTCTAAGATTTAGGCAGTGTAGAATGCATGAAAGGCCACGCGTTAGTTTTAGTTTTAAGAGCGAAGGTCCGCTCAAGTTGAGGTTTATTTATTGAATGATTTCACAAAGTATTTCATAGGATTATGTTATTTGATACGCTGCTAAGTCGGTGCTTCATCTAGGAATTGCACTTGAAGTGGGTCATATACTTTGTGATGAGTATGACAAAGTGTCATTGCATTGTTTATGTTTATGAGGTAACCGAGAGTTGCCGATCAATGCATTTTTAAGTATAACTTACTATTTATTAATCAAGTCATATCTGACTAAATGACTAAACATTATATTTCATTAACGCAGGCGTCCCACAAGGTATCGTACTGGGGCCAATTCTCTACACTCTATATACGGCCGACATGCCAAGTACAAGCAACTGCACCTGTCGCAACATATGCTGATGATACAGCCGTTTTGGCCACAAGCACATTCAGAATTGAACTAAGCCTAATTGAAGACTGGTTTATTCGATGGAAAATCACAATCAACTCCTTGAAGTCCGTCCAAATCACCTTTTCATTAAGACCAGGTAACTGCCCAAATGTTACACTTAATGGGTCACCGATTCCACAAACCACCTGTGTAAAGTACCTTGGCTTGCACCTCGACCGCAGACTTACATGGAAAGCCACATCGAAACAAAGTGTCAACAACTTAGACTTTAAACACTAAAAATGTCCTGATTCATAAGTCGAAAATCAGAAACCACGTTAGAAAATAAAATTCGCCTCTACAAATCCATACTGAAGCCTGTCTGGACCTACGCCATACAGCTCTGGGGAACTGCTAGTAATTCAAATATTGAAATACTTCAGTGTTACCAATAAAAAACATTGCGCCTAATTTTGAATGCTTCTTTCTACGTATCTAATGTAACCATTCACAAAGATCTCAACATCCCAACCATAAAAGAAGAAATAAACAAATTAAGTAAGAAATACATCGACAGACTCCATAATCATGAAAATAATTTAGCCTTAAATCTAGTAGACAACAGCATAACTGTAAGAAGACTGAAAAGATACCACATCGATCTCCCAGATAGATAAAACTCACAAACTGTAAATATATAATTGCAGGGCTCATTGTAAAACTGCTATTTCTGTTAACTTAATAGTAATTATAAAATTTACTTATTGTTTAAACAGACAGATTGTAAATAAATAATAAAATTTAAAAAAAAAAATAGATAAAAGTATAACTCTTGATGTGTGTGCATACCACAGCAGTACATGGAGGGACTGGGTGCATATGGTTTTATTCATTGATCGTGATTCAGAATATATATATTTTATATAGTTGCGAATATATTTCTTCCTGCTACGTAAATGATAAATATACCCATATTTTCTGTTTCAAAGAGAACAGGGCATACAAAGTAATGCTGTTGTTTTGGACATACATTATTTTGTTTTTATTAATAGTCTACATGCAGACATTAGTATATATATTTTCGATTACAGTATTATGTAACATATATGTATACATATATATAAGCCGCCATTTATTAAATTATGCAAAAGGTCTATTAATTAATTACGAGCTAAGGATTAACTAAGAGTGCATGACTATTTACTTTAGTGGGAGTCCAAACTGACCACTCCCACTTCCAATATAATATGCATACCGATACATATGTACGTAGATAAACATTTATTAGATTCGGTTATATGTATGTATATATATATGGAAGAAAGTAGAGAGTACATAAGTACATATATTACGGGTATAAATAGATCCGACAACTGCCTTGCTTATACTCCTATAAGTACACATATACATACGCATGTATATGTACATATATATGGTGTATGTTACTGAGCAGCATTAGAATTAAGTCAACTTTAAGCTACACTTTGTTTTCTGTTTTCTGTTTCTTGTTTTTTCTTTCCGCTTGCGAATACGAATTTCTAAAGCTAGAGCATAGTTTGTTTAGCTTAGTTAGTCCGAGTACAAGGATCAGGAAATGTGGGGAAAAAGGAGACTAACTAACGGATAACTAAGCTAAGACCGAAACTAAACTAAAAGTCAGGGTCGTAGTCGCGCGCGTATCGCGTTCTACTCGCATGGTTGTTGTAGCTGTACATCTGGTGGGCATCGGAGAAGGCATCCGGGTACTGATGTCCATATGCGTGCTGAGGATATGGCTGTTGGTGATGGTGACTGGGGTGGCTGGGGTGACTGGGGTGATGGGGGTGATGTGGTCGCTTCAGTGAGTCTCCCTTTTGCGAGTAAGTCGGCTGCTGGTCATAGAAGTAGTCGCCGCTGCTGTGCGGATGTCTTGTGGATCTCCAGCTGTCGTAGATGTTGGAGCTGTTGCTGCCATGCATGGAGTTGGTGAAGCGCTGTAGAAGAGAATAGTTGGTCAAGTGTGAAAAGGAAGAATCCCTGGGAGACACTGTAACTGGGTCGCACCTTAGGCTTGATGGGCTGTTTTGTGTCGTTCCAGGGATCGTCGATGTTGTAGAAGTCATCAACGCCATAATTGTCCGCTCCGCCCATATGGTTGACCTTCAGTTCGTTAAGCATGTCGTTGGTCAACGGAATTGGGGTCTTCTTGGCGCGCTTCTGACGATTGAGGAGCTGCAGAGAAACGAGGATCTCAGCTCAGTCGAACACTGCCTTAAAACAGTCCATTGCCTTCCCTGTACTTACCACTGTGACTCCAAAGATAACGATAAAGACCAGGGAGCCGACGCCAATGACAATCACCACGATGGCCCATTGAGGTATCAAGAGGTCGTCTTCGGCATTCTCCACATTCGTGTGAATATTTTTGGCAATCACTGTGATCGAAGGGATAAAGGCGATTAATCATCCGTTAGGACTTTTTTAGTCGAGACCTACCACTAAATTCGGTTGCCACTGGATCAATGATGAACTTTCCCATCTGGTAGCTAGCCTTGACCAGCTGTTCTTCCTGTGGACTCGTCTGCACGCTGTCCGTCTCGTTTTCCTGGGCATCCTTGTCAGGTAGTGTAGGAATTGCTGGTTTTGTCAGCGCGTCGTGGAATAGCTGCTTTATCTCCAGCGTGTCCACGTCTTCTGTGATGTTGGCCAACTCCACGTAATAATCAACCAGCACGCTTCCCTGGCTGAAGCTATCGATGCGGACCTTCTTGTACCACTTGCTGAGCTGAGCCGCGTTGGAGTAAACCTCATTAAGCTGTGGAAAGAGAACCAGAGGTGGGTATTTTCAAATCAGGATTCTGGCTGTTCATCATATTACCTGTGCCTCCAATTCGTGGGCAAGATTCTTCCATTCAACCGTATTGTGGTCTAGTAACTCCGGTTTCCAGTTGACTCCTTCAATGATTCTGATGGTCGCCTCCAGGTCGCAATCAGCGGTGCAGTGACCCGGTTTAGTGGGCCTCGGAGTGGTTGTCGTAGTTGTGCTGGTGGTGGTTGTGGTGCTAGTGGTGGTGGTGGTGCTACCAGCCGCTGTCAGCAGGTCCTCGAAGTTAATCGACTGTGCGTTCAACTTATCAATGGAAAGGGGCGTGGTGGGTGGTGTGGGCCAACCTGTGAACTCCGTTGTGGCGCGAGTCGGAGGTCCCTTCTTGATTACCACAGATGGCGAGGAGTGGGAACCCTCGGCACCTTCTGACGATGGATGGGGAGTGGTCAAGCGATGGGAGCCCAATCGTTTGTGGAAGCCCTTAGGGAAGACGACCTTTAAGCCTCCAGCTGGTGCCTCCGTCGAGCTAGGCACATCAGCTGCTTCAGGTACTGACTTCGGTTTGGCTGTGGTTGAGGTAGTCGAAGCTGGATGCACGGGCTTCGTTTTGTAGCCAGGTGGAAGAAGGGAAGCGAGCAGGTCATCGCTTTCCGATCCTTCGTTGATAGTTGGCTGCTCCGTCTTGTTTAGCTTGAATCCGGGTGGCAGAAAACTGCTTATGTCATCAACCTTGAGCGGTTTAATGCTGGGTTCGCTCTCTGTCTGCTCCTGGGGTGGTTTGTAGCCAGGGGGCAGGAACTTGCTCAAGTCATCGAAGGGCACAGCCACAGCAGGAGATCTCTGTGGAGCCTTCGTTGTGGACGACGTGGTGGTTGCTTCGGAGGGCTTGAAACCGGGAGGCAAGAACTTGGATATATCATCGACTAGAGCTATGGCAGGCTTGGATGTCGTGGAGTTAACTTTGTAATCCTTGGGCAGAAGAGCAGCCAAGCTGTCGTCGAACTTGACCTCACTGAAAAGACTCTCCAGTCCGCTGGATGCTTTCGTCGGACTTGGCTCGGGACCCTTTGTGGTGGTGGTGGTTGAAGTGGTTGTGGTTGTTCTAGGTGGCTTGTAGCCCTTTGGTAGAAGTCCAGCTAGGGCTACATCCTGTACGGCAACCACACCGTTCTTAAAGGAGCGACTGATGGTGGAATTACGGGCGGGTTTTTCTACAGGAGATTCCGTTGTGGTCGTCGTCGTTGTCGTGGTTATCTTGCGGTTCTTGTAGCTGAGTTTAGGTTTGAATCCCACCGGGAGCAGACCAGCGAGCTCATCCATTTCAGTTTCATCAAAGTGCTGGACCTTTATTTTGGCTCCGCTACTTGTGGTGCTTGGGGCTGAGGTTGTCCTGGGCTGGAACTTGCGTATGTGTGGCACGAACCTGCCTCCACCCGTGGTCATGGTCGTGGCTGGAGTGGATGTGTCCATATGGTTGATGATGGGATACTTACCGGAAAGCACTCCGCTGGATAGCTCCGACTGGACGCGGTCTAGCTTGTCAATGATACTTTCCGTGGACACTCCCTGCACCGGGGAGGATCTTTCTGTTGTAGAAGAGCTAGATTCCAAGGTGTCCGACATCGTAGTGGCAATTGTGGTGGGCTCTTCGCTGCTCTCGTTGACATCCGGTTGCTTCTGCTGCTGCTTGGAGTGCACCTTTCTCTCAAGCTCGGACAGCGTTTGCTTTGTCTCCTCCTGCTCGATGGCGGGGAAAGGCAAGAAGCGTGCTCCATTAATGCTTCGGCTGGTCTGTATGGAGGCCACCACCACATAGCTCTCTGTGACGTTGGGCACACCAGAAGTATCTTCCTCAACCGAGGGCAGTGAAGTAGTTAGCTTGGGTGCCTCAGTGTGTTCCTCCGGCTCTGTCTGGGGTGCGGGTTGGCTGTTGGCGTGAGTCGTGCCCAGGGTGCTGGGGGTTACTGGCGTTGGGAACGCTGTCGAGCCATTAACGACACTCTTGGTGGTCACCACAGAGATGATTTCACGATTTTCGTGTAGATGTTGCTGCTTGTGCTCGTGACTCTGTGTGGACTCGGCTTCACCTGATTCGGTTGTGCTCTCGCGATGCTGCTCAGTATCTCCCTCCTCCAGCTCACCCTCTTCATACTCCTCATATTCCTCGTCGCCTTCCTCACCCTCCTCATCATCATACTCGGACTCCTCTTCCGGCTGCGAAGAATTCTTGAGATCCTTGTGGGTCGCTGGTTCCTTGACATCCGCCAGTGTTTGCTTGGTTGTTGTGCTGATGATCTCGTTTGGCACCTCTGTGGTATCTGGCTGCGGTTCCGGTTCTTCTTTCTCAGTCTGTGGATCGTTGAGCTGTTTCTCCGGATAGGCTGTGGTCGTCTTCTCCTTTTCTTCTTCTTCCACATACTCGTATTCGTGTCCAGCACTGGTCAGTGTGGTTTCCTCCGTTAAGTCAGTCAGCTCAGAGGAGTCTGTTTGCGTCTCCTCAGTGCTACTTGTGGTGGGCTTATCGGAGTCAGACTCCGACTCAACATTTGTTACTGATTCCGGCAATGCCTCCTGGGAGGTCTCCTCCTGACTGTTCCTGATGCTTACTGCGTCTGTTTTAGTTATAGTTATTGGTGTGTGGGTCTCCTCCTGCAGGGGCAGCTTCTCCAGACTCGTTGACTCCCCAAGCACTTCTTGTTGCTGCTTCTGCTTCTCCTGTGCGAGGTCTTGTTCTTGCTCCTGTGCCTGGTCTTCTTCCTCCAAGGAGTCCTGTTCGTACTGCTCTTCGCTATCCTCGGGCTCCACGCTCTCCTCAGTGGTGCTCGTCGTGCTGGGCGTGGGACGTGGCAGCTTCAACCTGGCCGCGCTGTAGTTGAATGGCCTCTTGCTGACGACACTCGCAGGCTCGTTGATCTCCCGGCTGATGAAGACAGGACGACGAGGATTGGGTGGCTTGCGCCCGAAGCTGGGACGCTCCGATGGGGTGTTCTGTGTGGTGCTAGTGGTGGTCGTGCTAGTTGTGGTCCTGCCAACGCCCAAGCGACTGCTTCCAAAGCGATTGTAGCGCTTGCTGGTCACCTCCGCGCTGCTCCCCGTCGTCGTAGTTGGCGTCGAGGATGCAGTGGAGGGCTGGAAGCGATTGCGAAGGCGATAGGGCGACGCCGCCTGTGGTGTGGCATCCTCCTGGGCAGCTGGTGGGGCCTGGGTGCGTGTTCTCGTCGAGCTGGGCGAGAAGCCGCCATTGCCGAATGGACGCACTGCACCGGTGCTTGAGCTGCCCGGAAAGCGTTTCTCACTCTGGGTGGGCGAGAGAAGAGTTGCAAAATTACGGATTAGTCTAGAGAGTTCATGGTTGCAGATTTGTTAGTTTTACAGCTACATCAATTGGCTACAGATCCCACCTCACTCCCTTCGAGCTGCCGTTCAACACTTGGAATGGCTTCTGTTTTTTGTGGTCGTACGTTGTCGTCTCAGCGTCATGGGAAACAGTTACTGTTACAGTTTCAACATGGCCAACACACACTCGCACCTATACACACACTAATACATGTGCACAAACTCATATGGCGGCACATACATACATATACTAACTATACTAATACAGGTATTGGGACCATGACAAAATCACAACCTCTGCGGTTCGTCTGTCAATTGTTTGGCGTGCGAACCTGCCTCCCATTCTCCCATCATCTGTATGCCTCTCTCAATCCCACTCCACCCCTATATCCACCTCCACTCTCTTTCTATAACTCCTCCTAACCCCTGCACGCCTCTCCTCTCCTCTCCTCTCCTATCATGTGGTGCATGTCGAGTGATTCTCAAATTTGTCTAAATGCTGTTTTTGTTGCTTCTTCCAAATTTCCAAATGCGTCTGTGGCAAGTTTCTTTTATTTTTTTTTTTTTTTTTAGTCATAATTTATGCGCTCGAATTTATTTAAACTTTTTGCGGCTGCTTCATCTTCTTCTCCTTCTTCTCCTGGTCGACTATGGCTTTGTCTCATTTGAAGCTGCCTTTGCTCTCGAGAGACCCTTCCACTCTGCCACTAGATGCTGCACTTTGTGGCACGTTTAGTGGCAACACTTTATTGATTGAGAGTGTTGCAACTTGTTGCAAGTACACAAGTATGTTGCACATTTGCACTCGAGCCGAAGCTGTTCGCTTGGGAAACTGATGCTGCCAAAAGCTATCGATGAGCTGAGGTTCGCCTG
The DNA here is from genome assembly GCA_018150725.1 of Drosophila quadrilineata. Classification (NCBI taxonomy): domain Eukaryota; kingdom Metazoa; phylum Arthropoda; class Insecta; order Diptera; family Drosophilidae; genus Drosophila; species Drosophila quadrilineata. Next base: position 25,054,195 of record JAECWN010000407.1, on the reverse strand, counting down.
TGAAAAACTGGTGCCAGCAATTTTCCAACTAAGTGGGAAAACTCATTCGATGATTATAACTTCTCCATCTGCTTTGTCTGCATTTTCTTTAATCACTGGAAACTGACTAATTGTCATTTGTGGGCGGTCAATTAACCATCATCGTGAGTCGACGTTAAGCACTTGTCTTTAAGCCAACACTAATAATGGCCAACACTTTCTCTTAATGCCGAGGCAAACGCAGGTCAAAGCGGAGCAAACAAATTGCGGCAATTAAAAGTGAAACACTTGGAAGAGGGGTGTGGAAGCGGTCAACGACAGGAGAAGCAGAAGAAGATACAGTTAGATATAGGGATACATAGAGAGAGAAAGATCGAGATCGAAGAGAGAAATTCATTCCATGTAGACTAATAATTGAGAAAGGGAAGTCATGAGGAGGAGGAGGAGGTTACAAAAAAGAAATGGAGATAGAGACCTCTCTACAAATATAACAATTTGAGACACTAATAAAATGAGTAGATCCTTTAGATAAATGAAATTAAGACTGTGAAGAGGAGATCGCAGAGGAAACCCGAAAGAATAAGGACTGAGAAAGAAACGGAAAAGGTATAAAAATACAGTGTTGGAAAACTTCGCATATCCCCACACCGTGATAACGATCTCATGCTAATTGCCGATAATATTCCTGAGTGACTTTTTTTTCAGAAATTTCCAATATAACTAAAGGCTGTTTCTTCCTTTGTCTGCAGAAGCAACTAAAGAGACCCCTGCTGGAAATAGTGACACCATCAATGGACACCATTTCAATCATCGGTCAGCAGGGATATAGAGCGAAGAAGGAGAGCAATGCCAGATGCTGTAATATAAATCAAAGGAGCAGATATTGGGAGAATTGGACGTATGGATGTGATGAAACTGGAAGGGGATTATGCTATAAAGAGGATTGTTTCAAGAAAATAGTAAGATACAAAGAGGCTTGTGTATTTTTTAAAACTCATATGGAACTCATTTGACTGCTTTAAAATATATATAGTAATTTGTTATTTAAAAACGTTGTTTAAATTGAATTTAAAGTTGAAACTAAGAAAAATTGGACTTTACGTGTCACGACTATGAGATACCCAGTGTGGCCGATGTTAAGTCATACTAAAATTTATAAGATAAGCGGTCAACATACATACATATGTATGGGCAATTTTAGAAATCTTTCCGAAACCCCCAGCGAGGTGAGATAGGTTTTTTTATTTCTAATTTATCCAATATGTAATGACGACATTTTCTGCATAATGTACTAGGATCGAAATAAAAAAATCTTAGCTAAACAGTTACTAATTTGTTTTTCGATTTTTTTATCCATAATATTTAGGAAATCAAAAAATCGTTTCTGCTTTCAGTATATGGTAAACTAAATCGCAAATCTCAGTTAAAGTGAATGTTCAAGTGCTCTATTTATAGACGCGATATGAATCCTTATCTGTCAACGAAAGAATGAATTTAAAGTATAAATACAATTTTTGTTGGCACATGAAACGTGGCTTTAAAACTTCCAATGTGGGAGTTTCTAGCCCTCATCAGGGAAACAGACACTCCCACAGTCCGGCGGACAGATAGACGAACAGACAGCCAAAAGCCTAGTGATCGATCGATTTATTTATCGATATATCGATAAATTGTCAGAATATACTTATGTGTGTATATTGTGGAGGTAGTTCGATAGACCTTCCCTGTTACATACATTCGCACTAGCTTAATATACCCTTTAATACCCAGTGCTGGGTATTCAAATAGAATTTGAACTTCAAATAACAGCTCATTAATTGATAATTGTAGAGTTTGGGGAATGCACCTCTCTCCCTCTGAACTTTCCGTACAAAAACCTTATCTGTATGTTATGCCCAACTGTAAATCTGAACTCTCTAACACAACTCTCCAAGTTAATCCCATAGGTAACCTTTGGAATATTTATAGAGCAAACAGACAAATTCACTTGATAGAAGCGTCTTGATTTATGCAAATATTTATTGACGAAAAGTTAAGCAAATAAAAGAAAATCAATGGGAAACCACGGCTATGAAAATGCATTGATCTATTTTAAAGTAAGTTGAAAAGGTATTTTTGGTGAAAGGTAAAAATCATTTCATTGATAGAGTCGTTGATACAAAATCAACATTATTATTATTGTTATTATAATTGCTACTCGAAATACTTTTTGTGCTATTTTTTGAGGAGTTGAATGTTGGTTTTGTGGACCATAACAAGAAAGCAGCTAAGCACAGAGTGGTGGCGACATACAGAGAGAGAGAGAGAGAGAGAGAGAGAGAATGAGAAGAAATGTGGCTAACAACTGGTTCTGGGCAGGCTAAAAAAAAAAAAACAAAATAAAAATCCAAAATGAAAAACAACAATTTGCTTTTTTTGGCATCACGTAAGAAACGAAAACAAACGCAAACTGATATTGGCCAAATCAGAGCATGGCCAATTGTTTTGTGTTGAGTGTGTTATGCAATGTTAAAAATGTTTGTTGTTTCTGCATTTGTATCTGTATCTGTATCTGTTCCTTTTTGCTTTTTTTCTTTTTCTTTGCTTTTACTTTTTCTTCAACTCGCCACAGCTTCGAGTCTCCTGCTTGCACTGCTTTGCCTGCTTGTCAATCTCACTTCAGTTCGCACCATCTCTTTCTCACTCACTCACTCACTCACTCACTCACTCAATCGCCCACAGCTGAGAGAGATCTCTCAATTGACGTTTCCTCTACTCACCGTCGTTGGTTCGCTGAAGTGCGCCAGAAATTGCGTCTGCTGGTGGGGCACATTGACACGCTGACTTTGTGTTTGCGGTTGGAAGTTGTTCAGATTGTTCCCGAAGCTGCTTCCATTGCGTATCGCCTTGGAGCGTATAAATCCATTTGATGGCGTTGCGGACGCGGACGCGGACGTGGACGTGGACGTGGACGTTGATGTTGCGCCACCTCCACTGACGGGCACACCAAAGGGGCGTGGCGATATATCGTAATAGTCCGACTGGCGATTCGATTTCTGTGGGAAGCAAAAAATAAAAAAAATAAAATAAATAAACACGCAAATGTTGTAGTAGTAGTAGTAGTAGTTGTTGTTGTTGTTATTAAACCATGTTAGTTAATTAGCTTTGACTTTTGTTATGGGCCGACACTTCCCTCATCCATAATATATTGGCATAGAATATGTTGAAAACTAATGTGAACTTAATATGAACAAATATCGCCAATAGAATAGAAACACTGATCAAATAATCGATACATTTTTTATAGATTGTTTATTCAGGGCTGAACAACTCAATTTCTTAATCTCTCGCATCTCATGGAAACCGCAAGCAGTTGCTACTCATGAAGCCACAAGCAGTTGCCCAAGCAGTGCGCTCTTGTTTTGCGCAATCGCGCTCCACATTTATTATTGAATTAAATAATTCCAATTCCACAATTAATAGATGAGAAAAAAAAAGTGGTGTACAAATGTTACTTAAGCAGACTTTGAGCTAGACTTAAGTCAGCTGGAGACACGTTCAATCCATATGAACATAAGTTGACAATCAATATCTTGAGATGCAGCAGTTCCCCTTCAAGAGGTGTGAAGGGTGCATACTCAGCAAGTCCAACTGGCTGACAGCAGACCCACTACACTCCCTTTCCACCTTATCCGATCCGACTGGAGATCGGTTCACGTGTTGCATGCAATGCCACAGAGCTTTGCGAGCAATAGTTGATTGAAATTCGAAATTGAAATTGGAATCGAAAACGAAAACGAAAACGAAACTGAAAGCAGCCTAACAATGGAAATCTATCGAAAAGTATTTTTGATTGAAGTGTATCAAGGTCGAAATTCGACTGGCCGCTAATTACTGTCAGTTGCCAGATGCCAGTTACCCGTTGCCAGCTGCCAGATGCCAGTTTCGCCTTAACCCGCACTTAGACTTGTTGTTATTATGATGCATTATTATCGTTTGCTGTCTATACTTTGGAACTTCTGCTTCAGTGTCTGTTTCATTATTTACTGCTGGGCATTTTATCTTCTGTTTCTTTTACGGTTTATCTATTTGCTGTGTTTGAAAGTGCTTCTAATCGTGCCTTGGGGCAACAGGCAAGAGGCAGGTTGGGGCTCTTCTGGCACAAGTTTTGCTCTGTTAAGCAAATTGCATACAAAACGCAAGTTTTGTTGCTAAAAGCCGAATTTCATTGCAGTTGTTTTTCCGCTTCTCAGCCAGCAGTACGTTTACGCATCGCAGAATGCCCCACAGACACACCCCTTTACCGCCCCCAGCAGATAGTTTCAGTTTAGAAAACACTGTTAACAACAGAAATTTGTGTAAAGTAAATTTTGCTGCATTTCTCCAGTTTTATTGTAGAATCGAAACCCGACTATAGGATTCCTAGCACCATATATGTAGATATTATGTATGTCAGTAATGCATTCGATTCTGTAAACAATTCTCTCCCAATGGATGTCCCTTCTAATGGTTTAGTCATAATCTTATAAAATTCATTTTCAAATACACTCGAGTCTCGATAATTCGTAATGCTCCGGGGATCACATTTTTTCGAATTACAGCGCATTTCGAATTACAGAGGTACCGAATTATCAAGTTAAGTTAAAGTGGGGCAGAAATTTTTACGAATTATTCATAATTTCGAATTAGCGGGCTACGTACTATCGCAAATCGACTGTATCTTAAAAACAGAACTTTGCGATTTATGTTTACTTCGATTCTCTTCAAACAGGTCAATGTTTTTAAGGAGGTTGTACTAAGGTAGTCACCTCGTTTTACTGTTGTTTACTTTATTTATTAATGATCATTCGTCTATTATTAAGAATAATGTGATTTTGATGAAATTATGTCTATCATATATCCGATGTCCTATGTCCTATGCTGTCCTTTGATGGGTGTAACTTTTATAAACAAATCTTATAAACTGATTTATTAACTCTCCACTGTTACTTAAAAAATTTACTTTTTCATTCCTATTAAATTTACCCGTTACTTATCCCCATTATCAGTAGTACCTGCCCTATTTATTATCCAATGAATGGCGCTTTAAGAGTAATATACTCTGAGTTAAATAATCTTTATGGGATTATCAATTTAGAGACCTCTACTTTAACTAATAAGTCCATAGTCCTTGCGTACTTTCTTAGACATTAACATATTATTATATTGATTTGATTGGGTTTAACCACTGACTAAATAACAAATTGTTAAGTTATGTATTATCGTTATCGTTATCGGCTTAACTGGGTCTATGATGATTCAGCCTAGATTTATAATTCTAAATTCTATTTTTTTCAATATTATAATTATGAAATTAAATGTGACTAAATTTAATTAAATTTCATATATTAACAATACAATTAGAAAATCGACTGTTAATAGTTGAATTTAAATGTTTAAATTAATAAAAAATATCCTTTAAATATTGAATTCGTCACATAGTAAAAATATATATAGAAAAACGAATCGATTCCAAACAATTCATATTTCATTCGAATGTTACCAGTTGGATATAAAAACAGTATTCCTCTGATACAATTTGTACACGGCATACAAAAAATTGAAAAGCCGTGTCAGTTACCCACAAGTCTTAGTCTGATTAACCATCATTAAATAAATACCACTTAATGGCCACAATTCCCATCAATTTCAGCTAAACAAGAGTGGGTGGAGGAACCCACAATCCACGAGCTCCGACGAGGTGACTTTTCTCTGTGTTTGGACTTGGATTGCAGTGAAGTGAAGGGAAGTGATGTGAAGTGAAGTGACGTGAAGAAAGCGACGCCTCAACCAAAAGAAATTAAACAGCACTTAAGTCGTTTGTCAATATGGAGGCATAACAAAAGTAATATGAATAGAAGCTCACGTATCTGGCAGATATATATACAGAGATATACAATATATGTATGTAAGTAGATAGAAATGTCTCTAGGTATTGACTTTCACTCTAATAAATAGCAAACATTAGCCCAAAGTCAAGAAAAAAGACGAACCACAAAGCGAACAATATGAAATTATAATCAAGTCCGAGTTCACATCGCAATTACATATCTTTGTATCTTTATATCTTTGGATCTGCATTCAACACAAATTCCCCAAGTTACTGTCATACTTTAATGTAGTATAATAAAATAAATTTCTATTTTCTATGTGAATGTTTCTCATTTTGCTAACGAAGATGGACCTATTGCATTTTCTGTTAAATAATAGCTTTATTTTGGCTAACAGACTGTTAAGTGAATTCTGCTGTTAAGTAACACTGCTTTAATTTCTTTTTAATTTCCATTTAAATTTTTAATTGAAATTGTGATGTGATTTATTTTTTGTTATTCTTGGAAATAAAATGAACAAGTTTAATATCATTGCATTGACTATTTGATAACAGTACTGATTAATTGACAGTCTAAATACGAATGCAGCGAAGTAATCGTAGGGTCCGACTTCTCTTAGGAGGTCTCGCAAGAAATTTTAGACTCAAAAAAAAAATGACTATAAAAAGGGGTATCTAACTGTTAATGGAGCTGTGATAACAGTCAGCCTGGCTAACAGTATGTTAAGAGAATGGGGTTGTTAATTCCAGCTGTTGGGGTTATATTGTTCAATCAATGAGGATCAATCAGTGTAAGAACTGAAAATTTAGAGATCGAGACTCTCTCTCTTTCTCTCTCTCTGGGTGTCTCTCTCTTAACTGAGACTTACCTATTGGGTAAATCAGTGTCCAGTTGAAGCAGCTTTAGCGGCACCTAAAAAGGTGTTACAAATTCTGCAACGGTCAGCGGTCTCCGATGAAACAATGGGGCCCGGGATCAAAACCTCTGGCTGGGCGCTGACAAGCTACACAATGGAAGGCAGTACTTTCGACCTCCCATTCCTACGTAATCTACTTCCCCTTCTCCTTCCCACCTACCTACGTTGCAATCGCCGATCGTGCTCAATTCAATGCCCGACATGTTATTTCAATTAGGGGCAAACTGGAAGCTCTGTTAAGTGCATACTTAGGAACCCCAAAGTTATTAATGAAAAACAAAACAATATTATTATGCAGTTATGATTTGCGCTGACTGCAGCTTCTCCTTTCAATCAATTTCAATTTAGAAGCAGCGCCACGACATTGGAAACACATCAAAATGCAGAAGGCAATTCGAATTCGAACTCGAATTCGAGTCTGATTCGAGATGCGTGTTTTTTTATTTTGGCGTTGGTTTTCGTGTTGGTTTTGGGCAAAGTGAAAGTGGAATGAAAATGAATATGAAATGCCTCAACTAGCCATTCCATTCATTTAACCAGTATTTACAAATACATATATAAACATAAACACACATACATATGTATATGCATATATGCATGTAAATAGCTCTATAATAGTTGTAAGTAATTCGATTTGCGATTCAACTAGACAGACAGACAGACAATTGCAAGCAGTGCAGTCCATGGCAGACACGCGGACAGGGATGGACGGAGTTAAGCAGTGGCCGTTTCAGTTTGAAAATGATTTGGATTTGAAGTTGTTTAGGGGGGGACATGTAAAGTAAAGTATGCCCTGAAGCAGGCTGTTGAAATGAAAACCTAGTTTTCCTTCCCGTATCGTGCGCTGCAATTTCCTATTCATTCGACACGTGCCAATAATTCATTTAATTGCCCCGCAAATATTCATAAATGGGGAAGCACTTTTAATTGCAAGCAGTTCATATTGAATGAATATCTGAAGTGTGTGTATTCTGGGTCGTGACACGCTCTCATCTCAAGCGTGTAATCCAAATTCTTTGCTTGCCACATATCGTCTAATCAAATAACAATCTTTATAAGCCTGTGGCATGTGGCTGTGGCATGTTGTCTGTGTTGCAATTTATGAATTTGATTTGATTTCGTTTTTCTTTTTTTTTTTTTTTGTGTTTTTGGCATTGGATTGGCAAACTCAACGTTGGCACGGACTACCACCTCAACTCGGCTCCAACTGCAGCTCTAGTTGAACTACATCATCAACTTTATGTCCATTTGCAAGTGCAGCTTAGAGCTGCCTTAGACACGGACTACAGCAAGTTGGTTAATTGCCCCTGGCAACTTGTGGCAAGTTGCAAGTGCTAGTGGCTGCCACCCCACTTCATTGCCCACATATGTATGTATGTGAAGGAGGAAATGAGGAAACTCAATTCACTGGCCAAAAAATAAATTTTAATTTGAATTTGAATTTGAATTTGAGCTTAGATTCGGTTTTAAATGGGGTTTTTCTGATTTCATTTGGAGTTGGATTTGAAATTGAAAATTGTCACACTTACCGTGAACTGCTGAGTGGCTCCAAATGGAGATCCATATGGGGAATTGTTTGCCTTGTTGTTGCTGCTCTCGTTGCCAATGAACAGCAGCTGCTCCTGGTACGATCCGGGCGCAGGGGCGAATCCATTGGAGCTACTGCCACTGCTGCTGCTGCTACTGCTACTGCCACGATATCCGGTCAAGGTCTGTGGCCGTGGAAAGGAGCTCGAGGATGGAACAAAGCGATTTTGGGATGGGAAATAGTAGCCAGAGGCATCTGGAAGACACACAATTAACAGAGAAACAAGGTCAGTGGAAATCTTCAAATTTGAAATTAATTTGTTGGCATTATTCATAGGAGACAAGGTACTCCGAGGCGAATGTCTTTTGTTGACATCTTTCTGCGCCGGCGGCTGCAGTTGGCCATGAAATCAGCGAGCGTGCTCAACTTCAATATCATTGTACATAATTGTCAATAAATTGTAATAAATAAATAAATAATCTCGCCGCTTCGAGCAATAGCAAACATTTGTCATGGCCTGGCAAATGGCAGTTAAAATATGAATTCAATATGAGCTCACACACACACACACACACACACACTCACACTGCTTGCCAATGTGTTTGCACTGCTTTGACCTCTTTGCCAGCTGCTGCTTTGTGAACTAAAGAGGACAGCGGGGAATTAACAGAGAATTGGCGCAGACGAAGCAGTTGATAGTGAAATTGGGAAAGATGTTTTCAATTTCAATTCACTTACTGTTTGCACATGGTTTACAATTATTTAAAACTATTTGCAACTCCTCGATTGGCACATTTCACGTATTTCACTGCTTGCACAAATTCCAAACAGTGCAAATAGTCGTGAAATGCAAGCAGTGCGCACATCGCAATTGGCCCCGTTAACTGTTTAGGCAACTGCCAAAAATATGATACTTATGCAAGCTCAAAATATTCGCATATATTCATGTGCTGCATACTGCAGATCATAAGTGGAAAGCTGTGCGGCACCCAAATCCGGATCACAAACAATCTTGGCAACAACAACTGCTTCCACAAACTGCTTCTCCGATGCGTCACTTGTGGCGCCCTGTGCACCCTCCGCTCCCTCCCTCTCAACAGACATGCCTTTGCCGGCTGCGCGCCACGCAAAATACAGATAGGAATAGTTTGTCTACTAATTGAAAATTGAAATATCACACAGGCGAAATACTTCAAATGTGAATGCAGAGCGTTGAAAATTTTATCATTCGAATTTATATGCGGCAGGGAGGGGAAGTTGTGGCAACACCTACGTATGCGGTGGCTGTGCCCCACAGCTAACATTACTTCACTTCACACCTTGTTTTCGACATGTACACTACTCGCCAAGTTAATAGGTCCGCGGTTAGTAGTGAGTAGTTCAGCGTAAAACTCGAAAAAAAGCTTTTGAAGGAATTCTGATACATTTTTTATTTGGATTTCGTTTTAAAAAATAATTAATATATTGGAAAGAGTTGTGAAATTCATCTTTTGAAATACCGATCGATTAGAAATGAAATTCATGACAGACGCTGTTTCATAACACTGCTGGTTTTCATCAATTTTTAGCATGTAAGATTTCAATTTTTCAAATTTTTCCCTCTTCATTTCACTGAATTCAATATATTTAAATAACAATAATGTGAAAAGTCGATTCTTTTTTTAATCTACAATATTCAATAGAGTTCATTCAAAAGTTTTACGAGGAGAGCAGTACTTAAACTAAAACTCTCTCGGTGTACTTATTATGTTGGCCAGTAGTGTACATATAAAATTGTGGCTGGTAGAGGAGGCATGTGTTGAGCGTTGTTGAAAATGCATAGGCGATAAACTTCATAATTTCTGATTAATTGACGACAGCAGCTAACGGGCCAGAGAATAAATTTGTAACGTTTAAAAGCTGCACTGCTTGTTAACAAACTGCTTCTCAACTGCTTTTCACATAAAAATAGAAAAGAACTTTGGCGAGAATACATGGTCAGCAAGCACTTAAGAACTGCTTTGCGTCGTAGTGCCGAGCGATAAGTTGACAGTCTTTTTCGTCGAAAGTGTGTCTTCGACGCGGGTTCGAAATCGGGGGGAGGAAGAAGATACACGAATTTTTAAAGAAATGTGGATTCATTTATATATTGTCAAATTTGGTGGAGCCTTCAGCGCTTGGGCAAGAGTTGCTTGGTAAATTTCCAGCCGGCACACTCTAATCCGCTGAAGGTAGAACAATTCGTTCAATCTTATCCGTTGACACTGCACTATCGTTCCTGCTAAGTGGACATTGCAGTTCGCACTATGGTTGAATACAATTTCAAATTTTTATAGAAAACTAAAGTTAATTTTGCTACAGTATTTCACAGTCGATTTTATTACAAGAATTCACATACATATATTCATTTTTATTCCTCTCAGTCTTGACCTAAAACAATAGATCCGCTCAATACGTGATTATCGTGACATACTATACATAAATATATGTATATATATATTTATATATTTTCCTATTTCGGGTTTGTTTCTTGACAGAATGCGAATTTGAGCGACAACCTTCAGCTAACTGTCTCATAAATAAATTCATGTAAATCTATCAATCTTTTTTTTTAAATTTACGAGTACTGTAGGGAAACCGGAGTCGACTTTTTTAAATTTCAGATGAGTCAAATGCCACATAGTTTTGCGGTTATATCACCAATTTCTTAAGTATGGGGAATTTGTTGACATTAAGAACTGTGCTTGTGGCATTTTCTACAAACAATGCTGCAATAAATGGAAGAGATATGTTAAAATATAAGGTAACATATGTTATGTGGTCAGTGGCTGTATGTAATGCTATTCTTAAGCATCTCTCTCCGCTGTTAAGGTCACTGGACAGTTGCTGTTAAGTTCCGATGCCGACCACCTGCCTTAGTAGTTAAGTCTCAATGCTAATTAACAGGTGCTGTTATGGATGCTGTTAAGACCGTCCATCGGCTGCTGTAAAGTCTCTCTTTAAGCGGCAGTTAAATACGTTTCTTTGCTTTTGGGAAAATGAAAAACTGACAGAAGGTCTGCAATGCGCTTGTTCAAGTGAAGTTGCATGCCACAATGGGAAGAGCAGCAACTATAGTATGCCTTTAATGGCAGCCTCAAAATTGTTTCAACTATGCCGCGAACGGTCTGTAGTTAGACAAATGCCTCCCAAACTGTTGGCTGAATTTGGCATTTGGCCAAAAGCAAAAAAGCCAAACAATGAGCCAAACTCAGTTGCAGTTTCAGTCTTTCGCATGTCGACTGTCCAATCCAGAGACAGACAGGGACTGCGAGGCGAAGCACAGTGGGGAAAATTACAGGGAAAATCAGATCGAAGACTTCAATTTCATGGAATTATTTGATCAATTATTGATTTGATTTATAAAATAGAAAATCATAATTTTGTAAATATCATTTCGAGACTTCACTGCGCCTGCGCTGCCAGTTTGACATTTTCAGGTTGGTGGTATGGTGGCATGAATTCAGACATTCCGATGCTGTTTCCTCTGATTAAATATCTCGCATGTTTTGGGGCATGTAATTAGTTTCGGCAACTGCAGCAAGCATGTTGCACGTACTCTGTTAATAGTGCTGGTGACAATGCAACATTTCATGCGATTGCGATTCTTTCTCAAATATTGCTTCAATAAATTGCCAAATAAAAGCATGAAATCTTATTTTGTTCATGTTTTCCCCTTTTTGTCTATTTCTATTTTTGCATTGTGCGAAATGTCAAGACGCCATGCTGAAAAGTCATTCAGAAGTGCAATAACAACAGCAGCCAACAACCACCACCAGATAATGATGAAGAAGAAGAAGAAGAAGCAACAATTGCGGTGGAACAAGTTGAACTTTAAAACTTTGTTTTTTTTTTGCTTAACATTACTTTAATCAAGTTTTTCTCTTTTTTGTTTTGTTTTTGCGCTGTTGCTCTCTGTTTGAGGCCCAGCCCGTCCCAATCTTGCCTGGCCAGTCTCGACTGCTTGCAACTGCAGTTGGTGCTGCTGCTTCTTGCGATTGAAGGTCGCGCGCAAGCAGTTGAAATGCAGTTCGTGCTGCAGTTTTAGAGTCACTGCCAAATGTTGTTATTCTATGAAATTACGTTGATATATAAGGACGTAATTTATGATTCTGCATTGCATGCAAGTAATAATTACCAAAAAAAAAAAAAAAAAAAAAAAAATGAAAGAAATATAAATATTCTGGCTATAAATGGTTTTGGTTTACGTATGCCATATTACAGCATGGGATAACAGGTTGAAATCGATATTGTGTTTTTAGCATTTGGCGTGACATCATGGCGCAAGTTCATAAGTTTCGTGGTATTTTACTGACCAAATACATAGATAATTTCATTTAATTTACTGGACTTTTTAATGGACTCCCAACGAGGTGATAGACAACAGGCAATAAAGATCTACACAGCCAAAGGGAGAGAACAATACAATGTGGCAACAATAAGAGATAGATCGTTAAAAGACAAAGTCAAGAAGTGGACAACAAGTTATCTCGAGATCTTTACAGATCTTTAGACCCCCTCTGGGCAGTTGCTAATTAGAAAATAATAATGCGCCGACTGAAGGTCAATGCCAAGTGTGGCCGAAAGGAATGAGAAGCACAACTAGAAACAGAAGCACAACAGGCGAAGCAGATGGAGAAGAAGAGTGACTCAGCTGAATTGTTGTCATTATTTTGGGAACCATTTTTCTTGGATTTCTGTGCGAGATGCGAGATGAGAAGCGGCTAGTCGCTGAGAGGCGCCGACTCAAGTCAGTCTCTTGTTTGTCTCTGTAATCCGATCTCTGTTGACAAAAACTCATTTGGTCTGTGTGCAGTTAACAGACGCCGTCTACCTCCCGCTCCCTTGTGGCCCACGCTTCAACATTTCTCGCACATGTCAAGTCGAGTTTGTCGCTTAAGTCATTCGATTTGAATAGAATTTCAAGTTGCGCTCGCTTCGCACAACATTCCATTTCACTCGCTGGTTTCTCTCCTTCTCTCGCCGTATGCTATAATTATGTTTACCAACACATGCTGTGTCTACTCTTGTTTGTTAATCACACATACTATATGCAAACTTGTTACACAAACTAAACGCCAAGCGAAACAGCGCGAGCACCCAAAACGAAATAAAAACAAAAGCGAACACATATGTATATCTTTGTAGATATGTTATGTGTTGGTATGTGTGTGTTGCATGAACATATCGCCAGCTGTTTGGGTTGCCCGCTGCTTTAATTTTATTTCTTGCTTTTTTGTGTGTCTATTGTTTGTGTTGGGCAAACACACAGTGACTGTTGAAGGGGCAGGGAGTGTCTGCTACTTGTCTATAAACACACACTCGCCTACATATGTATATGCATCAATATTTCTCTAGAGCAGTGTTAAATAAACTAGATATTAAGTTCGGCTGTAAATTTTCACACAATCCATGAATGCCTTCGCTGGGCAAGCGCAGTTGCCACATTTGAGCTGCGGTTTAGCGGGCATTGGACAGCAGTTTGGGAATTTCGACCAACGAAACATAAATCTACACTTTGCGAAGCTACACATTATACAAATTACACACAAATTATGTAAATATAAATGAAATCACAATGCAAAATGAAAAGAGCTCTCATTTCTCCCTGAGCACTTCAATGCTATTCAGCAAGCAGTGCAGTGTTCAGCAACAGCACTGATCAAATAACATATGTTAACAGTAACAGATACCTGTAAAGTTGTGCAGTGCACCGTTAAGCGCTAACATTGTGTGTAACCTGGAGTTGATTGCTCTCCTTAGATAGCGATAAAAATAATATTTAAATATATGATATTTTTTAAAATAATATACATATATGTAAAGCAAGTCAAGATGAAGTACTAAAATGTATTGCTTAACATAAATCGTAGCTAATGTCGGAGTCACAGTTGCTGTTGTGATGAATTCAGAGTTTGAAGAGCACTTGGCATGCAACAGTTGCAATTAGTCTATGTTATAATGATTGTTGCACTTAGAGCAGACACCATGCTGCCCACCCATAAAAGCAGCCATAAGATCACAAATAGTTGTTCGCCCATTGACCAAAAACCAAAAACACTGACACTAAAACATTTCTTGCTCAACGAGTTGAGTTTTTGCTTATGCAAAAAAAAAAAAAGACAAACAAACCAAAATTATGGCAAGGGTAAATAGAGGAACACCGGGTAAATTGTATGTATAAATGCATAGATTCAAGTAGTTCAACTATAATTTGTTATTTTTCATAATCTCAGTTAAATGCCAAAACAGTTTTTCTGTTCATTTCGGGCCAAAGTATTTCCGACATGTGAAGCAAACGCTCGAATAAACTCTAAATAAAGCATGGACATATCCGGCTTTTGCGAATACATACTACTGAAATATACATATACATATATATGTGTATATATACTATATGGCTGAGAAATGCTAATCAATCATAAGCCGCCCAAGGACAGTTGGGGGAATTGTTGTGGAAATGGACCTCAACTAACACCCGCACAATGAACAACAACAGCAACTATTCAACATTCTAAAAAGCAAAACTGCAATTCGAAAAAAGTCAAAGGGGAACCTGTTTATGAGTCGTGCCAATGGATTGGCCTGGCCAATTATATGTCCATAATTGTGTCGATTGTCAATTAGAGTAGAGCCACAGTCTATAGTCTACCACGATCTACAGACACTTGACTCTCGCTTGAGACGATTGAGGGTGTGGTGTTGGCCAATAATGTTGCCAGTTTCCCTTTGTTGACAACCGCTTCTAGACCACATTCCATTTGCATGTCGAACACTCAACAGCTTCTCCTTCCTGAACTGTCACTGCCACTAACAAATATTCAAAGAAAAACCCCTGGGAGCACAACCCAAACTCAACCGAAGCCAGCGAGAGTTCAGATTCATTTGAATGGGAATGATTTGTGGGGGGGGGAAGAGGAAATGCGTATAAATTTGTAAATCATTTTGTTTAAAATATTTAATGTAGACGCGCCCGACTACTGGGCGTGTCCATTAGGAAGTCAGACTTACGTAACGCGTGTCTTGAGCGGAGCGGAGTTTGGGGGTCAGCATGAAGCTGCTCTTTCTGGGGCGACCATGTGAATGAAATTCAAGCTGTTGTTTATTTCACTTTATTTGTTGAAAAAGAAAGGCAGAGAAAAACGAAAGTGAAATGTTGTTGCTGTTGGTAGTCGATTCGATAATTTTTGAATCGTTTTTCTTTAGACTGCCTGCGGCGTTTGCCATGATGATAATCTTGAGCAGCAGTTCCAAATGGGTCACAACGATGGCATCGTGCGATCGGTGAGACTGAGACCAGCACAAAGCGAACTTGGAGCTTAATTGATTACAGAGGTAAAAGTCATCAACAAGTTGAAGAATCAATTAAGAAAAGTTAAGTTTAGTAATTGAGGTAACGCCAAAATCAACACAATTACCAATAAATTTGATCACTTTGTTCCAAGTTATCGACATCCCTGTTACGATACTTATCGATGTCATTATGTAAAGTAACATTGGCAGGAAACGTAACAAAATAACAGGGCTGTAGAATACTCCTAAAATATCGTATTGATCATATAGAATTTTAAAGAACACATAATAATGAAATTCAATAAATTGTGATATCTATTTAACATTAACATTCAATTGTAAAAATGTAATATGAAGTTGAAAATTGAACAAATAAATAATACAAACATAATCGGGACTGTTCTCAATTTCGGAATCGAGAACAGTTCTGAATGTTTACCGTTATTTTAAGTTTCCTGATTTTTCTATAAGTATAAAAAGTAAAAAATATTCACACACCAATATTATAAACAATAAATAATAACCAAATAAATAATAACCAGAAACAGAAGAAAATATGTTAAGAGTGGGACTCAATTAAATTGATGTTATTGCACCACCTCAGATTGGACACGGAATCCATGAGCACTATATATCTAGGTATGTATTCAATATCTTCATGGATATTTAATGCACTTTGAATTCTTATGCAATTGGAGTCGTAGCCCATTTTCATACGAATACCGAATACCAAAATAGATCGCAGAAACTTGCAAACGAACATGAAAAACTTCTTAGCTGGAAATTCTTTTAGCCGGTTTTCGTTTACCACTCCCGCAATAACGGAGCCCCAAACAAAGCAACAATGAGCAGCAAAACTGGTTCAATTCAAAGCAAACTATTCGCCAGGCAGCGCGTGCGGGTGGCAATGTCCATGTCCATTGTGCCCTCAACCCACCCACCCGCCGTTAACCGCTCTTTTTGGCTCACGACTTTGATTCGATTGGTGCTGTGTCTGGTCTGTGGCCAAAAGGCAATTCCTCTGGTCGGAGCCCTTTAATAGAGGCTCGTGCTGGGTCAGAGATGCAGCTCGGCGGTGAAAGGCCGAATGCACTCTGCATATTTGATTGCAACATTTGAAGTTTCTATTGATGGCACTCTTTAGGGTTGAGCATCACCAAATTCTATCAATTATTTGCTTTACGCTGCACACTTGATGTGAGTGAGCAATCGGTTATCGGTTATCGGCTACCGCCTCAAGACAGAACAGAGAAGGAGCTTGCGTTATGCGCGTGGCTCTCGAGTTTGCGTTTTTGTTTACGTTTCTTCTTCGTTTCTTACGCTTTTCTGCCTTTTTTGCTGTGGTGCTTTTCTGCTTTAGTTTATGTAATTTGCAAAAAGCGTGCTCTACTCTGCTCCAGTAAAAATTATATTGCAAATATTAAAAGTAAATTACGAGCGCAAATGCAAACGAGTTTTTTGTTTCTTGGCAACATTGCAGCAAGAAAACAAGTAAGAAAAAATTAAGCGAAATGTTGTCAAGACAAACCCGTACTGGCAGCTGAAACTGTAACTCAAACCCAAACTCGAAGCAGAAACTGAAACTGAATCTATATACATACATATGTATTGTATGTATATCGTCTGGCCTGACAATGTTGAGCTCTGGGTGAACTGGGCTTGGCCAGAGCACAGAGCACAGAGCTCAGCGCATGTGGCAATAAATTGTGGCCAATATAATAGAGCAGAAAAGTAAATAAACAGAGACTTGAGATTGCCGCACAGATAGACGGACTGAGGGAGGGAGAGAGGGAGCTAGAACAATTTCCATTCGCGGAGAACATATTATATTGTGATTATAATAAAGCAACCCTCTGGTAATCAATCGCAGAAAACTAACTATGCAACACTCCCCAACTAATTCCGTAGTCATAAAACTTGAATTATCTAAATAACTCTCTAATTGTACATACATACATATGTACATATATTCCGTCGTGGGATTATTTACTGACAGTTGGAACTATGTTGACTACAAATAACACACAACGGGGAGAACTGCTCCAATTCCAGACTTCCTCCTCTTACTCTTCTCCTTGTCATTCTCCACTTCTAATCAAAGTGTGGATAAATTCAATGGGATATAATTACCATGCTGGCAACGAACTGACAACACATCTCGGCTCATTAGAACTTCAATTGAAGTCACAGAGGCAGCCACAAACTGTTACATACATACATATGTACATATGAACAACATTTGGTGGCATGTGGCACGCAGTTGAAAGTGTTGCTGCTCCAAGTGCTAAATGACGCCTACTCCGAGCTCTGCTCACCTCCGCTCCACGATTCTCCAAGTATCCAAAATCCCAAAGTATATTCCCTTTCTAAACCAGGTCTTTGAAATCGTGGCTAAAGCGTTGATTGAATGCCGCACTCTGAGGTGAGTCGCAGTTGGAGATTGTAGAGGATCGTTTAGATGTCCCTCTCACTCTCTCTCTCTCTCTCTCTTCTACACTGTACTACTCTGCACTCTAGTGAATGGCTTGGCTTGGGACTTGATGTGCTCTTCTTCGCGTCCTCTTCTCCGTCTCTAACTTGGTAACGCCATTGTTCGCATTAGTGTTGCATATTAAGTAATAGAACTGTTTTGTGTCTGGGACTGACTGGCTGTATGCCACATTGGATTTGGACTTGGAGACGAAGTCGCAGTTGGAGTGCGAAGTACTTGAAATGGCGCAACTTTGGTACGAAGTGCAGTACTCACGCCAGTATTGTGGATGCTGTGGTTACTTCAGTTGTTGCAGCATGATGCACGTTGCACGTTGCACGTTGTTGGCGGTGTCGCTTTCGTTATCTTTCGTTACTGTTGGTGACTGTTGTTGACTGCAAGAGGCAAGTAATTCGCACGGCATGCCACAAATGGCAACTAAAGCGCCCTCAAAAAGGGCTAACATCTCTTGTGGCACTCGTAATTATGTAATGTCTCACATTTAAATAACAAATAGAATTGTATTGACAGGCTTAGAATATCAACAGCTGATTCTCATTTGCAAGCGATATTTATCAACTTGTTAAATAAGTTATCGATAAGTGAATAAACTTACTCTGGTTACACAACACTTAATGGCGCCAGCTTCAAAAGGCAATCTCAGAGATGAATATCGTTTAAATATGTTAATATCCTTCTATATTTTCAATATGGTAAATGTCATAACCCTCAGGCTCAACAGCTTTTACAAGCTTCCATTATGTTCGATAAATTTATTATATTGCTAAAGATAATTACACTTTCAGCTAAAATTGAAAACAAAAAGTTGAGGTACAATATATTTAACAAGTTAGTTTCCCTCACCCTTTAACGTTTTCGTCGATTAAATTCGACTGCAGGAAAATAAAAACCTGCCTAAAATGTTGTTTGCCTTGAGATAACGCTTTAACATACATACATTGGTGTCAACTTAATATATGTATGTATGTATGGATGTACATATGTATGTATGTGAAATTCACCCTTCACCCTTCGGAAGCATTTTGATTGTCCATGACTGCTGATGTTGTTGTAGCTGTTTCTGTTAACATTGTAGAAGCGCATTATATTAAAACAGGAAACGATGCCCAAAAGCAACAACGAAAGTGCAACAACAACAACAAAAACAGCAAGTGAAACAGTTACAATAACAATGTTGCCATCTCGAAGGTAATTTGGCATGACTAGTCTGAAGTCTCCAGTCTGCTGCACTCTCCAAACTGCAGTCTCCACTTTGCAAGCCTCTGTTGCCGCTTAACGAACACCATGCATAAAATATGCCCTTTGTTCGCCAACGTTTTTAATAAAAATGTCAAGATATCAGACTGTAAGTGAACAGAGATAAAAGAGATGGCTGCAGGGCACTCTCTCTCTCTCTTTTTAGCTCTCTCAATCTCTTTCTTTCTTTTCAACGGTCTGGCGACAATGAATTGCAATTTGCGGTCCTTTGGTCCTTGACTTGTGCATCAATTGATTCACGGATCTCGCTGCGGAGGCGTCTTTGAGGAGACACTCAGAGAGCGCGCCTCAGTCAACTCTGTGATTTCTGTGATTGATGAGTTGGTTGTGGAGTTGGTGGCGGCTTCTTGGCCGCGTATTGAAATGCCTGCCAAGTGTTTATTTTTCTTTTTTCATCTTCTTTTCTTCCCAAAAAAAAAAAAAAAAAAAAAAAACACTTAAAATTGCATGGCAGTTACGAGTGGTTGGTAGTTCATTGAACTGCTGCTCCGGCTCTTGGATGAAGCCAATTTCATCCAATCCACTTTGTGTGGTTCAAAGTGCCAAACCACTTAGGGCCAAATCAAGCGAGAATATCGCGAATGGCGAATCGAATATGGCTTCTGGGCAGATATGCTCACGCCCATCACGCCATGTGCCACGCCTCTTTTAAGTGACCAATACACATACCCACCCACGTGAGCTGTTGCCCCAGGGGAACGAATAGATATGCAAAAATGGTCAAAGCAAATCAAGAACAAAAGCCATTAGAACCATATGGATATGGATACCAAATGAGAGCTGAGAAACCTTGTTCTTCACACAATAAATCACAGGCAAAGTCAGCAAAATAAAACAAAAACATGTATGTAACTACAGCGACTGCGAAACGAACAAAAAAGAAAATGAAAAGAACAAAATAAAGAAACCGTGTTGAACGTTCCAATGAACTAAGCCATGTTTCTTGACCAATTTGGTTTCCATTCTATTGGCAATTCCATTTAACGGTTCTTTTGTTTGGCCTTTTGTGATTTCCTATACGAAAATTATGCGGAAAATTACAATGCACCGAAAATGTTCAAAGATTTAATCGTGCATAAATAATGATCTTTAATAATACATTTATTCGTACTGTGCATGTGGGCGAATTATCGGTTAGCGGTGAAAGAACCCATTTACTTAATTTTTGACCCGATCTGATCTGCACACACTCCACACTCAAGCGATTATCCAATAATCGAGGGTTGAGTAAGAACAATCTGAACAATCGGAAATCGAAATATTGCAAAATTAAATATGTATGTACATATGTATCTGATGAGTGTGGTTTCGATGTCTGATTCAAAGATGAGTCCTCTTAAAAAACTAGAGTTTAAGATTTCCATTATTTCGCCGAATACTGCGGAGTCATGCATTTTGCGAATACGAGGGGGTGAATCAACTTTAAATTATATAAAATTCCCCAATTTTACAGTCACATATATACGGACGTATGGGTCCGAAATGAAATGCAAGAATTGAAAAGTTGCCGATCCGGTTTTCTGGGTTAATTAACATTTTTATTAAACAAATTACCAGTTCACTAGAGAAACATACCTTAGGATTCACCAAAATTGTTATTTTAATAATTTCGTTCTTAACTGAATAATCTGTAATTGAATACTAACGAAGAGCTTTATGTTATAGCCTTTCTGGTTATGTTAATTAACTGCTAAGAATATCGATGAAAACATATCGATAGCTGCAATGGCGACTCGAAGACTTTCGCCATGAGCTACCCTGCGACTCATAGCAATTTCACACTATAGTATAGCTAAATAAAAGTTAAATAAAAAGTTTAAATAAAAGTTATATTTATCTTCTTGGAAGTAAATTAGAGTTTAGAGTAATTTACATTGCGTAATATGGAGTTCGCAACTTAGCGGCAGCAGCTAAAAATAAATTCATGTCGATGAAAACCTCAAAGCCTTATGCGAATTTACCTTGAAAACTACTGAAACACTTTGCAATGGGGCGTAGATGACTTAAATAAGTTTAGGTGTGTAATTTTCGACAACACAAAAAACGCATTAATGACTTTAATCGAAATGACGTAGAAAGCAAGAAAACTAAAGACGAACCTTTGGCTTGCCATTTGCACTTTTGCGTTTGCAACAAAACGGAAACGACGAGACAGCCGAATGGGCTTTGCCATTCACAGGCAGAGTAAACGTAACTGAGAGTGGCATTTATGGGTCAAGGATTTTGCAGATGTAATGTATTTGGCCACACTTCATTGGCTTCGCCTGTTGGCCGAGCCAGGGCTGGGTAACGGTAATGCACGGCAAGCTACGTAGCCCTCGCTAGCTCAATTTTGCATGTATGCGCATGTATCTTTGCACACCTGGCCAAAATCAATTTGATATTTTCAAAATATTTGTAGTTGTTATGTCACCAAGTTTGGCTTGACTTTGACTCGGAGGTTGCCCCAACTCATGCAACTATTCAAAATACTCGACGGGAGACTTGATCCATTCAATGGGATATGGGGGGAATAAGGTTCAATTGGCGGTATGCATTGTTGGCCGTGAGTCACGACAGAGTTGGGGTATACTGAATGGATGGATTTCTCAAATGAATCATTGTTGTTTTATTTCATTCTTTACCACAGACAGTTTTCTTATTTTACATCTATAATATATTATATATTATACATATACTATATTTACTAGTTAAGACGAACTTTTGATTCTCAGTGGGACGAAATAAGCTGTGAGCCACTGTAAATAGATATGCATGCCAAATATTTGGAGATTACAAGAAAATCATACCTGGCCACACTCTACGCTGAAATTTGTTTTGTAATTTTAAATTGACTTCACAATGAAGCATCTGTTGATCAATGAGTAAACCAAAGGCATGGTGAAAACTTGCCCATGATCAATAATAATAGCATGACAACCAATTTTCGATTCACTTTCGCTCAATTGCCAAAAGGGCAACTGCCTTAGGGCCAGGCCATTGGCTTGCGTACTTCCGTTTGAGGGCAACCGCTTTCTTTTTGCCAAAAGATTCGGCTCTGTTTATGATTTATTGTGGCCTTCCGTCTGTCAAATGAAATCGAAGTTGCCACCACGTTCTGCTTGAAAGCGTCACACAGCACTGCTGACTGCCTCGCCAAGTGGCAGCCATTAAGTGACGCCAATCTCTCGGCCAGCACGAGTCGAGTTCGAGTTGCTTTAAGCCAAGTGGACAGTGGCACAGTTGCAAGTTGTAACGAGTTTGGAGCGGGAAAGTAAAACACGAGCAGCAGCACCTGGGATTGGGATGAGGAAAACTCGAAGCGAACTCAAAAACACAACAAGAAACGCCAATTAAAATAGGAAAAGCGAAAATCGTGCAATGCGGAGTAAAGCAATGCAAAGCAAACGTCCATAAATGGAAACGCAAAGAAGAGACATGAAAATAAATGCGTTCATTGCACTCCGCAATTGCAGCTCTTACACGCCAGAGGGCGTGCCATTAGACACCCCAGCCCCAAAGAAATGCATATAGGTGTCGCTCTCTCTCTCTCTCTCTGTTTGTCTCTCTGGATCTGCATTTCTAGTATGAGTCATGCACAGTGTGCCTAGACGTAAACCCAAGTAAACATTTAAACACTGGGCAACTACCAATTGGTGATGCTCGTTGGTGTTGGCATTGTTGCCGTGTGCTGCAAGCGGAAGTCGTAGGCGACACATGCCAATGAGGAAATTGTCAGTTACGACTGTCAAGTCACTCAATTAGCGGCGACACTTGGCCAAATAGTGTAGACTGCAATCGCAAACTAAACCCTCTCACGAGGAGATGTTCAATTGGCATTAGCTCTTTAGGCCTTCCAATTTTGCCCCCCTTTGCATTTGGCCTTCTCACTCGCCCTACATATTGGCAAGAGACTTTTCAGCATGCCACCAGAAGAATGCAAATTCAAATCCGAAAATCATTTTATCAATGGGGTCGCCTCGGCTTGAACACACCCTAAAAAAGCACAATGGCTTCGCCTCAAAAATACTGAAAATGCCCATATTCAACAGCAACAACAACAATATATAATAGCATTTTTTGTTTTTATTTTTTTTTGGGGCGCTGGTTTCATTTCATGGAAGAAAACCAAACAAAAAGTCAACAGAAAAATGTCAAGCAAATTACTTGAAAATCTTGCACAGAAACTCCAAATTTAAATTTCAATTGCAAACAAATGACATTTAAAAACTACAGAACAGACAGGAGGGTGGTGATGGATATTTAAAGCTGTTCACAGCTCAAATATTATACTATGCCTAGCAGCTGTGTAATTTTTTCTCAGCCAAAAAAACTCGATTTCCATAAAAAAAACAGCCTAAAAAACGCGGAATCTCAGGAGAAAATTGAAAATTTGTATAAAATGAATTTCAGGAACCACCAAATTTGGATACACACCACAAAACAAAAAAAGGGAAGTTGTTCCCAAGCAGCTTTTCAGTAAAATTAAATAGGTGCTCAGCTCCGAATAAAGTAGGTGCATCTTCAGCAATCAAAACATATCTCTTAAACCCAACAAAACAATATTAAAACACCACTCTCAATGTTAAATTCAAAATCAAAATAAAAGCAGATCAAGTTCCCTAAAAATTCTAGAATTCCCGCAGTTTAATTTTTCCAGTCAAAAATTATAAATCTGACGGGAAAATAGCTGAAATTACACCTCGTTCTATATCTTCACAACTAAGTTGCTTTATAAATTGCAATATAATTTAACCCAGATGATTAAGATAGACTTTGCTTCTTTGAAATATCTCATCTAAAAGTTAATATTTCCGTTAATACAATATTAATAATGGGATTATTATAATATTTCTTCAATTGAGTGTAATTAATAATATTGAATCAATATGATGATATGATATGTATTAATATCAATATATTCAATCGCTACAGTATATTGACCATTTTTTGATAGATTTAGGTTTTGATTATTCAGTATTCATTCATATATACATCTATATAGTGAAATTCTCTGAGCAATTGTTGATTTCCCGCTAACCTGTAATGAAAATGAAAAAATAAACACCAATTAGAAACTGAAAGTTATTTTTTGTAGTATAAAAAACATGTCTAGGAAAACAAAGCAAGGTCGAGATATATATGTATATGTATATATTTTTCATTCGTACTTGGCGTCGCATAAAACGGAACAGATAAAGTTGGAGAAAGAGTTTTGGGTTTACTACTGCCGGGCATTGTTATACTTATACTCAAAACTATGATAGACGTCGTCGGATTATGCCACTTAGTTAGGGTAGCTCAAGCTACAGATCCAGCTCCATATAACCCAAAGAAGAGCGCACGGGTTAAGTTGCTGTGGGAAACAAGTTCATAGTTTAGACGGTCAAGGTTAGGTTACACATTAACCGAGAGGCATCTTTACGCATTCCGAAACAAATAATTACAGATTAGAGTCCGTCCAACTGATCTCAGATATGGCATTATGGGAACCTCATGTGAAAGCTCTCAATGAACCTCTGCAATAGCGGATTTGTGCAGATGTTTTCAAGAGTATTTATCACTTAAGCATCTATAATCATAGCAATCCATACTCAGTTTGATTTTCCAATAACGATCAGATTTCATCACATCATGGATCTCAGCTTGAATTAAGAGGTTACCCTATAACATCTGTATTATTCAGAATCGTAACTATCATCAGCTGACTCCTCTTATTAACACTACAATAGCCTTTAGCCCGTAGATAAAAAGTAAACTAAAATACTAATAATAATGCACGGCTCGTGCCAAACAACAACTAAACACATACATACATACATGCACAGAGACATAAGTTAAATATATTAAACTGTCAAAAAACAAACAAGATACACCACGTCATAAATAACTGGACACGCCCGCACACTCTCAACTTGCTGGACAACCTCAAGCTCAATTTACAAAGATGTTGCATTCAAATCGCTGTTGTTGTGGCAGCAACGAGGCGAGGCGTGTGGCACTCGTAGCCGTGATGTGGGTTGGTCGGGAGGGGAATCATGCAGCATGTCAGCTTGTTACTGTTACTGTCGTTGTCCCAGTACATGTTGTGAGCAGCCTGGAATATACACTGCCTGATGTACTTGGAACCGAATAATCACATGAAACAGATATCTAAGTATATATCAAATATATCTTCATATTCCGAATCCAAATAAAAGGAGCTGTTTTGTAGTATTGAGAAGAGGTCCAATTAAAATACACTTTAATAGTATATTTATATAACAATAAGATAGATACCCCCATTCAAGTGATTATTCAGTTTCTCCTACTTTATCTATAGTACATATTCTTAATATTTATTGATATATTTAAGGTAGATTAAAAACTAAATTTGTACATTGTTGATCAGAGACTCTAATGAAGAAACTGATGAGTTGAACTGAACTTCCAACTGAACCGACGACTTTAGGTCACTTTTTCGTCACTTACAAAATCAGTTCTTAGGACTAATATAAAATGCATCGTGACTCCTGCCGAGTTTACATTTGTACTTATCTTATCTGGTACTTGCAAAAGGGTCGTACCTACCTAAACCTACCTGCATACCTAAATCTTAAGTGGCATATGATTTACATAACACGATCTTTCGTTGACAGATAAGGATTCATATCGTGTCTATTAATAGAACACTATCCTTTCTTACAATTCTGTTCATGCTTGAACATATATATTGTAATTAATGGTTGCTCCTCCCCACTTAACTTTCTCTCCAACTCTACAAACTCCATCAACGCACCTAACCTAACCAACATCAATTTCTTCAAACCTTTGACAATCAATTCGATATGAATGTACATTTATGTATATATAACAAACACTATACTCTATAATAATACTATACTATACATAATAAGTCACACCGATTTAATCGATCCTACATATAAGCCATATATAATAGGTTCACCCCCACCCAGCCATAGACCCCTTCTAGGGACAGCTTTGAGCCTTTTTTATGCTATAAATTTAGTTTCTAACCTAATCTATATTAAATAAATTCCAATCGTTGTTTCGTTGAGAGGCGATTCCTTCCCCTTGCCACCTCCACCTACTGCCTGTCCACCTACACATCTTTTATGCAAGTATTTCCCCAAAAATATGAGGTTCGTCAAACCGCAAACAACAGCTGTTAGCGGACGTTTAGGGGCAATGAGGAGGGATAGCTTTAAAATGCGTCTGCTGCTTATTTTTGTTTTTGGTAATAAGCGAAGCGTTAAACAAATTGCATTACAGCAACTACAACAACAAACATATACACATATAGATGCTACAAGATTTGTAAATATGTCTACATTTGTTATAGTTGTTGTAGTTATTGTTGTTGTATGCAAAGAGCATCGTAATAAATGAGGGCAGTTGACGGCAACCCATGAGACGCCTTGGGCATAATTACAGCAACTAACAAAAATGGTCAAGAGACCAACAACAACAACAACAACGACAACAGATAATCGAAAACAAATTATGACATGTGTTGTTGTTGTTGTTGTTGTTGTTGGTAGGTGAACCCAGATATATGTAGTAGCCTGAAAAACAAGGGAAATACAACATGGCTTAAAATGAAATGCAAATGATTGCCACAAATAGTTGCAAAAGAAAAACCATGGAAATATTGCCAAATATTTCATATAATTGAAAATATCTACAGGAAATTCAAAACAAAGTGCAAAGGCAGCTGCAATTTACAACTTGTTGTTTCAGTTTCTTTAAGATGGAAAGTCACTTGCCAAGACTTTAATCCCCAAGTCCATATTAAACACATAATTATGGACGATATACATACATATATATCTGGTAACGAAACATGAAAAACTCGTTTCAAATAAACACATTCTTTGAATCAAAGCCGAGGCAAAGCAAAGTCAAACTACAAACATGGGAAATAGTAATAATAATATTATTATTAGTAAAGTAATAGACGAGAAATAAATCAATTCGGACCTGCCTTAGTTTCATTGAATAATGGTACAGAATCAAAAGCAGTATGAACTGGGAACTAGAGACAGGAAGTCCAACTGGAAAATGTGTTAACAATTAAAAGCTTAATTGAATTATTGCAAACTTACAGCAATGTAACTAACTCATAATCTTAAGCCCAACATATTTGAATATCTTAATTGTATATACTATGACTGCTCGCAACCTTGACAAATTATTCAGGCAATTTATAGGGAGACAGACCCATAGACAGATGTAGCCACCACATCCACAGACACATTAAGTGGAGACCTTTAAAAGCAAATCATCTTACAGATGGGCTGGCAGTTAATGTTGTTGCCTGTTTCTTTCCAACTTTTTTTTGTTTTGGGCTATAACTTGGCAAATTGTTCACAATGTGCAATCAGCAAACGACTTACAAATGACATTGAAATTGCACAGCAACAACAACAACAACAAGAACAACATCAGTAGTAGCAATAAATGGACACATTAGGCGAGGCAGTAGCAAATCTGTCAGAGGCATAGTCGTAGTGGGTCTGTGCCAATGAGGTGTGGCACACAGAAAAGTTGGTCTTGAGCTGGTCCATTCAAACTGGCCGAAGGTTATGCCAATCATCAAGAGAAGGCACAACGACAACACTCGATAGAGTCTCGTGTTAATCCCATTTGGTTGCCAATTTCAAGTTGAATGAACTGTCTCTACGCTCAGAGCAGCAGCAGCAGTGGCACAGCTGATGACGAGCAATGAACCACCAGCTCCTCCTCGTCTCCAGCACTGCCGTCGCCGAGTTCAAAGCGAAGGCGTCTGCGTCGTCGCCAACTGTCGTCGACGATGCCAGTCGCCAGATAAGCAAGCCTCCGCTCACACTCTCCTAACTTGATCACGTTGATCTCGGGGCAACTCCAACACGGGGCAACTCAAATCAGCAGCAGGAATCCGAATCTCTACGGTGGGAACAGCCGACATGTTAATAATTATGGCCTAACCTAAACACGAGCCTACAACTCTCGATACCTTCGGCTGAATCAGACTCTGCTAAGTTCTGGCCATAACTTATGTGATGGTAGTGGTGATGGTGGCCTGAACATAAATCAGTTGCCGCAATTTGTCATATGGTTAAGTTCTGCATTTATCAATGATTTATGTTGTATGTAGAAGACGTTGGGCAGAAGCAGCTGAGCACTGACTGAGGATGCAGGTGCATCTGACAGGGAACCTCATCGACAGACAACGTCGGACGAAACAGCAACGAGATGCTGCCGATGCGGATGTCAGCACATTTTGTTGCTGGTAAATCTTCAACTTGACTGAAGACGCTCTGCATGCCGAGCCTGTGCTTCTCATGGCAATTGTGACCATCGAACTGTAAAGTTATGAGAAGCCCCGGCCAGAAAACGGAAGCACGTCTTTAAGGTTAACAGCCCAAGGCTAAGTCGACATAAAGAGAACCAGATCCCCCTCTCTCTATCTATCTGTTGTGGTATCTGTTGCTGTTACTCACCTAGACTTCTCGAATCTGTAGAGACTCAAAATATGCAATCACCATTTCGGGAGCATTTTCATAAAGCTTGTTATGCGGCATGAGATCCGTGGCGTTGTTGCTCCATTGCACAACATAGAAGACTTCATTCCCCAAAACGAAGGACCGCATTATCTTGACCAATTCCTTATTGCGGGCAAATCCGTGCGGTCCTTTGGACACATTAAGGTTGTTGTCCCATCGCCCGATTTTAGTTGAGTGGACAGTGGCACTTGTCATCTTCTCGCAGCTATAGAACTCCTGCATCTTCGCTTCCTTCTTGGACAGCGACTGAT
Source organism: Drosophila quadrilineata (assembly GCA_018150725.1). Taxonomy (NCBI): domain Eukaryota; kingdom Metazoa; phylum Arthropoda; class Insecta; order Diptera; family Drosophilidae; genus Drosophila; species Drosophila quadrilineata. Next base: position 25,025,089 of record JAECWN010000407.1, on the reverse strand, counting down.
TAGTTAATCTTCAGATAAATTCCCAAATCAATATTAATACTTACTACCCATTGACTCGGCTGATCATCACTATAGTCATAGGGGATTGCTGTGCCAATGTGCGAAGTTTCCCTCTGTTTTGACTTGGAATTGGGAGCCCGGAACGAAGGGCGATCCCCCCCATCTAGAAAAGACTCGCTTTTTTCGTTTCGTCTTTCGAAGATATCTACCAAACGCTCATTGGGTCCCCTTAGCCCATCCATTGGTATCCATTCGACATTATTATTTGTCAATCTCACCAAATACTCAAGGTTACCCTGTCTAATTCTCTTGCTCAGAACACTCTCAATGTTTGCTTCGGTTGAGCGGGCAGAATGACGGTTGCCCTTTAACGGGTGGTTCCTGTTTCGAGATTCAGCCATCTTCTGTTACACAAAACTTTATTTATTTTATTTCTTAAGGATTTTGGAGAGAACGCACCCACAAAGAAACACAATATCAATCGGTCTACGAACGAAATAAGAGAAAGTTTGCACGCGTCAAAATGCAGAGGTGACTTTGATTCGATTTTTATTCTTTGGAACTAATTGGAATCGAACTTCTCTGCCGACAATCGATAGTCGGTATTAAATAAGTTGTTTTAAAGCATAAGCGACTCTGAAGGAGTTGGAATAAAATAATATCTAAGTCTCACTTATGTTGAACCTGCGAGTACTTTTAAACTAAGTTGATTATTGAATCGAAGTAAAATTTTAAGTAAAATTCATTGAAACGTTGCCAGACATTTAAGACCCAATGGAGAAAAGAATTGAAGCTCTCGCTCTAACTGTAGGGATAGGACTACCAACTCTTTAAAATTTATTTGTTTTTCAGCGCAAAATAGTTACAATTTTAAAATATATCGCAAAATCGAAATGAATGTGTTAGTAGCTTATTGTATGTACATATGTACCATAAACTCATAATAGGAAAATTCAAAGAAAAGTTTGTGCACGACATTACGGCTCTGTTGTCAACGAATAGAAAGAAATGTTTGCCGTCATGTGTGGATGAATAATGAGCACTTGACTGCGACGCATGTGGGACACTGAGAAAAGCATAATTACGACAAGCTTGAATTCCACTGTGCGATCTATTTTATCGATAGTGTCGTCTCCATCTTGTATCGTCTGACATGACTTAATTCGATAAAATTAGCAAAAGAGAAATGTGTGGCAGTTGTCGGACTTACACTGTGTCGGTGCAAGTGCGACAAGGGCAGCCATATAATACATACATATAAGTATGTACATATGTATGTATGAAGAGGGAAAGGCTTTTCAAAGTCATGAACGTGAAGATTCACTTTCGTTTTTATTATGTGTTTTCTTATTATTGTTACAAAATATCAACTCTCTACATCGCTATAGAGAGACAATTTTGTTGGACAATACATATTTAGCGTTTTTAATTTGCATAGTTGTCGGCTAAAATGCGCCCAGAAACTTGTTTAATATGTGCGTGTGCGTGTGTGAGTGTGAGTGAGTGTGTGCGTGTTTTACTTGTGGCAACAACACGCGCGACAAAATGTCTGCTTATAAAATATACATATGTACATACATAAATGTAGATTTCCAAGTTGAATTTCTTGATATCGAGAGGCTACGTCTGTGACAGTGTGTGTGTATGTCACTCTAATACACCTACTTACATACACACATGTGTACATACGTGCAAGTGTATGTATGTACGTATACATGTATGCATGTTTGGATGACGAGAGATGTTCATTAGTAAATTAATTTTATTAGCAATCTGTTTTTGTTAGTCTTTCTTCTGTGTATTTGTATTGGCAGGGGTCTTTACGCTGTTTGATTTTTGGTTTGCATTAGGTATTAAACTTGATAGTATCATCATCTTGGCGATGATCAGCATACCATTTTATCGGATTTATTTTTATTTCATTTGTGAGTTTGTGACTAGTGTGGGGAGTTATGCAAGAATTTTGAATTTAATTTGTATATATACATACATACATACATATATTAGTATGTATGTATGTATGTTGGTTTTGTGTTAGTTTCGCTTTGTTTTCTATTGGCGAGACATGATCGCCTCAAGACTGAATGGACTGCCTCCACATTGTTGTTGTTATTTTGTCCACTTATTATGTAAGATGCGGAGAGTGATGAGCATTATAAAATAAATATTTGAAAATGTTAAAGCATGTGTGTCTTTACAGTAATCAAGCATCAAGACAGAGAAGACTCTGTCATGACTTCAGCATCTTCTTCTTTCATCTTTCACCTAATGGTGAGTTTCTCAATTACTTCTGAGGAGCACTTACATGTACATATATACATACATATGTATGTATGTATGAGTATCACATAAAGAAGTTTATCGCTGAGAACATCTTTACATGTTTCGCATTTAACCGTTACGTTCAAATATTTGAGCTGTAAATAACTAACGTGTATTTACTTAAGTTTGCACAAAGGGCGCTGTGGTTGACACATTAACACATTTTCGTAAAACAAACTCATTTAATTGCAGCAACGGTTGGGCATATAACATATATGTATGTAAGTGTGCATGATGTGTATGAACATATGTACATCAGATTCATGGACAGCTGCTGAGTGCGCTCTGTTAGTTAACAGTGTCTGCAAGAAGTGCTGCAAACAGTTTGAGGGGCACAGCGGAAGTACGTGTTGTTTGTATTTTTATTTGTGCTTAACAAATTGATTCTGTTTCTTTGGTTCGGTGGGTTTTTCGTGACAAATGACAACAGCTCATGTTTTGATTATTTTTGTTTTCTGGTGTTTGCTGCTGTGTATTTCTCGGTTTTTAATTTTGAACACGCATTTATTGTCTCAGACATTTATATTCTCGTATTATTATTATTATTATAATTATTGCTGATATCTTTTGAGGCTCTTCGGTGGTTCAGACTTCGCCACAGTTCCGGTTGTCAAAGGCTCAAGAAGCCACAATATCATCGCATATGGCTTCAAAAAAAGCCGGTAACTAAAAGTAAATTAGCCCCAAGTGAATCACAGGCCCAGAAAATACCAAAAAAAAAAGAAAAAATACTTTTTGGGATATTCTGCATTTCGTTAAAATCACACATAACCTCACAATATCAGATAAAGAGAGAGACGAAAAATCATATGACGATTTTAACTTTTGTCTGCATGTCGTGTATGTAAACATGTACAAAGCAAATGATGATGATGATGAAGAGGAAGAAGAGTAATACAAATAAAACAGCAACACGAAAGAGAAAACAACAATAACAACATCATATGTAAAACTCACTCACCTTGTGCGCTGCTGACGCTGACGCAGCAGAAGACGATGAAGCCACAGAGGCAGAGGCAGAGGCTGCGGCAGAGGCTCAACGTCGCCGTCGCCTTCGCCTTCGCCTCTCGCTTGAGTTTGACAAGCATTTTCGTTGGATTTATAGTACGTTGTAATTATGGGCGGGGGTGTGGGATTAGAAAGAGACAGAGGCGTTTGCTTCAAAAATCTGTGAATTTGTTTGCAATGTTGATTTGATGGTTGTTTGTTGATCACAATATGTAATATTGTTAACAATTTATATTTGTTGTGTTTGCTTGTGTTTCTCTCAGTATTTGCATTTTTCTCACTTTTCACGTATTTCTTTATTTCAACTTATATTGCACTTTGCTCCGTTTTTACATCCCATTTAACAATGAAAAACTGGTTAAGAAGCCGAAAGAAGAAACATTTTAAAATTATCGATTGAGATATACCGTTAGAATGCAATTAATAATGTTTTCTTTTTCTTTTGTTTCTGACATTATTTATGTTAATTTGTTGTTTTGTTTTTTTGCTTTTATCGCATTCCGAAAAGTTCAAGGTTACGTTGCGTATGGAGAATATTTCGAATATTCATTTCAGAATTGCATGTGTATGTGTGTATGTGAGTATGGGAATGTGTATGTGTGTGTGAGGGGAAATTTGGCAATTGGGATTTGGGAATGATCATAATAATGCCCATTCCAGATACTTGATTTTTTTTATAACATAAGTAAATATTTATATTTTTCGAAAACTTGTTTTCGTTCTCATTTCATTTGCTTCACATCTATTAAATATTTCTTTTTTGAATATTAGTTATTGAATATACTTTGTTGCCTATTTCACACACACACACATACATCCTAACACAGATACACTCACACAGACACACACACACACACATACTAAGATGGCCATAAATTTTCACCTGTTGCATGCGATGCTTTGTCAAAACTATGTATGTATGTCTGTATGTATGTATATATAATGGCAACATTCACCTTGAACATGTCATGCCGTATATTTATAACAAAATTCGTTAATTTTTGTGATGATTCGTTTTGCACATGTGTGTGTATCTGTATTTGCATCTGTTGTCATTTCTATTTATTTATCTCTTCGACAGGTTATTTTTCATCGAAATGAAGTGAACGAAACTTCAATTTCAGTTCGTGATGCTTTCTCTGTCTACCTAGCTGTCTTATATACCTCTTACCACCCTGAATAGAGTATTCACCTAATGTCTTTATTCAGACACCCACCTCAAACTGGCACTCGCTCATATCCAGACATACACCAATTCTGCCTTGCCAACTTTCCCCCACACACCTCCCGATCTTCACCTCTGCACACCTAATTTGTAATGCGTTTTAGAAAACAATCTGTTAGCCATCTATGTGTGAGTATGTCTGTGTGTGTGTCTTGTTGTTGTTGTTGTTGCTGTTGTTGGCCTTCGTTTATTTATTACTTGGTTGTTTTTTTTTGTTGTTGGTTTGCGCGCGTTTAATTAATAATTTTTAATTAATATGTTTTACTGCATATTCTTGGCAGTTTCGCATTGGAGGCCAAACGAATGGAAAATACCTGCCGAGCGTTTAATTCGATGCTAATTTTGCAGCCAGGAATCTCAATGTTGGTGGCCTGGCCAACGAATCTGAACTCTCAATACGTTAACGAGTGCATTGTGCCACAAAGTAAACCAACTCTAACTGATCACACTTTTTTGGGATTAGAGTGTTGAGTTGAGTTGAGTTGATATTCATGAACAGAAACTCGATTTCAATGTAAAGTGAAATTTTCCACACACTCGCGAACCACACATGAACACAACATAAGTAAAAGCGCTTAAACATAACTTGCTGCAACACTACAAATTCAACAACATCATCAACAACAACAATTATTATTATAATAACAACAACAACAACGAATAACTGAACTGTAACTGAACTGTTCCCGGGGTTTGTTTGGTTTGTTTATTGCATAGCTGGGACCATGTGGTGAAATGTGGAAGGAATAGTTGGGGTGGGATTGGTTGTTGTCTTTGTAAGTTTTATGACGTTGGCTCATCCGTAATGCGAAAATACGCGCTTCGCATACGATAAGCAAAGAAAACAACAAATAACGAAACGACAAATGAAAACCGAATTACAATTTAAGCCGCACTCTGCCTTCATGAATACCGTTCGACGAGCCGCCGATCAAGCGCGATCGAGCATTGAGGTTGCCGCGGACGCACTTGCTCCACTCCACTCCACTCCACTCCACTCCACTCACAAGTATGCACGTATGCACATATGTATGTATGTATGTATGTAGAGACAAACCGCAGAGAGGGAGACCTACTGCGCCTTTGCTTATGGTTTTAACACGCCTTCGGACACAGCCGAAGACTAAGTCGAAGTCGAAGTCGAAGCCGAAGTCGAAGACGATGTGGGGATGCCGAAAGTTGTACGAGTCGAGCGAACCGTGGGCAACAACCAGACTGAGACGCGTTTCGAATTGAACTGAAACTCAACTGAAGAATGGCTGAAGCAGCCACAACGGCCACAACAGAAAATGGTGAGCGCAGAAAACAGTCGCTGAAACACGTTTCTTGCTCAGTTTCAGACTCAGACAAGTGCACTACGCTTCAGAGATAGAGAGAAAGAAGTGGATGAGATGGAGATGTTGGAGCTGAGGGGGACATGAGGTGGTGAAGAAAGAGAGTCAACGCTGAGCAAAACAGTGTTGAGCGCGTGGCTCGCTTTTTAACAGCCACAATAGGCCATGGCATGGACTGTATTCGACTTGTTAGGGTTGTCAAGTGCTTACTTTTTTAAAATAAATCAAATAAATAACAAAACTTGTAAGTGAATTAGTTAGTGAATGATTTCAAAGAAGTGTGCCATTTTTTTAATGCATTTCTAATTCATATTTTATAATCTGGTAAGGATCATTTTGATCTCATTAAAATATTTGATTTTTTTCAACTTTTTTTTACGTATTTAACTTCATGTAGTACGTACAACAACCCGTTTATGCAGAAACTTGGCTAACTTGACGAATGTGCTGTCCTTACTTAACGAATGTGAGTGTAGTAAATGCAAGAACCAGCACCAAGCTTAAATTGATATATTTGAAATTCAATATTCAATGGAAATATATTTATTCGCAAAAAAAGAAATCTTAATATTGAAAGCAGAAATATTTGTCAATATTTAAGAATTCATTGAATTGTTAGCGAATGACAGTGGAGTGTGGTAATCACATTGAACCCTAGTATGCTGCATGCCAATAAATTACTTAATCTGTTATCCTGCGCTCTTATCGAAAGGATTCATTGTTGCAGACATTTCAAATTGGCTGCCTGCTGGTGCGCCCCCTCCTCCCGTTCTTTCCCTCACATAGTAGGTAGGTAAGTATGTACATACATAAGTCAAGATTGGTCCGAGGATATCGCATGTGACATAAGTGTCAGGACACTGCAGGCACGAGACATGCCCACAATATGCAAATGACAACTTGCCGCCTCCTTCCAAGTGCAAAGAGAGAGGTGCAAAAAACTCTGCTGTGTGCAGCAAGGGGCAGAGGGGAGCACATTTTGTCCACCTGCGGCCTAAGCGAATGCAACAACCAGTCGATATCTGTCCGTTCCCTCTCTTCATGCACTCGAATGCGGGCTAAAGTGTGAGTGTGCGAGAGTAACTGTTCTCGATTGTATGTCACAGCCACCAGGTTCCATTCTTCGATATTTTAATCTGTTTGCTGGCAACTGTAGCTGTTGCTGTAGCTGTAGCTGACAGCTATGATAGTACGATATTCGCGCAATTCTCTTCGCAGCTCCTTTAACTTTAATCGAAAATGTTGCCACTGACACAGTATTGTTTCTTATATATTTTCAATTTCATATTCCCATTTCTTTTATATTTTGCGAATCCAGGGAAACCCCTTCCTCGCCTGAGTCCTTCATCTCGACAGTTGCTGCGTGCCTGGGATGTTTTATATTTATACTTATATACATACATATGTGTATGTGGGCCATGGCTGAGTTTTTTGGCAGACAATCTTCTACGTGAATTTCTGACAGGCCTTCCAAAAGCGTTTATATTTTCTGGCATTTATGCATAAAGAGTACCGCGTTGCGAGTGGCGCCAAATAAGTGAAGTAAAATAATTTGAAAGTGACACTAATTAAGGATAGTGTTGGAATGCGTTCGATTTTGGCGACAATTACATCTGGTCACACTGATCTTCTCATCTCTCTTCCAAACCAATTTAATCTATTCATTGTTCTATCAAGTGAACACAGAGACAATTAATATTCTTACTCTACTGTTAATTTTATTATAAAATAAACTTTGGATATTCGATAGATAGTTTTCATTTGAAAAGTTTGCAGAAGTTAAGCAAATTTCTCAAGAATAGAAAACGTTTTCTGTTATACAACACTTTCACTCTCTGCTAATGTTATGATGCTGTAACATAACAGCAATCACTTAGCCGATAACAGAGCAATAACAGTTTCAAGTTTTGCAAATGTTTTATGACTGTTTCTCGAACTTCTTCTAATAGGCTCAAGACATACACAAGCTATTAACATAATTCACAAACTATTTGCAGTATTTATGCTTCTCTGGCTGTTCCTAAATGTTTATTAATCATGGGCATAAAACGTGCTCCATTTCAGCTGAGTAAGCGCAGGACAGCCTAGACAGCGGAGACAGTCCATTCGGAACCTGTCATATTTCAAATCGTTCACAAAGATAAATATACTCCTACTGGCAAGGACAACGAAATGGGATTTCATGGGGGAATCCACAAAACACGTACTAAGCGTTCACATGGCCACTCAATTGTCTGCGAATGGATTCGCTTCTGAGGGCAGTTGGGTTGTGGAGGGCAGCACTTCTTTCTAGTTTCCAAAAATACAATAATTTGTCATTATTTTGCATGCAGTCAACTGGAAACGGAACTCCACTCACGATTGCTCCACTTTCCGATTTCAAAACACAACGAAACTTGGCCAAAGTTGAAAGGTTCTCGCTAGAATCGAAGTGGGTGGAAGACGGCGGAGTCGTCCTGCCCACGAAACTTGACTTGTCATTGTTGCAGCTGTCTATCTGTCACATTCTCTCTCTCTCTCTCACTCTCTCTCTCTCTTTCATCGGTGTTAGTTATTGTTTTCGAAGGATGTTGGATGATTCGCCAGTTGCAGTCGTCGATGGCAGCTGTCAGTTTGTTGGGGTCAATGGAGCTGCTGCCAATAAGTGGAGGAAGTTGCATCAATTAACACTTGGCCAAGAAGGGGACTGACTTCTGAACAAACTCAAGCGTCACTTGCTGCCATTTGAACAACCACTAAGTAAACAGAAGTTTGTCCTTCGTCCTTGGACTGCCCCCCAACTGAATCGAAGGTCGGTCAATAAACCGAACCCCCAAACTGATGTCAACTCTGTTAAGGGAAATAATGCTGTAATTTAGAGTTGGAAAACACAGTTGCGTCTGTTGAACTCTTTAAAAAGATACCGAGCACAGAGTCGGCATGTCACAACTAGACTAATTGACGGATTGCTGCCAGAATGTCTTCTGTATCTGAGCAATTTGTAATTTCCAAACATTCGCAATTTCACAACTGACTAGACATGAACTAGAAGTTTGACAACAGAGAGCGACTCGTTATCTAACAGCTTCTGACTTGTGATTCTCAAACCTCTGGTGGGGGAGTCCCAACTTCGGACAGTCCTGGGGCAGAGTCGAAGCATATTCGTTTCAATTTTTATCAGTTTCGCTGTTGAGCATGATTGAGTGTTGCCGCTTACAGTGGCTAATTTAATTGAAAAGGGTTTTCCCACCACTTTCCTAACATTTCCATTTCCATTTCCATTCCTATTTCTTTTTCTCGACGGACGAAGGCAAACAAATAAAATCGTCGATGCGCATAACTCTGGGCTCAAAAATGAAAACGCAAAATTTACTTTATCATCCCAATTTGTTGTTGTTGTTGTTGCTGTTGCTTTTTTTTGTTCTATTTTCAATTCTTTATTATTATTTCCTTCAGTCCTTAATCCGAAAGCAAAGTTTGTGCTCGTCGCTTGGACGGAAGGGTTCAAAGTTTACAACCTAACCTCGTGCCATTTAAGCAGTTGAGGTTCGAGAAAAGAACCTTCGAATTTGAAATTAATTAAACAAGTGTCCCACACTTTGTTTATGTCTACAATGAAATTTGTCAGCTCATTTTGAAGAGGGGACTGCAAACAGAGTGTAGGCCAATGTAAATAATAGAATTCTGTTAAATGAGATGGCTTAACAGTTTGAAGTCTCCCATGGACCGATATTCAAATAATTAACAGCTACTGTTAATTACACAACTGTTAACACAGCTACTCGCTAGTCTGTCATAAATATGCAAATTTTTATTATTATTTATTATAACTTACAATTACTTCTATTTGTAGATAGAGCAGGTCTTCAGGCTGAAATAGGCAAATCATTTTGATTACTTATTATTTCCTTCCGATGAAAATATTTTTGATCGTTGGTAATATAATTCAGAGTCATGGTCTCTTATACATCTGCTCACTGTTAATCCTAATCTAGGTAAGGACATACATTATTTACACTATCGGCATGGAGCAGAAAATGGAATATGAAGGTCAAACACAAACCCATGTTTCGACCACTCCTAAACTGCATTTAGAGGGCATTCCCCTCGAGCAACCCCTGCAAGCCAAATACCTTGATATAACGCTGGACAAGAGGCTTTATTTTGGACCTCACCTCAAGGCGACAGCGAAAAGGTGCCGGCTCAGGGCGCAACAATTGAGCTGGCTAGTTAACCTTGTCTCTGTGCTGTAAAAGGAAGGTTCATGTCCACTGTATTATGCCGATATGGCTATATGGGGTGCAGATATGGGGTAATGAAAAACACCACAGGAAATAAATTCTGTGACATAAGATCTATTAACAATTTCATCATTATTAAATTAATTAATTAAATAACAATTAAGAATTAATATAAATTTGGCATCTTCATTCTTGAACAGTGCGTTTCCTAGTGATGTGATGTACATTCAAGATCTCTGTTACACTGCTGTTAAGTCAGCTGCTCGCTGTTAATCTTATGCGATGAATATTACACACGATGAATTTGCATTTGTATGCCAATGGCATGTCGCATGTCATGTTAGAGATGTGAGAATTGGCGTCCGTTATAGAGTTGCCAAGGCACAAACACAAAACTTCTTAAGGGATTATTGAAGAGACTATTGAAATATTTGAACACCTTCAATAGAATTCCAGTCGCATTACGCGCCCAGGGAGTTGAATGGCATTTCTCGTTTTCAGTTGAGTGGAAACTTGACCTCTAACAGGACTTTATGGACATTTATGTCTCACACACATACACACACATACGTACGCACATATAGAATAATACTAATACTCATGAAAATTTATATGCTGTGTTGAATTTTGTATGAATTTGTTAAATGCAGCGAATAGATGTGAACTTATAATAAGAACATTGACTTTATCAATTCGGTTGTGTTTTTACATATTCTTTCTCTTTAATCGCATATATGCATGTAAAGGACTTTCTATGTTTGTATGTGTGGTTGGGCATTTAAAAGCTCTGCTCGTAACTATGTGACAATCCAGGCGAATGTCCCTTTTATTTATATTGCGAACTCAAACAGAGAATCTCCATATATGTATGTACGTGAGTTTCGTTGGCTCGTGGCTGGAATCGTGGCTAGATTGCGTCTTCCAGCTGCCACTTTGTGATGTCTGTGATGTCTGTGATGTGGGTCGTGTTCCTATTTTTATATGCCTTCTAAAATTTTTTATATCCATTGCTTGCTCTTGGTATTTTCCTTTCACTTTTTTGCTTTTGCTCAGGCAATGGCAATAAACGTAATCAATTTGAGTGTCGCATTTTGATATCAGTGCGAATTCCTTTCGAATCATTCGCCTCCACTCGCCTTCCCATATTCCCACATTTGTCACGCATCAGTGCTCCTCGTGTCCTTACCCATTCCAGAGAGCGGCAGAGAGATATCCAGGCCTAGTTACGCTGAGTTACGCTTCATTTGAATAATTAGCCTAAGCCTTTCCTCACTTAATTCGGTTGCACTTCATCATCGGGATCTGTATACGCGTTGACTTAATTACGGTCCGAATCCCCGTCATGCGAGGCGTATACTTAATTTCCGAAGAACTTCCTCTTGCATCGAATTGAAGTTCAGGCAAAGAACTTTATTGTGCTTCTTCATCACAATTAGGCAACAACAATGTTTGGGTATCCCCTGGACGCACATGAAGGAAGCATCACAAAGCAGCCTCCACTTTAACCACCCGTCGTGTGGTTACCGATAATCTCCATCCTCCTCCCTCAGCCGTGATTACTCCCATAAGTAACCTTCTCAGGCCGAAGTCCAGCCTCCGGCCAGTGTGGACTGACTTGGCCACTTGACCGGAGGATAATAAAGTTGTAAATGCTTAAAATAGACTCGAATCCGAGTATCCCGAATAAATTTAATGGATGCTGCGCCTCAGGCTCTCAGCAGGCACTGAGTTTGTCTCTGGCATTAGGGTTATTGGGCAGGATTGCGGATTGGGATTAGGGGTGTGGCAATTGGCGTGGTGTGGTGTGTAATTTCAACTTAATATATATCACAAGTCAGCAGGTGATGATTTTCGGGTTGTGCGTGATTATTAGGCCAGAATGAGTGCTTTCAATATCATTAAATGAACCATGTGATTGTCACTCGGCTCTTTGGCTAGATAAAGGACTTTATATGTTTCTCTGCCTTTTGACCTAATTGAAATTGCGGATAGACGAGTGCGGTTACAAGAACAACATGAATAATGTCGAGGAATAACAGGAGATGGGAACAGTGTAGATCTATTCGATTACATTATTCATGCTGTTATCATCGTAACAGTCTGGCAACTCTCTAGTTCACCAACAGAGCTGTTACTGCTATTGGAATCCTGGAAAGTGACTTGCTTCCAGTGAATTCACTACTTCAAGTTAATAAGATTCCTTGACAATTTCTGCAATACCACATACATTTCAAAATATTTGCAATCTTTTCAATATTGTCCACCAACAAAAAAATAGTCTCAAAATACGATAATAAATTTACTTTTCTTTTTTATAAATTGTCATTTCAATAATTTGTTTATTATAGTATTTTTGGATTAAAATCGTTTTTAAAAAATCTCAAAAATATGAATTTAATATTTAAAATGGTTTTTTTTTTTTAATTATTATGCCGATATTATGTTTGAAATACTTATCGACGTTTTGAAATTTAATGAATTTCTAAGTTGGATCCATGAAAAGATTACTAACAATAGTTTGTAATTATTTTATGTTCTCAATTGAAGTGCCCCTCTTAAATTAAAGCTGGCGCTGCTCAGGCTCCTCGATGGAACCAGAACCATAATTATGAGGTCACTGCGGCAACGGGCCACGAAGTGCTCCTCACAAAGGCAACAGTTGAAAGGTCGCGTTCTCGGTCTCTTCAGTAAACCGCAGGCGGTGAAAGCATATTTTCCAAGTGAACGTTTCTTGTATTGGAATTGGGCTTCAAGTCACAAGATGAGTAGAATTTATGTATTTAAAATGCATAGGCAGCTGTCAGCAGTGGCGACATGTCGTTGTCCTGGCGATAAACTAAGAGGATGCCGATGCCGTCGATTCCTTCGATGCCGTCAGCAGACGCCCACCATGCCACCACGCCCATACGCCCACACATGCCTACGTGTCCTGTCTGCGTCTCACATGTACACAAAATATACATACATACATGTATGTACATATGTATCTGAGACTGTAAATGTATCTATCACTGTGTGTGCGTGTGTGCGTGTGTGTGTGTGTCGCCCCCGAAGTGCCCTCAAGCTTATTGAGTGCCAATTTTTATATCGTTAATGTGTTTATATGTTTAGTGTGTGAGTGTGTGTGTCTGTGTATGTGTGTGTGTAGATTAAGAGTATTTGGGCATCTCCCTTGCTCTCTCTCACTCCATCTCTCTCTATCTCTCTCTATCTCTTCTGCAGTCCGTTCCACACAATTTACGATTAGCGAGACTCCCCCCACCCACAGAGCACTGCTCTCCACTCCACTCTTCACACTCCACTCCACTCCACTCTCCACACTCCACTCTCCACTCCACACACTTCAATTCCCAGTACATGTGAGTGCAGGATACACACACCTTGAGGTTTCCTTGTGCTTCTATGGTATATATTTGTATTTACATACACTGTCTCAAATCGTTTTATTTATTTGCCGCAGTTAACCTTATGTTGTAAGTCCTTCATGCCACCACATCCTCCCAAAACACACACACACCCTCCTCTCCTCTCACACATATGTTTTTTTATGCCTTTGTCATTATTATTATTATTATTGTATGTATCGCTGTGAATGTATGCGTATTTGTTTGTGTGCGTTATGTTATTGTACCGTGTACATTGAGTACGGCTTCCTCTCGTATACCTCGTACCAAATTAGATTTGCATAAATACCAGGGATAACAATTTATTTGGCAATTCCGAATGTAGACAATTAAACATTGTGTTCAATCTCATAATTATCTTCCTTTCGTATACATAATATACAACTTTTCTTAATATTTTCGGAAATATTGAGAGAAACATCTAAGCGGATTCTTGAAAATCCAAATCCTGAACTTCAATTTTGAAGGGGAATCGCTGAATTGGCAACACTGTATAAGAGATACATATTTATTTGATAATTCCGACTGTAGACAATTAAACATTCTATTCAACATATTTTCAATCTCATAATAGACTTCCTCTCGTATACCTCGTACAACGATTGAAGCTATTCTAAACGATAGTCACTCGTTCATTCATTTCCTTCGACACATTTCTAATCAGATGTATGAGGTGCCTGACAATCGGTTTCCTTTTGTATATCTCGTACTAAGCTTAAAGATTCAAATGCAATATGAATAATTTTTGGAGAATTTTAGATCTCGAAAAGTCAAACAATTTCATCTGCTATATTTTAATTCAAATGTACGAGGTATCTCGTACCTACGTATTCAAAGGTATGTTAAGTCGGCATTACAATAATTATCGAACATACTATCGATATTGACTGTAAGTTCTCTAAGAGAATATCGATTTCATTCGCCACATTTTCAATCGGAAGTACGAGGTATTTCTTAGTCGGGCAATGTTCTCACTTGTGTTGTATGTGTTGCGGCTTTTAAGTGTCAAGGCTCGTTTCCGCAAATGAATATTAATGGACATTTAAATAAGTAATGAACTACAAAACTAAATTTTATATTTATATTTCTGTTAATGGCATAAATATACATACATATACATACAAACACCCACAGAAATCGGTCCGAAATGGTGTCAATTATAGATTGGCATTTCTTGACTTTAAGCATAAATTCGGCGAGCATCTGTGTTATCCTGTGTTATTCAGGCCCTAAAATATATTTTATTGTGAGCATAAAATTGTATTCTTTATGGTTTTACGGCAATTGAATTGCTTCTCCATACGTGCAACAACATTACAAATTGCCTAAATAAATATTTTGACATCAGTTCCTTGTACATCGATGAAATTTATACATGTTTCAGGGAATGTAATAGAATCAAATTGCTGAAAATAAAGTAAATTGACTTTTGGATTAACTTTCTCATTATTTGCGTAGATAAACATGTTGGTTGTTTACTTGTGAGTCACATATTTATTTTAATTTATTTTTTTGACTTTGGCGGTCTTTTATCACAGTGCAATCGATATATCGATTACAAATATCGATTTGTTTTTGTGATATGTCGGCATACATACATCCATAGGTATTCTCAATTATGTTTAAAACCATTTCATTTGTATTTCTATTTCCAAATAAATTGAAATATTTACTAAGCAATATATCAATAACTAGCTTACTACTTTCTTTCTTTCTTTTCTTTACTTTTCTTCTCTCTATTACTACTACATATAAAAAACAAATGATCACTAATTTATGATTACACATATCGAGTTTTTTTTAGTTGTTTTGAAGATGAATTATGCTATTCGGGGCGGAAACCAATCCAACGAATCAATAACCATAAAAATTGGTCCAGCAAATCTCGAATTATAAGTGCTGTAACAACCCCCACTTTGAGTTATATGTATATTTAAATTAATTAATGCAAATTGAAAACTATTAAAATATGATATATCATTTTGAGGTTAGAAATAATTTAAATATTTATTTAATGAAATAGAATCCTCTTTGACTTTGCGGTAATACATTAATCGAAACTGTTGATTTTGAGGTTGCATAAGTCAATTACGTGAACTTGATTGCATTTGCATATTTGATAAGAATTTGGTCAACTAATTAGTGGTAGTTTCAACTCGGATTCCTGATGCTTATGAAATATTAACGATAATATGACAGTCGCCCCCATTGGGGGCATGCTTAAAAATTTGAGGAATAAAAATAAATGAGCAAAAATAGAATTGAAATTGAAAACCATAAAACCATAAACGAAAGTAAGTTGCTACGAGAGCTGCAAACATTTTGACAAAGTTAATAAAGCCACGGATAAACACTTGAGAGCTGCTCCGACAACTGATGACAACTTGACGCACACGCATAAGAGCCGCAGGAGCATCAGGAGCATCAGGAGTAGCGGCAAAGAATGAGTCTTCGTCCTCTGCCTCATGCAGCAGTGTCAGAGAAGCGACAAGCTTAGCACGCGAAGGCATTTTCATTTCATTTTCATTTTGTATATATTATATATGTATGTATGTATGTATGTATATGTGTATGTATGTATACTTAAATAACTAAAAGACGATGTAAATATGTATGAGCGAAGAGAGAAGAAAGTCATTTCAGTGGCAGATGTCTGTCAACACAGTTACTCCTCTTCTTACTACTGTACCGCCTGCCACTGAGGATAAGAATGATGTTTTGATGTTGATGTTGACGTTGCTGTTGCTGTTGCTGTTGCTGTTGCTGTTGGTGTTGTGGCATAGGCATCATCATTGGTGGCAGGGACGCAAATCTGTTGCAATTTGCTGGCAGATCAACGCCTGTAACATTTGTGGGTGACTTAATCAAATTTGAGACGGAGTAGGCGTCAGTTAAGCCGATTGAGTCAACATTATTTTGGCCATGGCCGGATATCGAATGGGCTGAATAAACACTGCTTAAAAGCCACACAATTTGCTTAAGCCCACACCTTTGCCGCCTGCCTCGTGCCTTCATCCAAACCAATTAATCTCCTTCATGCTTATCGTCAAACACCTACATACCAAATCAAACGAAATCAGTCCAAGTTCTTAGAAAGAAATCGGTTCTCTTTGGACGCTCCTTTTCCGGTTTTCGGGCAGTCTCGAATTTTGAGGTCAACCAACATTTGCCCCACTTAATGCTCAAAGTTTCCGCCTTAAAGTTGAACACAATAAAAACTCGCACAATGTTAGGCAACACTTTCTTTCGGCACAAAGCACGACTACGTGGCACGCACAAAAGCAGGCAGCATTTTAGGCATTTGACAAACGAAGCGAATAAGAATGAAAGTGGGAGTAAAAATAGATGTGGAATAAGGAAAAGTCTTTGATTGCTTAACGCGCACACACAAGAATGTACATTTATTGTAACAATGGCTTTAAAATCGTTGGACATTAACATGTTTACAAATAATGTGTTCACTAATACATCGATCTTATTGTATTTACACGTGTCTTGCTGCATTTAACAATTTTCGAGGACTATTTACAAATGGGACAAGGGCTGTAAAATTGATTTGCATTTCTCATTCAGGTGAATTGATTTGATTTCGACTGCGTGCTAGCTTCTACCTGCTACATTCTAGCTGGTATGCAAAGCACGTACTATACAATAAATCTTATGTGTTAAAAACTTTTATTAAACATTTGACTTGGCTTCGCTTAGAGCTTAAAGCCGTGCAACGGCTGCAAAATACTTCAGTATGGACACCGCTGTCCGCTCACCGCTCACCGCTTATGACTATAACTATGACTATGGCTACGACTAGACATCAAGATCTCATCAAAGTTGCCCAGTATATTTACAAGCTGTGTAGTGCTGGAAAACATCATCAAGTTTATATTAGCGCCATACCAAGGATGTTACCCAAATCACATTTAACGACGAAACCCGCAAAGTGTGCTAAACTTTTTACTATCTCTGGGGAGACTTCAATGTGGTAAGGTCAAGTTTAAGGTCTCAATTTAAATTTTGTGATGAGAGCGCTGAAGTATTTCCAGAGGAACAGAGCAAGTTCAACTTGTTTGAAATCCTTGTTTACGGTTAACATATTCAACTATGCCAAGTCCAGTGCTTCACTTCCTGTAATCTCCTTATGCTGCTGACCTGAGCCCATGCTGCCAACTGCTTAGTTTAATGGCGAATCCTGTATGCGTTGAGCCAGCTGCGTGTCCTTTAGTGCACCCAGCTCGTTCAGTGGACCGAACTCATAGCCAGCGGCATCATTATGAGAGGCAGCCGTGATGGTTGTTGCACCATTGAGGCTGCCATTCGGCAGCGTCGTAATGGTTGTCTCCTGCAGGCGGCAGCTAAGGGTTGGAGGATGTAGTTGGCGGGACACATGAGGAAACTCGTTAGTTTCGGGGGGGTGCAGAGCAACCTTTAGTTAATGCTCACCTGCGTACGGTGCTCTGGTAGCAGGAATGCCGGGACTGATAGCGCTTCGAGGCGGTGCTGGTCAGCGAGGTGTCCCTGTGCATGCAGAAGGTGTCATTGTGCTGATTGCGTTTATTGCGACGTCCGCTAACGCCCCGACAGAATAGGTATCTGCATGGAGATGGAGTAGGATTGGGATTGGTAACGGCATTGATAAAGGTATCGGTATTGGTCTCGGTATTGGTATTGGTATCGGTATTGGTTTGGGATTTATGTTACATGTATAATATATTTTTTGTGGTAGTTCATCGATATAAACCAAAGATAAGATAAGGAATGCAATAAAATTCAAGCGCAAAAAAAAATATAAATTTTACTATACAATTTTTACAGTTTCTGATTTTTGAGTTGAATACTCGCTATTAGTATGTGGTTCTTATACAGAACCTTGTTTTAATTGAGGAAAACTGCAGATATTTTCTGAGTTATCCCTTTTACTAATATTTTAATAAATATCGGAAAACAGATAATATATATATTTTTTTTTTTTGATTAGAATTGCAACCAAAAATCAAGAATCAATCACACTCAGACTGGAGGAAAAAGGAAAAGAAAAACTTGTGTGTTGTGAGTTTTCAGTGGAAATTGTTTTGTTTTAGTTTAGTTTGTGTTATGATACAAATTGCAGTTGAATCTTACAGTTACAATTCAGTTTTACTAGTTACAGTTAGTAGTAGTGATGGTAGAAGGAGTAGGAGTGGACTTATCGGTATCGAATATATCGATCGATATCATGCTGTACATATCGATATTTATTTAGTCAGCTGCATTGATGTGTATGAACAAATACCTATTGAAATGCTTGCGGAACGCCCCGCTGACAAAGTAGAGGGCGACAGGATTCGCACAGCTGTTGGCAAAGGACATGCAGAATCCAACGATGCGCAGCACATGCCAGAACATGTTGTAATCCTCCTGTGCAGTCGGCCTGCAAAACGGAAAGTCAACTACACTAACTGCTACAACCACTTACACAATACCATCTGTGTATGTCAAGTAGTACTGTAGTAGTAGTAGTAGTAGTAGTAGTAGTAGTAGTAGTAGTAGTGTGTGTGTATGTGAATCTAATAGAGACGTAAGCCAGAGACAAACAGTGAATTGATTGACCAAAGCAGAAGGGTCACAGTGCATTACTCATACGCCATGTGAGCCCTCCACTCTCTCTCTCTATCTCTCTCTCCTCTTGCTCTCTTTCCCTTGAGCTAAGCGTTCATCATAAATCCAGCGACATCCACTTTATTCAACCAACCGCTTGTCGTCGCTTCACTTTGTATTCGATAAACCAGAGAATCTCTCTCTTTCTCTCTCTCTCTCTCTGTCTGTCTGTCTGTCTGTCTGTCTGTCTCGCTTTCGCTCATCGACTTACCAGTAGTAGAACCAGAGAAAGAATACGTGATAAGGCAGAAAACAAATACCAAAGATGACAACAAATGCCAACACCGTGACGGCAACTTTGCGACGCGCTCGAACCTGCAACGACCATAAAAAATATATACAATAAAAATAACCATAACAACAATAAGAAAAACAGCAACAAATGTGCCTGATACCCGCTTTAAAGCTGATACCCTTGAATCCAAAAAACATAATTTATTTATTTATGTTTTTCGCGCTTATTCCTTGGGCGCAGGTATATGAAATCTCCCTGCATACTAATGATGCCAAAACTCGAGAAATTGAAGTCGAGGCAAACACAAAAATCAATTTATAAGCAATTTACGTTGACTCAGGCAATTGAATATTCAATTTGGTAAATATTTAAACAGCCTAAGCTACTTAATCGGGTGGTATTAAGTCCCAACAAAAGACAAGGACAATCATCGAAGTATGGGAATTTCGAAATTTTGATATTTCATTGCCTCTTCTAATTATGTTTGTTAGAAACTAGATTTGTTAAGTGAAAATGAATCATGATGGAATCGTGATCAATCAATAATTGAAATTATCATCTTACCCTGGGAAATCATAAAATACAATTCTTAAGTATAAGAGTAAAAACAAAACAATATCGATCATGTCAATCACCCTCAATCACCCTCAATCTTCGGCAGTAGAACTAAAATAAATTGATGAATAGTTTAATTTTAAATATAAACTGAAATTAATAAAATGTCAATCATAATCAATCAGATGAGATTAATTGTTTTCTATACACCCTTTTGTCGTCAATCAAGACATATTGAAAGTTTTCTTAGCTCACCTGCCTAACAGCGCCTTGCATTTCCCCAGGTACACTTGCGGAATACATCAAATGAAGCGCAATGAGAACATAGAAGACGGCTATGATGACCAAAGGTATCGCGTAGTAGACGAGGAAGTGCAGCATGACCATGAGTTTGGCATAGTTGTAGCCCCAGGTCTCTGGATATGGATAACAGATGACAATCGATTTCTCATGATTGATGCCAAGAGGCTAAACATAGAGAAATATATGTAAAGAAAGAAACCGGATTTCAATGGATAGGATATTAAGGATCATAACCACTTACCTTCAGATTGCTTCCAATCAGAGCTGGCAGTCCGCAAAGTATGGCCAGAAGCCAAATAGATACGGCAATGGCCAATGTCATCCGAGTAGCACGGCGACCGCCACCTGTGGAGGTCAATAACTAGAGTAGGTTACCTTGAAGTTGTCCTCGCTCCCTTACCATGTGCATGGAACTTGCGAAGAGGATCGACAATGGCAAAGTATCGATCACTGGAGAGAGCTGTAAGCGTGAAGACCGATACTCCTATCGACACATCCTTCATGAACTCTGATAATTTGCACAGAAAATTGCCCCACGGCCAAGATTCAACGGTGTAGATGGTGGACACCAGCGGTACTGTCGTTATAATCACTAGCAGATCGGCGAGAGCCAAAGAGAGTATGTAACTGAAAATAAAAAATGGGTTCAGTTCCTTTTGCACAGCAAATTACTAGAAGGAGTTAGTTTCTACTTTTCTTCTACGTACTGAAGGTTCAAGGAATATTAGTATCATGCAATCAAAATTATGTAACTTTTTGAAAATAAAGAATAAAAGGGAGATGAAGGCGTAAAAGGGAGATGAAGGAGTTCTCGACCGCATAAGATAATGTGTACCATACAGCTCCGAAAATTGAAATAACACTACTAGATGTAAATTTGTTTTTTTTTTCATAGATTCTTCTTGCCACCAAATTATAAATTGAAAAATGGTTATAATTAAGGTTTCTGAAAATGAAATGAAATGAAATGACGAAGGGGGTCACTAAAACCAAGTGTACATCTTGTGCAACATTTACGTTCAATCTTTGATATAATTATCCAATTTGTAAGTTCCAAGTCAAATCTCAAAAATCCATTTCTTTTATTAAGAGAATTCTGATTAACATATCGGCTATTACTGAAATTCTGCAATTCTTATTATATTTTTTTAGCAACTTTAAAGTATTTTTTAAATTGAACTAAAAAAAAAAATCAATAAAGTTAGGCCACTCATGGGAAAACATTTTTTTTATAGAAATATAATCAAAAAAATTTAAAAAATCATTTCTATCTTCAAAAAAAGAAAAGAATTTTCCAGTGGAACTATATAATTTTTCGCAGCTGTATATATTCTGATTCAGGAGCTTTGGAGGAGGATATACCGTAAGATGCTCTTTCATTTTTATAAATTTTACTTATTTTAAATAAATATTTTTATCTAGGTTCTGTTGACATCGAAATATTTAAAGCTACAAATCAAATATTGACTTTATTCAGTAAAAAAGTGGACTGCATATCAGAATCCCAGCATGAAATACTTGACAAACTCCGAGAAGAAGCACTTCTGTGGCCTATGTATGTATGTGTGTCTAAATGTATGTAAGTAGCACTCTGCTGCTCTTGTACTATTCGCGCTGTGGGTCTCTTTTTCTCTCAGTGGAGTTAAGCCAGCTGACTTGACCCCTAACCAAATTTTGCAGTGTCAGGCAGGGGTCGGTTGCACGTGTTACAGCTGCGATTCGTTGATTTATGTAGCTCAACTTTCTAGCAAATTGTGCCCTCGGCCCTAACAATGAGTTGGGCAAATACTCTGCACGTTGTTCAGGTCACAATGATAAAAGTGATTTATTCAGCATTTTATTAAATATAAATCTATTATACATGTGCTTAATATCTGCTTACCGCAGACAACCAAGTGATATACAGTTCAAAGTGGCGCCAAACTTTAATGTTAAGCCAAACTTTCTAACTAACGAGCTATGCGCCTACATGACAAACGCACTGTAAACAAAGTTCGGAGCTGCCAGAAATCGCAAAGGGAGTATTGGTAATCGATATCGATATCGAGATGTCATCGAGTGGCCACTACTAAGTATATACAGAAAATACTAAAAAGAACGATGCTCGTAAAAATGCGCCATGCAGTTATTCGGATTCCTTAGTTGATTTACAATATTTTGTTGTTTTGTTTTTTTTTTTTTTTTTTTTTTTTTTTATTTATTAAGTGTAGGATCCGTACTTCTCATCGTACCTTAACCACACAATAATTGCAAGTATTATGAGGGCCAAACCCCTTTGATGGGGAGTTAAATGTTTGTTTTTTGTAGCAGGCAAACAGGCGAACATAGCAATTACGCTTCTGTCTGTCTGTGAGAGATGAAAACGTATTGCAGCTGTAATTCAGTTTGTGATGTCATCTGGTTATTTTAAGTTTAATGTCCTCCCCTACAATAAATAAAAGCAGCATGTGGCACTTTCTGTGTATGCAACTGCAAATTACATTTGTGTGTGGCATCCACCGACAGCGGCAACGGCAGCAGCAGCAGCAGCGGCAGCAGCCAAGGACCGATAAACATCAGCCCATCTCATCGCCACAAGTGGAAGGAGCACCCAAAGCACCCAAACTGCTGACTGCAGTTGGTGTTGGTCATGATTGGACATGGTTGGCCATGAAATGTAATTTCAGCTTAATGCGATCAGTCGACATTTTCGGCTTGCTTTCAGCTGAAAGGCTAATATACAATTCCATTTCAGGACAGACTTGTAGCAAAAAGCAAGTGGGAGAAGTGCATCTGAAAACCCTAAGCTACAATCTCATCAGCATCCAGAATGCAATGTGAAAATGGCGAATTTGGCAGATCCAATTTGAAATTACTTTCAAAGTCGACTCGTCTAACGCTTCTTATACCCTGTGCTCTTTAAAAAATACCAAAAAGGGGTATTATAATATTGTGTGAATGTGCGCAACAGGGAGAGCATATATTAGAAGACAAATCGTCAGTATGTATGTCCCTCTCACCGTCCATCCACGTGAGTGCCCTAGATCTCGGAAACTATGAGTTCAAGATTCCAAATTTGGTAAACATAGTAGACTCTTGCATACCTTTTTATTGAGAAAAAAAAAACTTATAAATTAATAAATTGGCATGAATTCTACTACTACATTTATACATACATATATCTGTATACACCATACGATCAAGATAATTTTGAAGCCACGCCCCATTCGGCCAATATAGAAAATGGATTTCTTTCTTAGATTGCAATTTTCTCTGAGACTATTGAAGTTAGAACCTTCGAGCTTGGCGCACACAATCTTTGACACTAAATGGAGAAATTTTCTTTCAGATTTAGGATGATACGCCCATTACGCCTAGAAAACGATAAATGAATAACTTGATTAACTGTAAAGTTACGATTTCTATGCAGATAATGAAACCACTATTTTTATATCGTAGCTGAGAACAGTGATATCGATAGCTATCGATCAATATTTTCGATATTTCTCATTTATGTGAATGTTGTCATTGGATCACATGTACGTACAATCAACGCAATTTTAAATTTATGTTTTCAATAAATGCATAAAGGTTGACAGTTAACTGTCGCATGAAAAACCTCAGCTAAGTGAAATATTTTAATTGGCTGCCCTCACCTCAGGCCACACAGCTGAAGCTGACAGCACATCGAAACTCAGTAACTGCGGTCATGTTGACCCAACTCTGACTCTGACAGAGTAGTATTAATGACAAAATTGTGGCCGCAGGGCGGGAGCTTTATTGCGACGGTAATCGTAGTTAAAGTAAAAGTCAACAAAGAAGAAAATTTTTTAAACGTAATAGATTGAAATTTATTTAATATCTCAGTTGACATATCCGCATGCGGATTTTAAGGCAGCTTCTGTTTAAAAATATTCTAAAAGAGCCTGAAAGTAGGCAATAATCTGTAAGCTGACAGAATCGCACGCGGTGGCATTTTTTACCATTAATATTTTATTAATTTATTAAATTTATTTAAATAACAAAAAAGATGGTGTGAAATTTAATATTGAAAGTATTTTTTTGTTGTTTTTTTTTTTATTAGATTACTATTCAATTATTGTGTATTACCTTTGTGGCAACTTAAGATGGTGTGTAAGTTAATATTGAAAGTATTATAATACTATTCAATTACATTTCAACTATTAATAGAACAAACTCTCCGTATCGGTTTAAAAATATTCCTCAAGAGCGCGAAAGTAGGCAATAATCTTTAAGCCGACAAAATAGCATGCGATGGCATTTTCTGGCAGAGAGACGTTCTCTCAGCCATGGCTGAATCGCATTAAACGCTTAAACACTGAGCGATAACTTGATTTACGACAGTCAATTTATGCAAAAACAAAAAGTCATACGAACAGGCACACCCACAGATGCCAGCAAGTATGGCTAATTAGTTCACACAATAAGCCAAAATATATCCATACATACATAAATACATACATACTTATGTACATACATATATACATATTGCTGTTATTCGTGCTATGCAAATATTGTGTCTGTATCTAACAACATTGTCACGAGCATTAGACATTCACCACGCCACGCCCCACAGCCTTAATTAGATGCTGAAATTTCCTGCCACTCTTTGTATGTATATTTCTCTATCTCTCTCTCTCTGTCTCTGTCTCTATCTATTCGGTATGCATAATTTGAGAAAGACTTTACGAACTGAGAACACGCATAATTAAATTCAATTTAAGTTTGCCATAAATCAAAAGGCCATTTTCAAGCCATCGTCAAATGATGATGTTTGTTTAGTGATGATGAAAGTGTAGATACCCTAACAAACAAAGAAATAAATAATCTATAATATTATATTATAAGTAATCACTTGTGATCGTATTACTTGTTCAGATTCTTCCTTACTAAATTTAAAAAAAAATAAATAGATTTATTTTCATTCTCAAACTATGTAAAGATCATGTACGTATTGAGTTCAGATTTTTCACATAATAAATTTATTAAAAGATAAACTAATATTAAACATTGTTTATTAAGATTGACATAGCCTAAGCAAAATATATATATGTATAAATGTATGTTTATCTGTTTTCCAATCCAAATCCGATCGAAACGAGCAGTTATGCCTTGATATCTTCTGCGAAATCGCATGTTTCGTTCGAATTCGAAATTGAGAAAAGGTCTGAGAATATATGAATCACTAAAAATACAAAAAATAATAGATTTTGTCTTCAAATAAATTATTTAAAAACATCCACTAAGCCGATTTTTATTTTGAAATATATAGTTAAATTAATCGGTGTAAAATATAACTAAATGTTAGTGAACTAAAGCATTCCCGCACTCAAATATTTTACAGGGTATGTATAAAATGATTTTGGTTTGTAGGAAAACTCACGTGTTTGGCACATTTCGCATCTGTCGCACACTGAGAAAGACCACAATAAGGGTTCCATTTCCAAGAACTCCGACCACAAAGATAATGGCAAAGAGAATCGGGACGATATAAGTCTCAGGTCGTCGGCCATAGGGAACATATGGAGTCTCTGTGACCGCCAAGGTGAAGTTATCATCAAAGAGGGTCGTCGTCGTCTGGACCGTGGTCGTCATGGCCAACTCCCAAAGAGCCCGGGTTACATTCAGAGTGGTTGCATCCGTAGGCAAATCCGAATCTATATCCTTACCGACATCCATAGCAATGTTGCTGAAGTCACTGACCAGATTTGTCATCATAGTTTCAGATATTTAGAATATCTATTAGGTCTTCCTTTCCACCAAGAAATGTCACAATTCAAGCGAAAAGTATTAATTTTATTCCATTTCATTCCTTTCGGTTTTCGTCATTCTCCATTTGCGACTTTCGCAAATTTTATATTCATTAACACTCGTAAAAAGCTTTACAGTTGCTGCTCGCAAAACTTTTTGATGCAAATTTGTTGCGATGAATTTTGTAGCAATTATTGTTGAAGTTGCAGTTGTTGCTATTATTGTTAGTGCGATGCGCTGTAAACAAAATAGATGGAAATAAACGAGCTGTAAAATTTTGTTGGTCTTCGGTTAAATTAAATTGAGCATATTCTAATTGTGTGCACATATGTATGTATATGTTTAGCCAATAGATTATCCAAACAAAAATTTAATTTTGTAATATATTTCATTATATTTTGAATTTTATAAATACTTATGATGTTTAATTTCGCGCCATTACCACATGCATTTTCATATCGATCACGAATTCAATATTAGATTGTTATCGATATTAGTGTCACCACCTACTCACGCCATGCGTTTTTATTGTGATTATTTTAAAGTGTCTGGTCACACCTTAACTATTAAACATGTATATATACTTGAAAATTCTGTTGAGTTTATTTTACTCCAGATATTGAAATAGTTCACCTGAAGGCAGCTGAGTGAGAAAGCAAACAAATTCATATTTTTATGGCACAAAGAAAATGTCAGCGAATTGCTAAAAGCAAAAGCCACGCACAAATTTCAATCCCAAAGAATTGCAATACCATTCCCTGCGGCTGCACTTCTCGCTTTGTCCTTTTTCGGCCCTTACAGAAAACTCAGTAACCCAGAACCAAGTAAAGAATGAAGAATGTGAAGTGAGCCTGAAGCGCCATTGAAATTTGCCAGGGCATCAGTAACATTTTATGACACCATGCTTGCTAGTGTGTGGGAGGATTCACGACAGTGTGTGTATGTGTGTGTGTGGTTAATGGCTGGAAATGTAATGACAGTATGCGAGGATTCATCATGCACTGCGTTGATGTCAAGTGTCGGAGACGAAAGCAGCTCGAGAACGCCTCTAACTAGATAAACTTATAAAGTCTGTCGGGTCACATCTGGGTAACTTAAAGCCGCAGTGTATGGGAACTTTGTTGCAATTAGCTGGAAAAGCGTCACATACTCATCACTTTATCTCCTGTGCGTTTGTTTTAATTAAAAACTCTTTCACTTCCAACTACTATTCATTCTTTTTGGCAGTGTGTTCAGTTTGTGCTTTTGTGCGCAGAAAGCATTGTTCAAGAATATCCAAAAAGCACTTTGAAGAGCATGATTAAAATTGGGGTAGAGGACAGGCTTGCAAGCTTATGCCACAATGCAACTCCAATTTGCAACCTTGCCTCGAGTGCATGCTAAACTGACTATGAAACTCTACTTATTTTAATATAAAAACGGCATCTCGAAAATAAACATACACACTATATGGCTGCCTTCATAAATTAAAAAAATTAAAGAGTGAAATATTTATTTGAGTAGTGAAATATTTAAACAGCAGAAGATAAGTGACTACTTTTTCGCTAGTTAGCCAAAAATAGTTAATCGCTATCGAAACTATCGATATGGTAGCGATAGTCAGATAGTAGGGTTGCCAGATAATGAAAATGGCATCGCTTATTAAATATGTTCAACTTTTACGCTAATGTGGCTTTATTGTTGTGTAATAAGGACTGAGCTTCTTTACTTGAAACAAAAAAGATATCCGAGGCTCGCCTCAGTTTGCGCTTATGAAATAAGGCTAATTAAGTAGACTGGAAACTCACTTAGAAGCGCTCAATGAAGTGGCGCGAAAACTTTTTAACTAAGTTTCCTCAGCTACCGAGCAGGATTGCTAAAGCTTTAGCCTCACAGGCAGTGTATGAGATTTTGGTAGTAAAGCAAGTTTTGCTTTCTTGGCATTCCATGTTTATCTTTTGCCAGGCAATTTGAGAGATGATGTGTATCTTGTTGATGGACAAGTTGAGTACACGCTGTGGGCACGTAGTATCTATCTACGACTTGCATTCAATAATCAAAATTGTTTTTTAATGAATTTATTACATGGTATAGTAATTACTAATTGCTGCGCCTAATAAAATACTATTTTGATTTAGTGCGTTGTCTGTCTGACAACATACTCAAATGAGCACGGGCAATGCCTTCTAAATTCTGCCTCGCATTCAAATAATGGCAAGAAGAAGCATTCGTTGCGATGATAATAGAAATAGAATCTTATCTGAATAGCAGCATTTAGAGCTGATCCTGTCAGAGTGACGTGAAAGCCACCGCAGTGGGAATTTTAGTTATAATTTAGAAAATATGATTTCTATATTAATTGTATCACAAATTACTCAGTACGATGCTATAATTGAACTGCAAGTGGGCAACGTAATGAAGTCGTGACTTCATTGATTTGGAAAATTGTCACAAAAGAGCGCTAATTAGAAGTTTTGTTGAATTTCAATCGCTTTGCAAAGTTTTCTTCGCAATTTTCTGCAATCCCCAATCCTTTTCATAAAGTTGTGCCCCTCACGCCACACGCAATGCCAACGCTTTTGGTCCGGTCCGCTTTGTTTACCGTACTTGTAATTAATTTGTTAACACAATGCCTGGACTGGCTAAAAGGATGTCAACATACAGTCCTACTTATGGGTATGTGTATGTGAATGTGTGTGTGTGCTTATGGTATATTTGTTTGTTTGTCATTCACTTAGCTAATTGAAATTTACAAACTACAGGGCATCCATTTGCATAAAACAGTTTTATAATTGGATTCCATTCACTTCAATTGCCCGACTAATTTTCGGCATAATTTGTTTTTGCCACTTTCAACTACACACATACATATGTATGTATGTACACATAGATACTTAACATACATATGCATACATTTGAACATGTGTCAATATTTGGTAGCAACATTTAGCCAAAACCTGTCAACAACAATAACGACCTCAAAATAACAATGTGAATTGTGAAGTCCATTGATTTATGATAAATTGGTGGCGAGAAAGGTTCGTCAGTTCACTCTCTCTCCCTCTGTCTCTCTGTCTCTTATCTGACGACCATCTGGATGCCACGCATTTATGGACTCCCATCGGATGGGAATGTGTTGACCTTTTAGCGCACACTCTAGCTTACATTTGATACACATAGTGTTGCCATTTCCGCCTTTTTCCCGTCAAATCGGAGTTTATTTTAGGGCCGTTTGCTAGAGAATCCTCTTTTTTCTATATTCCCCAAAATCTTACGAAATATTGTATAATATGTTCGTAGTCAAGTGATAAGTGGAATAAAAACTACCAAATAATTGAAATCTTATGCTTATGTGCTTTTGAATCAATTGTTTCTATACTTGAATTTAACAGTTTATGGCAAAGTGGTGAGATGTGCATCAGTATCGGTATTTGAAATAATCAACTTAATCGATATATTTTCTATCGATATATCTTTTTATAATATAACTGTCATGAACTCAACTGCCTTGACAAAAGCTGCAACTTATTCGAAATCCCCAATAATACATATCTTTAAGATGATAGGAAATAACACTTTGAATATAAGAAACTCAAACTGAAATTACTACATTACCTTATTTAAATATCATGAACATTTAATTTTATAACAATACCTATTTTTTGTTAATAGCGTTTTTTGCCATCCAACCCGTCAAAAACTGTTTTTTTAACCGAAAACTGGCAGCACTGACATGCTCATATATACATACGAGTGCGTTGATTTGATAAATCAATGCAATTTATCAACGCTTCACTTAAAATCTGTCGCATTTTTTTTTTTGCTTGGTTTTTTTTTTGGCCACTCGACACTTTTATCTCAACGCAAACAGCAAAACTCTGGGGTCCCGGTTAGTGTATACATATAGAATGTACATATGCAAGTGAGGGAATACGACAAGTCTTATCTGTCAGCCGTTTGCAGCTTAGAGAGACTCCTAATAAATACGGTTAAGTCTTTTTTGCTTATATTCACCAACACCAACAGACTGAGGCCCAGCCAAAATATATTTGCAATAAATAACGCGACTCGGCAGCAATTTACAGTTGCTGTATCCCTCGATGTTTATGTGTGTCAGAAGATTCTTTGAAATATGCGTTACTGTCTCATATACAATACAAATGTACATACATACATATGTAGGTATGGGGCTACCTATGCGTGCATACCTTCGACACAACACGAGTCTCCATCCCTCGCATCCCATCCCTTTTAAAATAAGATTTGTGACTGGGCATTTGTTTTGTTGCGTGTAATTGAATATGGGCAAGGCTCAAAATTAAAGAAAATATCAGTCATAGAATTGCTACTCTAAGTGGAATGATATTGGAAACACTATAGCTGATATAATTGCATAATTTAAAACCTATGTATGTACATAATATGTACCACAAATTTATATATCGATCCCTATTTGCGGAATGAACGTAAGCGGTAAAAAGCAAATTTTACAAAATCGTTTTAAAGAGATGCACTTATTAATTTATATTTTGGGAGCAAATACGTTTAGTAAATATATACAAATTTGCATGAAACAATGTCCGAACAATGGGGGCTTTCGTTATTTTCGCAAATAGTGCTCGATATATATATACTAAGAAGCTTTAGTTCAGCCACTCTCATAATGAAAACAACTTTTGCTTCGATAACTATCGAGCACACAGCTGCACATATTGTGTCTGATATCGTGTTGCTCATGTTACTGACCACTGGTGATATTTAACGTTAAGTAAAATATATTTAGGATTTCTTAATTTCATTCTTAAGAGTCAAAGTCAAAGTCAGAGTAGAGAAAAAAAGAGTGAGAGAGAGAGTAAGTGAGTGTGTGTGTGTCTCAGAACAAATTTATCGGCAATCGTTAAAGTATGAGTGAGTTGCGGCATGCCTCGAATCATTTAAAGTTAAATTTCAAACCATTTCGAAGCAGAGAATTCTCCATGCACATACATACATATGTGTGTGTGTAAGTGTATTAAATTGAGTAAATGTCCATTTTTAAAGGCAGTCACACACACAAAACTCACTTAGTACGAATAGTTATTTTGTAATACCAATATGGAATATTCGCACTCACATTTACTATGCAGCTTTTACACGACACAATAAAAATCAAATTTAAAACAGCTCTTAAGCCATTTAAATGCACACACACACGTATGTATATATCATAGATACAGTCATGGAGAAAATAATAGAAACAACTAACATATTACTTAACTTCTTATAGCTACGCTTCAGCAATACTTATATTCATGAAATCTGCCTTGGATAAGACCTAGATAACTGTTGTTTATTATGATGTACTTTTTGTCCACCTGTCACCAATAACTTTTCCTCTGCATAGCGATCTTTTAGGATTTGAAAAAAAATTGGAAACGAGCACATGTTTTGTCGAAATTATTAGATATATTGGTTGAAAATCACAGTAAAAGTTATTTTCAGGATGACTTTTAATAATTATCAAGATAATATAGAAATTTCTCCAGAGCTTAATCATTAAATTACGTAAATTTTTAATATGTTAATATAGTGTGCAGGTGTACAGTTGAAATAAACACTAAGACTAAACATTAAGATGCCCAACTCATGGTTGAATTCACAAATCTAATGGAGATCTCTAAAAAACATAATTTTAATGCTCACAATAACAATAAACCAACCCGACAAGACAGACAGCTATCAACTTAAAAAAAAATTGTAGTTAGGACTTTATTTAATTCAAAACATCTCTTAAAATCAAAAAATTCTTTAGTGGGAAGACCTGTACAAATTTCTTTGATGGGTCAGTTACTAGTCGTATAATACTATCTATGCTAATTGAGAGATGACGCAAACTCGGAAATAATTGACGATTTCCTTTGTAAACTACATTTGCAAAAAGAAAAAATCTCAATTAGCATAGATAGTATTATACTGCATAGATAGTAGCATTCTGTGGTTGAAATATAAAATACGATAACATTGTAAAAAATATCTTTTACTTCGATAAAGATTTTTTTTTATTTATTTACAATCTATTTATCTAACTATAATAACTAAAAAGTATGTCAAGGGGAATGACAGGGATTTTTACATTTATGGAGAAGAAAAGATAAGTTTGATATGATATATGATATGATCTTAACTTGACGAAAATAGGCAACCGCATCTCTATTATTTTTACCAGCACTGTATGTATGTATGTATGTGTTTTGTTCAGTTTACGCACACACACAGCCAAACATATTATGAGGTCTATATGTGTGAGTGTGTGTGTGTGTGTGTACGTGTGCGACTAATGGAATTTGCGGTTTATTTGCTGCCTCTTTAATCTGTTTCATATTCTAGTCATGAAAATCGCATCTCGTTTAAAAAATAGTGAGCACAATATCACATAAATTTACTAGGATGAGTCAGGGGGGAAATGATAGCCATTATCTACATCATTTATGTAATAGCCGCGGCATTTTTTATAAAATTTCGAGTATATTGAAATTCCACTTTAAAATTGCTCTCAATGAAAATCGACTGCCATTTTCATTCCATGCACCTGAAGTACGGTGGTATATTGTGTCTGTAATATAGAGAAGACTAAGTCGACCCTAAAAGTAGATGTATATACTTATGTACATACATATGTATATATGTACATATATCTCAGAACCCGAAATATTTAGAGGTTTCATTCATTCAAAAACTATTGCACAGTCCCCCCCCCACAGTCACAGTTAGTAAGATTTAGAAAAGAAAACCTTTATAATATTTCGCTATATTTTCATATTATAAAGATATTATAGGTTAGTACTGGGAATTGAATTCGGTCAATATGAATTTAGCTTGAAAGGTTGGGGGTTCGGGGTACTCAACTTTAATATTCTGACTTGTTCACCCTCAGGCATTTCGGACACTTTACTCAAATAACTGATATAAGTAGGAATATAATAAAATTCAATGTATATTGTGTAACTTTATTAAATTGTATGTCTGGCAGTATATAAATTGAGACTGGAAACTTGAATATTTCATGTTTCTAATACAATGAATGATGCAGTCGGTACTTTAAATTGCAGCTGTGTTCCTTTCTAATGTTCCCTAATAATGATGTTTTGGGTTTTAAATGGGATTTCAAGACCGACATAGACTCGCCCAAAACAATTACATGCCACGTAACCGCCCCCTAGTTGAGTGCAATCAGAGTGCATAAGTTGAGACCAAAAACTTTGGTCCAACTGTAGTTTGGAGCTGTGGAGATTCAATTGTCTAACGGATGAGAGTCAAGACTCTGTCCTTTTACATACATACATACATACATACATACATACATACATACATACATATGTATGTATGTATGAACACAAGTGGCAGGTTACAACTTTTTGGGGGATTGTGTGTTGAGACGTGGATTCGCCTGCAATTCCCAACATTTTGCGCATATTTCATTGTAACTCAAATAATTACTCAAATACCACAGTTGTAATTAAATTATTTAGTGGATTGTGTTTGAATCTTTTACTTGCCGCCAAAATCTACTCTGCATGAACGAGTGGAACATAAATATTCTGGACTTGCTTCGTACTGTCATCACCCATGGCCAACTTTCTCGTCTCTACAGTTACTCGACTAATTAAATAAACCCCATTCTGCATTCGCATTTAATTTATACCAAAAAAACTTCGCACCATTTGTTGTGATGTGATGTGACTGGGTAACTGTGTAAATTCCAGACATTCCTACATGCTGTGACACTCCCTAATTGAGTAATAAGTGTGACCATTTTCCGTCAACTTCTCGGGGGTCACTTTAAAATACTCTCACAAAGTAAATGTTACTTTTGGTTTCCCATGCTGCGAACATGTTAAGCGGTTCCATTACTAACAATAACACGACATAATTTATGCTAAATAACAGTCGTTTAACAGTCAAAGCT
Organism: Drosophila quadrilineata; assembly: GCA_018150725.1. Taxonomy (NCBI): domain Eukaryota; kingdom Metazoa; phylum Arthropoda; class Insecta; order Diptera; family Drosophilidae; genus Drosophila; species Drosophila quadrilineata. The sequence goes on along the minus strand of JAECWN010000407.1, from coordinate 24,991,177 downwards.
ACAAATGAATTAACAGTCGATTAACAGCATGTTAATTATTTGTAATATACTCAAAATATATATTATTTGAATCCATTTCTAATTTTGGGCAAACAAATGGAATTTTTATTGAAAGTTATCTTCTACATTTTATATAGGAAGAATATCCTTATTTTATATTATATGTATTTTTTATTTATTTTTTGTTCATTTGGTAATAGATGAATCTGTATCAGTGTATTTTATGTTAACGATTTTTGTATTTTAAGAACTAAAAGAGAATATCTTCAATACCATCTCAGAGTATCCAACAATCCATATAAACTAAACGGGTAATTTCTTTAGTACTTTCTACTATTTTGTTCCGACACTTGGTCGAATCTCTGTGCATGTAAATTAAATCTCTTGTGGTTGATTTATGATCTAGAGGAATGGGGTTTGCACATAAAGACAGCTGGCAAAACAAAGAAATGTGCTGTAAATAAAAACATAATAATTCAATTGCCATTTGAATTGAATCCAACATTGAAAGCAAACCCACCGATAACACATACATACATATATCATACATGTGAGAAGAATTATGCACAATTTAATCTTGAAAAAATTTGCATCAGTTTTCTGAAACACAATCAGAGATTCATCGATTTTGTGTATAACAATTAATAATGCAAACGGTGGAAATTTGATAAACTGTCTTCATTTATTTCAATATTTAATGGACCCTGGAAAGTGATGCGAACAGGCGCCGCAACGATACTCTTCCCCAAGCAATGTTTGCCTACTTTTAGGCGTCGTCAAAGGCCGCTTTTTTTTCACTCGCATTAATTCACATTTTTGTATAGCATATTGTTGGGCTAAATCTAAATGCCACCAATTTGCATAATTCACTCCGAGTCTAAAAATGTTTCACTTCATTTGATGAAAATGTTCTCTTTACTGTAGTTTGTTGACATCTCTTTGATGGTCTAGAGTGGATGTGGATGAGGCATGAGCGATGAATGAGGAGGCAGTGGCTTTGGCTGTGACTATGACTGTGCCTGTCGCCGTTTCATCAACAGCAACAGTTTGAATTGGGATGGCTCTCAACACATAAATTATGGTGGATGGTCGCACGCTTTGTTGAGTGACAGCCCCAGTCTTCGTATCACTGCCAACGCCTCCATTTGCCACAAGTCCCACCTTCCTCTCCGCCATCTCTCTGACAGATATTCTCCACACAGGCATACATACTTGTACATATATCATTTCCATATTGTAATTTGTCCCTCCCTCCATCACGACCAGGGGTTTCCGTTTGGGTCCATTTGAGGGGCTGGCGGCCCCCAGTTAATTGGTTGGGTGTCGGCACTCGGCCCAGCTCGTATTAAATTACATGACAGCATACACGGAAGGTGGAATGGAGTGGAGGTACAAGGACCTCGGCATCCTCCTCTCCCCTCTACCCACTTAATGCGACTCATTAAATGTGTGAAAAAGTGCCTGTGGGCTTGTCATTTATGAATAATGTGACAGATTCAATTGAGCAATTGGCAATTTGGCTTTGTTCTAGTTTCTCAAATTGTGAAAACCATTTAAACGGGACTTAAGAGAATATATCCTTAAATACTGTGGATTAGCCCAACGGCTTTTATTTAATTTTCTTACATAATTGGCAAAGTTTAGATTTGAAATTAGTTGCTGCTGTTATGAAATTCAACAAGAGATTGAGAACAAAATTGCAAGTTCCATTAATTACTAAATATCCTTTTTGGGTTTCCATAACAATGCAATGGAATGTCAAACGGGAACTTGCCCTCAACTTGTGAACTTCATTTCAAACATAACAGTCAAAACAACAAACACTCTGAAGTGGTTCGGGTCGTGTAATGATAAATTAATTTCAGTTAACAAGCAAACAGGCAACACTCATAATGAAGACCGGCCCACGACAGGACTGGAGCACAAGCAGAAGTCCTTGTTGCCATTTCATTAATTCGAAGCGCGTGCGCTTATCAAAAACTGTGCTGAGGAAAGTATTAAAAACGTCGGCTTCAGTTTCAGTTTCAGTTTTAGTTTAGCTAATTAATGAGAATGTCGACACACTTGTGGGGCATGCCCCAGTAGCACGTTGCACAGTAAGACAACTGAAGTCATTTAGCCCAAATCATCAATAATGTGACATGTCTCATAAAATTTGATTGAGTTCCGCCATTGCACTATGATCATTTTCATGGAATTCTTTCTGTTAATTTTTGTGGATTTTTAATCTAAACATCTTAGAAACAAATGTCCCTACCCATATCAGTAGTTCCGTTATCTGTTATTCTAGTCGATCTGTTATCCAAAATGAAGCTCATTGAGCTTTTTTTTCTTACTGTGAATCACTCTCGTTGAAATTTACAATATAGGCACATAATATGATATATAATATACACTCCAAATCTGAAAAATCCGTCATTAAAACTAATTGGTGTTTCATCTATAAAGTAATGATGATATTATCTGTATAATTTATACAGGAATATCTTGGCAAATACATGGAAGTCGTATCCTTACAGTTATTTATTTAATTTTTTGTTGATTTGTGGGCGTAATGGATGGGAGGAGACACACCAATATTTCCAAAACAATGCTGCTATATTTTAATAAGAAAAAAATGATTTCAAAAAATCGTACTTAATTTAAAAGTTATTAATTAATACCAAAAGAATTGATAAGCTCCCCATAGTGCAATGGTGAAAACTAAAGAATTTTTCATTGCGACTGCCAATAATCATTGCATACTTATAGGAGCAACAAAGTAATTCAATCTGCAAATTAGCAAATTAGAAGACGGTTCAAGAACGTGCTTCATATTATTCCAAGAAGATAATATTGAAGCCTTTAAAGAACAGTTTGAAATTGGAAACATTACTAGCCGCATAATTATTTACGAGCTTATTATGTCCATAACAAAATTATTATCTGTCAATTCGCCAGCACATTTTAATGGTATTTTCATGTCTAACTATAAACGTTAATCACATTATGGGTTTCCCTAAAAGTGAACAAAACTTAAAGCTTACAGATCTGAGAGATAAAAAAATTGACATTCTCTCGGACTTTAATCTTCCATTGGTGGAAACAATGAAAACTCAAGTCTTTGATTAAATTGTGAGAGTTGAAAAGGACCTCCAGCGAACCTTATAATAGAAATAGAGAAAAAAAAGGAGATGCGAAAAACATGGAATTAGAAATTGGAATGGGAATGGGAAAATATCCAAGGCAATAAGTGGTAAGTAGGACTAGGAATTTGAGGAGGGACAATACCACAAAGAACGACGAACTAAAGCCAAAAGCCACTTGCATAGTTCAGCATCATTAGTTCTGTGTTTTGTGGTGATTGGCATTGTTGTGGATATACACAACACCCACACATACACGCACACACACACACACACACACGCACATCACTTGGAATCGAAGTTCAGTGTCACATTTAGCAGGCAGTTGGCAAATAAACCTTTCAAAGAAGACGAGCAACAGACTGCAGTCTGCAACATCGAAGCAACAGCAACGGCAGGCAGACGATGAGAGAGTGGGAGGTGAGTTTTGCTGGAGGTGAATGAATTGGCATAGGGGAGGTGTGGTGGGTTAGTGGTAAACTCGCTTAAACTACGCTATGTGATGTGATGCGATGTGATGCGATGAGATTTGTTTGTTGGCACGATGCTCGAAGCACAAAAGCCTTAAATACAACAGACTGTAGAAAACTTAAATAAAAATGCAAAGCGTAAAGCATAACAAGCTACATTTATGCATAACGTAAACTATCAGCAGTATAACAGTATAATTTGTTTGTTTGTGAAAGGCAAAAGTTTTCCCCACAAATAATTCATGACTAAGAAATACATATGTAGATTACTTATTAATTTATTACTAAGGTATCTATGTTAAATAAATAAATAAGCATAGATCACAGAGGCAGAGGCAAATACAAGATTCATCTCTTTGACTAATTAACTGCAATTGTGCGGTGCTGAACATTTAGAAGTGACCTACATCAGGGATAGGGACAGGGACATGAACACATGCAGCGGCCGCCCAGAGAAACCTTAACGAATGTGCATTATAAAAATTTATGGCTCATAGAAATTAAATGGGAGTCATTCGTAAGCATTAACTGCGAAATTACCTCACTGCTGATGCGGTATCTAATCGGCGAATAACATGGAGACAAAAAAAGAGGAGAGAGAGAGAAAACAGGAAAATTGTACAAAGAAAAGTTTCATGCAGTGTTGCCATATCCGCTTTTTTGCCGTCAAACCTGGCTTTATTTTAGATCTGTTTGCATTTTTAAGAAACCGCTTTTTTGTTTTTTTTTTCAATATTTTCCAAATACTAAATAATTGAAATCTAGTGCTAATGTGCTTTAGAATCTAAAGTTTACATATTCTTGAATTTAACAGTTTATGATAAAGTGTCAGTATCGGTATTTGATACGAAAAATGGTATCGATATATATATTTTATCAACATATCGATGTTCTCACCATCACTGACATAAACTCAGCCATCTTGCTGTTTGTACGAACTCCCAAATAATATCCTTAGATATAACAGATTGAATGATGAGAAATTCTCTGAAATTATGACAAGTGATTGTCAAATCCATCACATTGTGAAAATATTATTAAGTTGAACAGAATATAAATTTAATATTTATAAGTTATATTTTCTCAAAAAATAATAAAATATTATAAGAATTTAATTTTAAAGCAATAAGGTTTTTCTCAATAAATTCAGCTTTTGTTGACCTCCACCTCGTCAATAATAGCTTTTTTAACAGAACATTTGGCAACACTGAAGAGATGAGAGTTGCCAAGAATACCATAGGAATACTGTACACAGAGAAGTTACATGTTTAATTGCTGCCGTATTGAGAGGCAGGTGTGGGGAGTATTGTATTAACAGCTCTGTTAGTTTGTGCAAGTAGTAGCAGCAGTATGTGAGGAGGTGGTGAGTTAATGAGCTTAGCAAAGTTTTAGACCATAAATGCCAAGGACAAGGCGGATAACAATACGCACATGTGAAGGCATAACCATAATGATGAATATCATTAATTCGCTCGACTTGCGTAATTAATCAACTTGCTAATCAGATCTTAAGTTATGTATGCAATAACTAAGATAAGAAACACAAATTACACAAATGTCGTCTCCTGCAATTGCGAAATAAGCAAAGTTCGGCATAATTTCTACATTTCTAATACATCAACAATTTATGTGCATAATAAGGACTGTAAGACAAACCGTTAGATCTTCGAATTGAGGTAGCATGCCCTAGATAAACCAGTAGAAGGCCATCATGTAGTATATTATATTTATATTAAAAGTAATACCCTTTTAGTTATAATTATATCATATTCTATCTGTTTCAGAACTCTCCACTAAATTCTGTTTATTTTCTGATTTAATATAATGTGGTTCACAACTCTGTTAAATACTGTTAAAATACTATGTAATCAAATAACAGTTCTTCTTAAATTAACATTTCAAGTAGAATTCAAAAATCATAAATCTGATTAATTTTTATATGTCAAATTGCTAAAAGACAATATAGTTATTTTATTCATATAAGATTTTCGCTTGAAAATTGGATAAAATGGTGTCGACACGCGTTTGCTGGGATTATGACTCAGGTGAATAATTCTTAAATTTTTTTTTTTTTTTATTTTTACGATATTTTGCAAAGATTTGTTTATTTTATCAGTATCGCATCTATATACATATCATATGGATATGTGCATATGTATGTTTGGCGCTGTCGCGACTTTAAGTTATAAACAATGAAAATTTGTAGCCGTTGTGAATGACTTTGGCACGCCTCCGTTTTATATTTAGATATTGGCAGGTAGAGCCTATCCATCCATACCTCCATCCAACATCCATCAGATAGTCAGATAGTCAGTCTATATAGTCCCCTGTCTATATGTCTGTACTGAATCAAGTACATTGTCTGGCAATTAGATGGCTGCCATAAACTTTTCGATAAACAAGTCGTCGTCTTTTTGTGTTTCGAACTTAACTGGCGGGTGCTTCTGCAAACTTGGGGGTCATTTTAATAGTTCTTGGCTAGAGCACGTTTAAGCCAAATGTCTATATGCTGTTGTCCCTGCCAAAGGCTAATAAATGGCACGCGCTTCTGTGCTCCTGGCTTCCCCTCTGACCCCATCTCCGCCACCCACCCAACAGCAGCAGCAACGACAACAACCAACATCAATTGCAACTTGCAGTTTTCGAAATGCCAAAGTGCTCCCAGTTACATTTCACTCTCTCTCTCTCTCTCTCTCTACATCGCTCACTCTTTGTCTATCTCTTCTCCAGCTATGTTAACTGACCACTTTGACTGTTAACCTTGAAACTATGTTAGCAGTTCCTGTTGCACTTTGGTGCATTTCTTAAATTGAATTTCGCGCTGTTATTTGCACATCTCTGCCAATTGGGGATTGTGGTTTTATTTTCAATTTGCTTCAACTTCGTGTATCTGCAAGATTTCCTTTACGTTCTCGTAAGATAGCTCAGAATTTGTATTCATTTAAGAGATTTATTTTTTTTTATTTTATCATTTTAATTTAATTCAGATAAGTATCATTTCAAATAATATACAAATCGTATAATTAATAAATTATTAAATTGAATAGACCTATTTCGAAAAATATTGAAAACCCTTGCTCATATACAAACATAATTTAGCTCACTTATGATGTCAATTTAATATGTTACATGTCTATTCAAATACATATATATATTTCACAACGTTCGAAGTAATACTTCAAACTGTCGAATTAATTTATGTCATTACGATTTTCAGGTTTTCAATTAAAATGAGAACAATTGTTGGAAAGATGACTCTCCTTTTTACACTTTACTTTTTTCGAATAGAAATTATCTTAGAGCCCAATTCCTAATCAATATTGTCTTAATTGTAAATATTGTAAATTTCCAACCATAGTTTATCTAGACATAGTTTTACTTTTAATCATAATTTTCTCATTAAGTTGCCACAAAGGTAATTGAATACTATTCAGCTGTAATCAATATTTCAAATAAATACGATTAATAAAAATACTTTTTACAAATAAGTTCAATTATTTTCGTTAAGTTTTCAGCAAAGTGTTTTCGAATCGAGCTTCAATCTTTTAAATAAAATTAGTAAGTTATAAGATATTTTTTATTCAAAAAAATATATATTATTTAATTGTATATGTTTCATCCAATAATTAGCTACAACAGCCATCTATAGATTCCTTTGCAAGTTCAAAAACGATTTTCAATATTCTTTTAATTTTTTCGCTAAGTAGTATTAAGGGATATCTTAGATGTTTTAAATATTAAAATTCTTTACATTGAAAAAGTTTATTCGAAAAGTCAAGGAGATATAAACATATATCTATATATTGATTTAAAACTGCAACGAATCGACCACAAGTATTATTCAGGATATACTTCAAATTTCAAATCCGAGTGAGAAATATTGTTTGCATAAATTGTGTCAAAGGTCAGCGGCAAAAAATGTCAAAACAAGTTGAACTTTGCCAAGAAATGAATCTACATGTAAAGCGGAAACAAAATGGAATCAAAAATAAAGCGTTAAATTGGAAAATGGAAAACAAGAGGAAAAGTTGCAAAGGAGAGAAATTCACGCATAAACCGTGTTCCCATATCCCAAGTGAACATACTATGATATGTTGTGCTAAGGGTTTGTTCTGTTAATGGATTTGAGGTAAATTGCCGATGGATGTTTAATAATAGTGTTTAATGCAGTGCATTAAAGGTGTGACATTCGGTTCGTGGATAAACAGTGCATTAAGTTGCCAATCAATTTGTGGGGATATGATATCTGTGCGATGTCAGCTGTCGATTTCTGTATATTTTCGAATCCATGCAGGTAAATTTATTTGTCGATTTGCGCACTTTTGAGTGACATATTGAATAAACACATTTTTACATTAATTTTCCTTTTCCGATTATTACGAATGTTGCTTACATTTGCGTATTAGCGATTCCTTGTTTTTAGACCTGATTTTCCAAATCTCGGGCACGAGAATCTAATTGAACAATAATAGACGGAAACTATATGCCAGACACTCTTGTTTAAATTTAGAAATATTTTATCACTTCAGGTTTCACGCAGCCACAAATTCGACAACCAAATCCAAAAACATATCAAACGTATTCACAAAACCGGAAACTCTCTTCAACGCTTGAATTTCGCGCTACGTGAAAAATTTGCACTTCCGCCGTATTTGAGGATGCGGCTGCTGCTGTTGCTGCTGCTCAACTAAACTGAACTGAACTGAACTGAACTGAAATGGCCACGGGAAGCGAGCGCAGGCGACTTGTTGGCGCGCGATAAAATTGCCGACACGTTGGCCACAGTCCACAAACACCCATTCACATAACATTCAATGGAGACTCTATTAGCTTGTCAGAGTCGGGGAGGATAACGGGCAGAGGAAAACATTGCTAATATCGGAACGAAATGCCGGCTATTGAATACGCATGCGCGGATTTTTTTTATAAAATGTAAGCTTTTGTATAACTAACAGCGAATAAATCATAAGCAACTACAAAGGTTGCTCTAAATTACATATTAAATGTCAATAACACACACTTGCTATACATGAGCTCAAGAAATATTAAGAATAAGAAATTGAAGTTCAAAAATGTAACAGACTGTTAAATTTGAAAATATTGTTCGCTCATAATGGCACTGTTAAACCAGACTACTCTGCTAAAATTACACATCGGCTTAACAGCTGATCAGGACTGAGTGTAAAACATATTCGATAATTAATGACAACACTGTAGCCACGCATACATATTCCTTCAATTTTGAAAGCAATGTTAAATTGTTTTAATTTATTTGCATTAATATATAAAGAGAGCTAATTAACAATAGACTGCAGAATATCAATAAAACCCTCTTACAAAAAATATCGTATTAGACTATCGATGAACATAAAACACATATCGGTAATCGAATTCTTGTATTTCTCTTTTCGTTGATGTCTTGTGAATGACATCGTTTGGCTGTTATAAATGTAAGTTATTTGCTAAATACCGCGATTAGTACACAATAAAATGCATTTCACAATGAAGACCAACACAGCTGGAACACTGCCAAATATAATTGCACTTAAATAAGTCCAGTGTCTGCGAAAAAGTGTTGCCGTCAATTTTTGCAAACGCCATGTTGGCCGCCTGTACATAACCTCAATAAAGCAGTGACAACCGACCCAAATGAATAGAGCAAATTTAAGTGAAACTAACAGTGTGTTGTGATTTTTGTTGTATTCAATTGCAGAGAACGGCATAAGCAGTAGTAAACAACATGTCGCGTTTCTTTGCCAACGGTTCCGACTCGGAATCCGAGTCCAGCGAGGAAGAGGTCCAAGCGCCAGCCTACAACAAAGCCAGCAACTTCGTAAGTAAATTTTTTTATTTATTGGTTTGCCATTAATTAACATATTAATCGATGTGTGTCTGTGTGTGTGTGTAGCAATTCAGCGATGACGAGGAGGAGGTGAAGCGTGTCGTACGTTCCACTAAGGAAAAGCGATATGAGAACCTAACAGGCATCATTAAAACGATACGAAACCATAAGAAGATTAAGGATATTCCCAACACGCTGAGTAGCTTCGAGGACTTGACGCGCGCCTACACCAAAGCATTGCCAGTTATCTCGAAGGAGGAGAACGGCATTACGCCGCGTTTCTACATTCGATGCTTGGCCGAGCTTGAGGATTTCATCAATGAAGTGTGGGAAGATCGTGAGGGACGTAAGAATCTCTCCAAGAACAACTCTAAATCGCTTGGAACTCTGCGCCAGAAGGTTCGCAAATATATCAAGGACTTTGAGGATGACTTGGCGCGTTTCCGCGAAGCTCCCGATCAGGAGAGTGACGAAGAAGGCGAAGGTGAGGCCCATGACAGTGATGCAGATCGGGCTGGTGATGATAGCGATGGTGGTGTCGTTGTCGGCAGTGGCAAACTGGCCGAACTGCCAAAGGCTGCGAAGTCCGCGCCAAAAGTGGTTGCTGATGACGACGATGATTCTGATGACTCCATCGACTGGGATTCTGATACCGAATCCGAAACGGAATCCTCCGAAGATGAGAATCAATATCAGAACATGCGCGAACGGTTCCTCAAGCGTACCACCGAAAAGGAGGAAAAGGATGATGACAAGAGGAAGGACAAGCGCAAGGAGCAGAAACACAAAGTGCGCAAGCGTGCCGACGATGACGAAGATGGCGAATGGGAGACCGTCGTCAAGGGTAATGTCGTGGAGAAGCCCAAAATGTTTGAAAAGGATGCTGAGATCGACATCCCTCTGGTGCTGGCCAAATTGCTTGAGATAATGTCCGCTCGTGGCAAGAAACGCACCGATCGCAGGCTTCAAATCGACCTCCTGTTCGAGCTTAGAGACATCTCCGAGCAGCATTCATTGGGAGTACCCATCAGTGTCAAGATCCACTTCAACATCATCTCGGCCATTTTCGATTACAATCAGAAAATATCCGAGCCCATGAAGCTGGAGCACTGGGCCCTGCTGCTGGAAGTGATGCAGAGCATGATGAAGTTGCTGCTTGCCCATCCCGACATCAACATGAACGAGAGTGTCGCCGAGGAGCACGAGGAGTACGCAGCTGCACCCTACTTCATTCGCGGATGCCCCTTGGCTGCGGTCGAGCGTCTGGACGATGAATTCACCAAGCTGCTGAAGGAATGCGATCCTCACTCAAACGACTACGTGTCCCGGCTCAAGGATGAGACCAATGTGGTGAAGACCATTGAGCTGGTCGTCCAATACTTTGAGCGTGCCGGCAGCAACAACGAGCGTTGCCGGATTTACCTCCGTAAGATCGAGCATCTGTACTACAAGTTCGACCCGGAGGTGCTCAAGCGTAAGCGCGGTGAGGTGCCAGCTGCAGGAGCTCCTCCAACTTCTGTTGACGTGATGGACAAGCTGTGCAAGTTCATCTACGCCAAGGATGATTCCGATCGTATTCGTACACGTGCCATCCTGGCGCACATCTACCATCATGCCATGCACGACAACTGGTTCCAGGCTCGTGATCTTGTGCTGATGTCCCATCTGCAGGACAACATCGATGCCGCAGATCCAGCGACTCGCATCCTTTACAACCGCATGATGGCCAATTTGGGTCTATGTGCTTTCCGTCAGGAGAACATCAAGGATGCTCATCATTGCCTGGTCGATCTGATGGTCACCGGCAAGGCAAAGGAGTTGCTTGCTCAGGGTCTGTTACCCCAACGTCAGCATGAACGTTCCGCCGAGCAAGAGAAGATTGAAAAGCAACGCCAAATGCCATTCCACATGCACATCAACTTGGAGCTGCTCGAATGTGTCTACCTGGTATCGGCCATGCTTCTCGAGATTCCCTACATTGCAGCCCATGAATTTGATGCCCGTCGTCGTATGATCAGCAAAACATTCTATCAGCAGCTGCGCTCCTCTGAACGCCAATCCCTGGTGGGTCCACCCGAGTCGATGCGTGAGCATGTCGTTGCCGCCGCCAAGGCTATGCGATGTGGCAACTGGCAGGCATGTGCCACATTTATTGTCAACAAGAAGATGAACACCAAGGTGTGGGACTTGTTCTTTGAGTCGGATCGCGTCCGTGAGATGCTGGTCAAGTTCATCAAGGAGGAATCGTTGCGCACCTACTTGTTCACGTACTCGAATGTCTACACCTCGATTAGCATACCATCGCTGGCCCAGATGTACGACCTTCCATTGGCCAAGGTGCATTCGATCATCAGCAAGATGATTATCAACGAGGAGCTGATGGCCAGTTTGGATGATCCAAGCGAGACGGTGGTTATGCATCGGTCGGAGCCATCGCGCCTTCAGGCCTTGGCCATGCAGTTCGTGGACAAGGTGACCAATCTGGTGGATGTCAATGAGAAGGTGTTCGACATGAAGCAAGGCAACTTCTTCCAGCGCGGCAACATGGGTAATCGCGAACGCGGCTACAATCGCAACCAGAACAACCAGGGTGGCAATTGGGGCGGCCAGCGCCGCGACCATCGCAATCGTATTCGTGGCCAACGTGGACACCACAAGCAACAGCAGACCACCATCGACGAGGAGTAGATACAGCACAGCTCGTCCTGCAGCCAATAAACAAATACACTGGAAATGGATCCGCAATTTCGGCATGGGAACAAATGGAGGCGAAGAATACGAGATAGAAGAACAACTACTGCATCTGAAATGTGTGGTGAGGCCTCCGGTTCAGCTAATCCCTGAATCGGAGGTCTGCATCCCAACTACTGCCCATCCAATATCCATGTACTGTGAATTTGTTTTTATGCTTAACTATATTGATTAATGCATTTTTGTATGGAATTAAATCTAAAGTGCGCGAGTCTATCATTAAAATAAACAATAAAAGAAAATAAAAAAAGAAAAACAAAAACAGGAAAAGCTAAATACTCATGCATTTCTTTATTCAGCAAAAGAATAAAATTTATTAAAATTGATAGGATTTTTATCATGGCAGCATGAGCAGCATACCAGACGCAAAAAGAGTAGTAGCAAAATTATCGATATGTTGGTGGGTTATCGAAAGCCTTTGGTGTTGGGAGCGCACATTTTATTGGGTTATTTAACAAGTGTAAAATTGTTAATTAAAATTATCAGTGAGCAAAATGAATAGTATAGGGGATGATTGCAATGAGCTGAAGAAGCAATATGATGCCTGTTTCAATAATTGGTTCTCAGAGCGGTTCCTGAAAGGACAAACCGATGATTCGGTGTGTGCACCCATTTTCAGGGTGTATCAGGAGTGTGTCAAGGTAGGCTAACTCTCATCGTGACACTGTCATTTTACCCAATTTGTAATAATTGCACTTTAATCCCTGAAGCGTGCTATGCGGGAGCAGAAAATAGAATTGCGTGAAATTGAAACTGATTACACCACCGGCACTGATTATGACAACAACAACAGCAGCAGCGGCAGCGGTAGCGGCAAACAACAAGGAAACAAGAGTTGACCTGAAGTGGGAACGGATTCTGCATCGAAGACAAAAAGTGAATTGCATGTTAGTCAAACTATCGCTTGCAGCGATGAGCCGATACTTCATCGGCAGCACCGGCAAAAACGCAGTACCACGATATAGAGTTGTGTAAATATGAGTAAAGTAGTGTAAATTGAAAAGTCCTAGTATCTATATTTCTACAGTTATCTATTATTGTAAATATATATGTGTATATGGTTTAATATATTGCTAATTACATAGCCAATGTGTTTTGTTTGCCAAGAATGCGATCAGCTGTGAATCCCACGCTTCCATCTTATCAACGAAAGAGATACCCTAAGGTCAGGTGCTTCCCAAAGTGGGACTTTTTCAATGCATACCATATAAATGGTATATAAACCCAGCTGGGAAGCTGCAGAATCAACAAACCCAACATCAACAATCATCATGCAGTTTCTATCCACGCTCCTCGTGCTTCTCGTTGCGATGTGCGCCTTGTGCTCTAAGTTGGGCAACGCAGAGTGGGTTGGATCACATAATACGCTGGGAGGACCTCGCACAATACCTCGAACCTTGCCGCCTAACAGATTTGAGGGACCCAAATTTGGACCCTCACGTTTTTAATGGGATTACCTATTCAATAAATGCAAAAATGTAAACAAAGACCAATTGGTGGTTTCAATTAATCAACAGGATAGTGCCACGGAGGGAATTTAATTGGCATACGCCCGAGATGTAATTGTTGTCAAACATTAAAGTTTATTTAAAACTATACAGATGTTTTCCCCTGTGCCAACTGATTGAAAACAGAAACGATGAAAAATGATTTCAATCAAGATGGCAATCGGGTTGGATTCATCTGCAACTATCAAAGCTGATCTCTTAAATATCTATGCAACTGTTTGCCTTACGAAATAGAAACGATGCATGGTAAGGGGGGCTTTACTTTGCACCTGATGTGAACTTGGAGAGCTTTTCCAGCAGACCAATGTAGGAGGTGTGCTCATGTGCGGTGGCCAAGTCGGAGAGTTTCTCGGCAAACTCATTGCTGATACCCTTCTCTTCGAGCAGATTCATCAGCAGATCATAGAGATAGCCATCGAGGACGTCCCCGGAGACGGCATAGACTTTGTCGTTCCATTCACCCTCGAAGATGGACATCTCGTCAATGGAGAAGACATCGTTGTATTCGCCTTCTTGGGCCTCTCCTTGCAAATAGGAGCAGGTAAAGGAGAGTGTCAAGTTGCCCTTAACGATGTCCACTTCGAATTGTGGCTTGCTGCGCATTTCGCCCAAATCTGGCTTGTCGGCATTGGGATTGATTTCTGGCTCTTCCTCGCTGTCCACAGTGTGGTTCACATTGAAGCTAATGACAACCTTCTCCTTGTCAGTCTGCTTCACAAGTTCTACATCGCCACCCGACAGTTTTACAGCGAATCCGTCCAATGTAGTGGGAACGGTCTTGCCCTTCTGCACCTTGCGCTCAGCAATGATCTCTTCAGTGAGGAACTCGACCAGCTCCCGCTCACCTATTTTGTGTGAAGGACGAAGCTCAATTTACAATTTTTCCATTCATGTTTTTTATTTCATCAGAACCACGTTTTTGAGGTTATGCAATGTTGTTATAATATACACAACTCGTGCATTCAACTGGTGCAATTTCTGACAAGTTTTAACTAAACCACTTACCCTTGGTGTGCACATTGCATCCACAGGTGCAGTTAATGCTGGGTTTGTGCACATTCAGCACGGTAACATGATCGCCAGTAACCGCCGGCTTTTTCGTCATGTGCCACAGGCTACGCGTGAAATCGCGTTTGCCCAGTGCTCCAGTAGCCGAGCTTGTTAGGCTGGCAAAACGGAGAGTAGCGTTTCTTAAGCTGTTCATCTTGTTATATAATATGTGGATTGTATTATTTATAATTAATAGAAAAATGTGGTGCGGCCGTAGCTTCTGCTTGTGTGTTGCAACTTGGAAAATCTCGTTGTACTCAACATCGATATAACTTACACTCTGCATCGATATGCATATCATCGATATATCGATTAGGCATTAGGTGGCAACCTTAGGGAAGTACAAATGTGCGCTCTGTCAGTTAAAAACCATGGCTGGGCTCTTTCATGAAAAACTTCTAGTGGAACTTGAAGATGTTGATGCCGAAGATCGTGATAAACACCCTCGCTGTCCACATGGGCCCACTGTGTTATTCTACCGTGTTAATCAAACTGCTGAAGATGCTTATTTTGCCTGTGCAGCTCATCGTAATCCCAAAGAGTGCAATTTCTTCATGAATCGGCGCGAATGGATTCTAGATAAACGGCAATTCCTGCCTCAAATAACAGATTATCCCATTAGAAAAGACGGACAATTCAATGAAGATCCTACAAGACACATGAAAGCACTTTCTCAGGATAAAGTCAACGCTCAATACTTTTTTGATGACCAAGCCTTGGAATTCTTTGCGTTGCAGTGCAAAACATTGAAAATTAAGTAAGTCACTCTTTTACAATTATGAACATCTCATAAATGAATTTAAATAGTAAAGTAATCTGCATGGGCACACCACGTCTCCACTTTCATCTTCGACGGAAGGATCACATCCAAAGCTTTCTACTCGATTTCGATGAGCGCTTCGCGGGTTTTCTGCAGTCGCAGGAATTTTGTCTGTACAACATGTGCAACAATCACTTTTTCTATGATCGCAAATACTTTGAAGACTTTCTAGTATGCAATCAGTAAGTTGATAAACGCTGCTCTTACATGAAGTTTGAAAATGATGTAAACGTAATTGCAGTGAGGAACAAGTATTAATTGTGACTGATCCCCCCTTTGGATGTCGCACAGAACTTATCGCCAACAGTCTCCGCCAAATCAGTCGTCAGCATAATCGACTGAACAACTTGTCACTGACTCCACTGTCAATATTCTGGATATATCCGTACTATATGGCCAATTACATTAAGGAGGATATGCCGGAGCTGGAGATGTGCGACTATAAGCTCAATTATACCAATCATGGCCACTACACCAACGTTGGATCCAAGTGCCGCGCCTATGGCTCTCCCGTCAGAGTATTCACCAATGTGCCTCTGAAGTTGCTGATGCTGAATCCGGCTGAGGGTTACAAGTACTGTGATAAGTGTGACCGCTTCACAGCCAGTGAAAACGCTCACTGTGATCTCTGCAGTAACTGTCCTTCGAAGAATGGCCAGACCTACATTCACTGTCGGTGTTGCCATCTGTGTGTGAAGCCAAATTATGTTCACTGTGCGAACTGTCGTCGGTGTTGCCAACGTGATTCCCACGACTGTGAGTTGTACCAGCGCATGCAGGTGTGTTGGATTTGTGGAAACCGTGGACATATCGAAACCAAATGCACATTAATGAAATCCTTGCAAGCAAAGCGGAAGTCAAAGAAGTTGAAGGGTCAGCTTAGGGTTTGCCTTATTTGCGGGAAAAACCACAACGAAAGAAACTGTCAACTCCGGTCTAAATACTTCAAGGAATCGCAGTTTATGGGGCGCACTGTAGTTACACTACGTAGTAGAAGATGAAGCGAATATTGTTGTATTGTAACACACGATTAATTCTACACATTTTGAACTTGTATTCATTTATCTTTTTAATACCAAAAGTCATTTGTTATTTTAACACTTTTGAATTGCGTTAATGAATGCACAATGAGCATTGCCACGATAAATTGTGGAATGGATGTTATCATCATCAGCTGCAAACGCGAGAATGTTTTGCAGCATGGTTTTATGAAGTTAATAGAAATTTTGACAAATTATGTATAAAATTTGTTGTTTATGATTTAACGACGGGTAACTTAAGCTTAGACAGTAATTAATTTCAAGTGGAAAACACCAATGCCTCAACCAACGGAATGCAGATGTACAAACAACACCAACAACCGCGACTTGATCATCATTTCGATGTTATATGTATGTAGTTGTTGTGTTTGTTATTATTATCATCATCATCATTGTTGTTGTTGTTGTTGTTGTTTTGGCTTCTTTTCAAATGTATGAAATCTGATGACGTCGACAATTGAGGTCGTGTGTCGCGTTCGTTGAGGTGAAAGTATTTATTTGCTATGATGAAAAACGTCTAAGAACGATTGTATTTGCCCCAAATGTGCAGCATGAAGACCGACGCGATGAACAGCAAAGACATTACCAAAACTGGAACTGGTCCACTGTAATGATAAAGGATAACTGGATTAGCCGTTCGCATCCCGGCAGTAATATGCATTTCTTACACTTTGATGCCGGGTGAATCGTCTGTGTAGAAGCGCCACATGCCACCGGTGCCCGCACCACCTGGAGCGCGACTCCTAGCTGCTGTTGTTGTTGTTGTCTTGCGCTGCTTCAACGTACTACCGCCACCAGCTCCAGCGCTACGTGGCGCCGACAACTTGCTAGGTGAGCGTGATCCGCTTCCAACGGACGTCGAACTTGCAGGAGCAGGCTATTAATATAATCAGAGTACTTCATTGCGATTACTAAAATACAAATTATTTGTTTAACTTACCATTTTAATTAATATGTTTTACTTTAATATAAGGTGAAATGTGCACTAAGTTCGTGAGCTCTCCGTGCTGACCTGGAAAGTGTTGTACACTCTTCAATCTATTTGACGTATCTTCGTGTCGGTTTCGTGTTCCACGTCACCTGTCATTCACATTGCAACGTAACTATGACAGCTACTATTCGACTGTCGATCGCTTATTCGATTAGTCAGAATGCAAGTCTGAATAAGTTTCAAAACATAATACGCTTCTTCTTCAATAAAATAATTACATTATGTTAAAAATCTTAATTCACTGTTGTTTTATATTAATTCACTGCTAAGTCTCTTAACTTAGAAAATCATTGACAGCTTCTAGTCAACTGAGCTTTATAAAATAAATTAAATAATATTTTATTCAAATATATTGGTCATTTTATGTGTTAATAAAAGATAATTAATAATGAATAATTGAAATAAATTTAATGACTCTATATTTACTTATGTGAAAACTTCTTTTCATAGACATTTTATTCGCAAGCATGAGACTGTATCGACATCAGAATTTAAGGGTTTCATCCATTCCGATAACAGCACAATAAAGTTATCGATATGAAAAGTAATTTATTGCATTTTTCTTGTTCCGCTATACATATTTCTATTTAATTTTGCGCTATTCAATCAACCAATTAATATATACATTATCTAATTTCGTGAGTGTATAAGTTATAATATATTTGCACAAAGCATAGTATGAATAAATTGACATTGAAGCCATTAGTAACATCTCTGCTAATCCTTAAGAGTACAGCAGACTGCCCCTCTAATATCGTTTAAGTAAAAATAAACTCGTAATATGGAGGATATTGAAATTGAATACCTTGATGAGTACAAAGACCTCGTACTTCCTGGTGAGTTTGACAGAAAATCTGTTGTATTTCCAGCAAATTAAACTTTTTTTGCAGGAATAAAAACAAGCGGCGGCGAAGAACGCGCGGCAACTTCAGCGTCACTTGAGCAGGCGTCGACTCGCCCTGTCCAACCCCGGCGAATTTCGTCTGATTCGAGTGGATCCTCATCAATTGATCCGGATATATTTCAAAAATTATTTGACGGCAAGTTTCTTGACGACGAGTTGCTGAATGAGAGTAAGTACCTCTAAATAGATAAATTGAATATTAAAAATTTGAATTAAATTATGAACATTTGACATTTTAGGTGGTTCGAATTTAAAATCAAGATCTCAGCGGAGCTTAAGTCCCTCTTCGAGCGAGTCGAATGATGCTCTAGACGCGTTGTACAACCGCCAAAGCAGTAAAACCAACACAAAATCCCGAGAGCGACTGGAGTCCTTTGATTCCCTAGATGAATTGAGTAAGTAATTAAAATATTTGATTTAAAATTCGAGATAGTTGTTTATTGGTATTGTTTATCCGCAGGTGATGCCCTAATGGGAACGACACGCAAGCTGGCGCTGCACAAGCCAATCCCCTCAAGCAACTCATCGAGAAATACGCCAAATCTACTTAAGTCAGCCCATTCTATCAAGCAAAAGTCGTCCGATGCCAAGGGACTCTTGGGCAAACCGAGCTCTTCATCCGCATTTCATGCACACATGCAGACACAGGCACATCCTTCAAGATCTGCCGCTAGAAGAAATGGGAACAGCAGTAAAGGCAATCCTCTGATTGGCAGTAAGAAAAGGGCGGTGACAGTTATCAAAGTACCAAAGTCTACGTCGAAAATATCCAAATACGAGTCAAAAAATGATCCCCTCCGTAAGTTATGCAAGGATAGCAATTCGGAATACCCCAGCAATTGCTAAGATTCTCTTTAATTTCTGTACAGTTGTGCAGAGCATGTTGGACTACTCGGATAGCGACTCCTCGTATGAGATCGAGTCGGACTACTATGGTGAAGACGACTCGGATGAGGAAGGGGTGGGTCCGGAGCCGAAGCAGGTGATTGACATATCAACGGACTCGAATCCATCGACATCAGAAGCAGGTAAGTTATCCTTAAGCTACTAGTTGATACTGCCAACCCTCTGATTATATTTATAATATGGGTAAAACGTAAACCGTGTAGAATCTGTGACACCTGTTGTTTCGGAAGACGAGGGCCACCCACAGAAGCAGCAAGATAGCACGCCTATCGCCAAAAACGAGCGCCTCCAACTCTATTTAAATAATCTTAATTGCGCTGAGACGCCACCCTCTAATAACAAATACAGTTTTGCCCACAAAAAATCGCGTTCCAGTGAAAAGAAATCCACAGCGTCAGCCGATAAGCATATTGATCAGGTTAATGACTCCAATACCAATAGCAAGTCACCTGCAGAGGGTAAGTTTTTCCAAATGTCTGTCCAACTTTGCGCATCATACATTTTTGATCTAAAAACCTTTTGAATTGTTACAGAAGAAAAGCAGCGCGCTAGAACCTCTTGCAAGAAAGGCTCAAGGGCATTATTCGGCGCCAGTGTGGATGACGATAACTTAACATACGAGTCGCTGGAGCGGTTTAGTCTTAACCTTGCTGAGGAGATAAGTAACATTGATGCCGAACGTTCCATTGAATTTGAAAAACGTTCTGCATCGAATTCCCGCAGCAATTCCTTTTCGAAACTACGAGAAGGTCTAAGTTTGTTTACCTCCCGCAAGCTAACCTACTCCAATGATATGTTGAATAAGGATGAGCCTCAAATGCACGCATTGCGTCGCGCTCGAAGTGATAATGCGATACCGAAGCGCAAACGAGGTCGACCTCCAAAGAACAGAGCTGCTACTACAGATGATAAAGTGCCAATGTCTCCAGAAAGTAAAGTCCCAGAAGAAGAATCACAATCTACTGAACCCTCCGCAGACGATGGCAAACTAGTCCACACCTCAAGCGAGATTATTGAGCAAAGTTGTAAACACATCATGGGTGAAAGTAATGCAGTAGAGCCAAGTGAAAATAATGATAAGGAGGTATCAAGTGAGCCAACTCCAAAAGATCTCATAGAGCAAAGCGATGACACTATTCAGGGTCTTCCCAGTGAAGCGATCGAGACACTTACTCCATTAACCGTCATTGCAGAAACAGAGTCCCTGCCGAGGAAGCAAGAGAGCCCCCCCAAAATAAGTCCTTCAGATGTAGCATCAGAAAATTCCCCAGCGGAAAGTAACGTTGAATCCACAGACTCCACAGAACTCCAAAGTCAAACCTGCACAGATACAAAAGAAGAAACTCAGGAAGAAGTAGAATGTGAAATTAATGATTCAGAAAAATCTCAAGAGAAATCTCAGGCAGCTGAAAGCGATGATAAATTTGTTGAAACAGTTACATCGTCCTCGATGGATGATATAAAACCGAGCGAAATAAATCCAGCTTCAGGATATCTTAGCCAATTGGACTCTTCAAGTGATTCTTTCAATAGCACAGAATGTGAAATAGCATCCATGCCTCAGAGCCCGTCCACGTTCGAGGATTTGAAGGAGCTTGAATTGCAAAATAGAGTTGAAGCTACAGTCCAAGAGACTGACGACGCAACAGAGGATATGGATGCCGAAGGAAATACTCTATCAGAAGGGGAAGAACTTGAAGAACAGCAGATTGAAACAGAAGCTGGGAGCATCAAGTTAGATGCAAGTGAGGAGAAGACAGATTCCTCTGAGGAGCGAACGCAGTCTCCAACTCCTAGCGAAGATCAGCAAGAGACTGACTCAGTTAGGCAAGCATCTCCTGACAGTCACATTAGTCAGACAATATCAGTCATTATGGAAGATATTAAAAGTCAAATAAACTGTAGCTCACCAGACGTTGGCGCCATAACACAGCGATTGGCGCGTGTTAGGATGGAAGATGAACGGCAATCACTGAGTCCAGCCGGAAGCATCACCAACGCAAATGCTGTGAGCTCAACGATAGCTACTGGAGTTGAGTTGGAAACACTTTTAGAGAGCACATCTGAAGCAATCGTACATAACATTGTAGAAGATCTAGAATCAAAAGAATCTCAGCCTGATACAGAGAAAGAACTCGAGGAACAGACAGAGGATCTGTACAGATCAGATATAATGTCAGAGACTGAGAAGTCACCTGACGACGATAACGCAGACATACCAAGTGCTACTTCAACAAATGGAGTACCCTGCGGTATATCAGCCATCGATGGGGCTACGACAGTCGAAGACTCTGTTTCTATTGGTGTTAAAAAGACTTGCAAAAAGTTAAAGAAATCGATGTGTGCCAAGAGAAGGAACTCATTTGAAAGCCTACCCTTATCGAATTTTGTTAGATGCAGGAATAAGAAGAAATTGTCAATAAGCAGCATAAATAAGCAGAAATCCTTAACAGCGTTATCCAAGCCCAGTAAGCTAAGACGAAAGCGGAAAAGTGAAACCAGAATGTCGTTGGGAGCAGAGACATCGAACACAGATTTAGTGGACGTGGAGAAGGCCCTTAACGACATTAAAATTGATGAAATAATTGATGCTGCTATTGAGGCATTACCGTCCGAGGAGAATGTTGCGAAGGAAGATAATGGCAATGTCGAGGCCAAGCAAGTTGACAATATTAGTGTCGAGAGCTCGCTTCCTGCTGATAAGAAAGCTACAAAAAAAGAACGCAGGGGTTTCACAGCGGAAATTCTAGAGCTATTAAAGACTTTTGAAGCCAGTGAAATGGAGTCTCAATCTTCAACTCGTTCCAAACTAAGATCTCCATTAACGAGTTCAACAAATAAAACTAGAGGAAACGCGAAGGGGAAGTTAAAAGGATTTGGGGGACGTAAAACAGAAAAGGAGTCAAAAAGTGCTGTAGGCGAGATTCCATCAAAAAATGTCTTGGAAACAGAGACCCTCGCCATCGATACAAAGAAAGATGAGGTGAAGACTGAGAATACGCGAATAGTACAAAGAGGAAGAAAGAAAAAGAGAGTACATTGGTCAAAGAGAGTTGAAGTAACTACTCGGGAAAATGCCACTACAAAATCTGAAGCAGCTTTAACTGAAGAACCCTCTTCGTTGAAGACAGAAATTGACACTGTTTCCAAAGATCCGATTGATAAACATTTGAATATTTCATCAAAGAAAGTAAGGGTTCGTCTCAAGAATATTCTGCATTCTAAATCCGGGATAACATTACAAGCTGGAGAAGCGGCTGTAACAGCGAATCCGAACACAAATCAGGAGAAAGATCCAAAAACTGAAAATCTTGAAACAGCAACACTTGAATCGACTAACTTCGAAGATACCCACGTTAAGGAAGTTGATATAAAGCCCATTCAGCCTGAAGAGGAACCTGAAGTTGCATCTAAGTCTATTCAGGAGAAATGTTCAATCAGCGATCATGTCGATGCTGAAACAGATCAATCAAAGCTTAAACAGGCGGATAAATGTGGAAATCAAAATGAGGAGCAAGCTGCGAGTAACTGTAAAAAACAAAGGGTTGAATTAAGCCCCTCGGAATCGACAGGTATCACAAGTGTTGAGGGCAACAATGACCACGACCTCGACCTCGATCTCTTGAGCTCGAAGCAAACGCAGCTGCAAAAGCGCGATGCGGATGACTCCCAATTAGATGGTTAATAGCTATTATAATCTAGTATTATGCCACTCTGGATCTTGAACCCCAATTTATAATATTTACTTTCTTTTCCTCATTTTAGTTAAAGCCAGGGCGCGGAAACTGTTGCAACAAAAGCAACCAACCGTCAGCAAATTGGCAACAAGGGAACCACCTCCACCTCAAATGGTTAAGAGGGAAATAGCTATAACCAAACCTGGTAGGTTATACACTAACCCTAATTGTAGTTTACAATTATAATCGCTCTGTTTAATAGGAGTCCGCCATGCCAAGGATCCAATTAGCATAGAGGAGCATCCCGTACAAAAACGGCGTAAGGTAGATTCTCCCATTGGAAATGAGTTAAAGGAGTCGACAGCAAAGGGAACAATGAAATCTACGGTAATCAGTAGCCAAGAGCCATCCACTAAATCAGGCAGACATCTCTTCCCAGCTACCAATACTCCAATGACCATCGATAACTCCGTAATAATTACGAAAACCGCACTAGGATCGACTGCTGAAAAGGTGAAGAGCACACCAGATGCATTACCACAAAAACCTTCCAGTAGCATCAATATTTCCGTCTCGATGGCGCCTGAAAGAAATCCGTCATCCACTTCGCCATCCAAGAAAATTTTGACCCAAGCGGAAACTGGCAAAATGCTGTTGTCCTTTATGACAAGCTCTGGGGGAAAATCAAGCAGCAACTCCACTCGCGGCTCAGCTGAGAGCAAGCCGAAGGCTTCCAAAACTGTTGCAGCTGACAAAAGGAAAGGTCTGACAGCCAAAGACACACCAGTCGAGGCTGATAACGCAAAAGCCACGGTAAGCAGCGCAGTTTTGAAAACGGTCTCACAGGGGGATAAAAGAAAATCACATTCAAAGGCGGCGGAAAAGCCAGAGAATCCAAATGTAAGTTCTATTAGTGGGCGTAAGTCCAAACCGCTCCCTATAAGATTTGAGGAACAGAATCCAAAAACTCAAAAGAAATCCGTTGAATTTACTGAACCAAGTTCAGCGGGCATGGAAACTTCAGCGCAATCAAAGACCATTCAAAAAACAGATTCCCGGAAAGCGCAAAAGAAGGTGCAGGCGAAAGCCAAACCACAGGAAGTGGAATCCAAATCGAAGAATGTACAAGCTGAGGATTTGCCAAAGACTGTTGAACTTAATCCAGTTGAAGACAAGCCCTTAGAATCACACCTAGACGAACCACTTATGAAACCTACAATTCAGGAGAAAAGTTCGAGTGAAGGACGTTTACCCGTCACGAATTTTTCCAAGGATTCGACCAAGAATCGCCATTCCCGCAATGCCAAGCGGGACCCTAGTCATAGCGAATCCACTGCTGATGCCACTGCCTCCACAGGTCAGTCCCAAAAGGCAGAAAAGCACGCCTCACAAACGAAACCGCGCAAGAATATTAAAGCGATCGGTTGCGATACCGAATTCAAGTCCGACTCGAGGTCTAAAGCACAGACTCCTCAGATACGACCTGAGAAAATGCCTGTCGTTGCCGAAACTAAATCAACGAAGTCATCCAATTCACGTAAACGCAATGCACCAGCGTCATCAGCAGCTGATTCCTCTAACATTAAGCGACCCCGACAACAACATCAAGTCGATACCAAACCGGAGTCGTCTGATGTGTTCCCCGTCCGCTTCACGGCTGCAGCCAGTCTCTTGGCAGGGCAATCTTTACAGATATCAAAAGTGGAAGAGATGCGGTCAGCAAAAGCGGCGGTCTCTTCAACACTTCCAAAGCCAACGAAGGATGCAGAAAAGCCAGCAACCCTTTTCCCGGTGAAGATGAAGCTGTGTAAAGTGCGGTTAAATAAAAGTGTAGTCCGGAATTGGTTGAGAGATAGCGCTGAGCAGCAAGCAAAGAATCAAGCAGCGCAGCAGACACCATCACTGCCTCTGACTTTGCCTCTAGATAGCCCCACAGTCGTGCAGGTTGCACCTGCAGCCGAGATCACCTCTTCCACTTCCACTTCCACCCTAACTCCTACAACAATAACAAAGCCGACAGTTGAGGAGAAGAAGATAACGGAAAAAGTAGCAACTGTGCCGCAGCCCGTGCTGAGAGTTAAAACGGAGCAGGAATTGGCAGGTCGACTTAGAGTGGAGCGAAGTGAACCCACTGCCACCACCAGTGATAGTCCAGCTACCATGCCTCACAGCTCAATGGCCACGCAGAGCAGACAGGTCCTCAGTAGGAGCAGCAGCAGCAACGTGGCAAATCCGACCCCTCTCGGCACCAACAATAACAACAACAGCACCGATAACACCAACATTGAGATCAACCAAAATGCAAAAATGTTTGGAGCCACAAACATGTTTACATTCTTGTATCCTTCGAGATTTCAACGATCCATGTGGAATGTTGGCCTTGATTATTGCTGCCCAAATCTGGATGGTCCCATGGACGCCATAGATCCCACCCGATTGCATGCCACCACAGAGGTGCCTGTGCTGGAACTGCCACAATTCATGGTTATCTCCACCAAGATTATATCGAAGCTGGACAAGAATGTGCCGGCCAAGGTGCGGGCGCAATTCGAGCAGATGGCGGCCAAGCGAAAGACCGCTCCCAGCTCAGTACAAACGATGGAGCTGCTACATGCAACTTCGTCAGCTGCCGCCTCTCCATCCTGCTCAATGCCTCTCTCCATCTACACTTCCTCCCAGGTGTCTATTCAGCAAACTCCGCCCATCTCAACCCCAGTGGCTGCCATTGCGCCCACTCAGGCGGCAGCTGTGGCCAATGCGGCGGCATTGGGGAAACCTCAACTGCCCGGGGTGCTGCAAATGCCCCCCATTTATCCGCATGACAAGAAGAAAATCGAACTTCAGAACCGACTTTTGCACTTTGATCACCTGATCCAGATGGTTACCAGGCGTGCTTCTCAGATGAGTATCTCGGATCGGCAAATTGTGATTGAGAAAATTGTGAAGACAAGCTCACTTCTTGCCATTGACATAGATGTTGGCACTAAATTACTGGAGGCCTACGTGAACTATATGAACGCACCTGTGGCCAAGCCCATGCCGAAGCCAATTCAGGTTGGAGTGACCACCCCATCCTCAGCGATGCCTGTGAAGAACCAAAAGAAGGCTAAAGCCACCCAATCTCATCCTGTTAGTTCTTATAGGGTTATGGCTGGTTCGGGTCTCAATAGTCCACCGCAGACCCCTTTAGGTGCTCGAGTGCAACAGATGAGCTCCGCAGCACCCTCAACAGCAGTTTCGGGCGCACAGTCTGTCAATCGCTATCCCATGCCAAACAGGATGAATGCAGCGGCACCATCACCATCACCATCTTCTGCAAGCTTGAGTCTGTCGAAAAATCCCATTTACGATAAGGGTAAAAACATAATTGGCTATCAAGTCTTAGCAAATGACAAGGTTCCACCTGAGGTATCCCCACAGCAATTGCAAGCCGAGACGTCTCCTGCGTCCAGCAATATGGTAAGTGAATTTATTACCTATTGCCTCCATAATATTGTACCATTCGTTGCCCTTAGCTCTCTGCCATTGATGTATCCATGCGTTCACTGACGAGGGAGAGATCAGACTCCACCATAGCGTTTACCCCTTCACCAGCTCAGAGAACGTACGTTCGCAGTCCGCAAAAGCAAAATGCAACCCCTGTCTCTAGCAGCATGTATGGATCAAGTGGATCAAGTAGCTTGCAGCACACTTCAACAGCTGCTGGGGGCAGCATCGGTACGAATCCGAATATGTACATAGTCAGTCAGGATGTGGCGCACGAGGATGAATGTATTCTGCCAGATGAAGTGTCTACCACTGACGACGCTGCACTGAAAACGGTGATAAAGGACGAGGTGGACAATGTGGAAACATAAGCTCTTTAAAGTATAAAGTGAAATCTTCTCTCTCTCTCTTATTATGTTTTGTTAAACCATGAAAAGTATTTTATTTTACTTTGTAATGATTCTATTCGCCGCGGATTCTCTGCTATGGTTCAGCGAATGAATAAAATGAACTTTCGATCGGCAGCTAAGTGAATAATTCAACATATGAATTACAAATATATTGTATATGACTACAAAAATACAACTTGTTTCTTTTTATTTATTTTTAAGCAGCATTTTAAATTTTCCGCCTTGCAGCACTACACATATCGATGTTTAACCAAGTTTCGTAATGTATTAATTTGCTTTTATCGATAATAAATATCGAGTAGCTATCAACAAACCGTTAGATTATTTTTATAGAGATTGGCAGCGCTGAATATCTTGTGGCAGTGTGACATGCATTATTATCAATATATTAATTTTTAAAATTAATTTAAATTAACATATTTTCATTGACATTGTATTAGTTAATGTATGCCGATATTTTATAGTGTGACGTCACGCACAACTGTCTAAGATTGAGAGAGAAAGAACTATGCGTCAAATACAAACACAACCTTGAATTTATGTGGAACCATGATTTCGGCGTTCTTATAAGCAAGAGAACATGGGAAACAACAACAGTTTACGTTTGCCGGCTGTTTGCAACGCATTTCTATTAAGTGGTTTCCGTATCGTATCGCTTCGCACTTGTGCCGCTTTGGCTGATATTTCGATTGTTGTTATTATTATATTCGTTGTTGTTGTCCGATGTTGTCTGGCGCGCCGTAAAAAGAGCAACAAAATAAACATATCGTATCGTGCATATTAAGAGACAATTAAGTACAGATCTAAACGGAATCAGAATCAAATTCCTTGCAAGGACTACACGCGGGTAGCCCGAAAAGTTAATTCGTTAATGTGAGGAGGAATGGCTGTTGAAGTAACGAATACAATGTTGTCCCTGCAACCGTCAATGGAGTTGCTGCAGCCATTACCGGTGGCGGTGGCGATGCCAGGTTCAGTGTCAGTGTTGCCATCGTCCCAATCGTTCCATTGGCAACTGGAGGATTATGCATACTTTCACAAATGTGGTGAAATAACCACCTCCCCCGATGTGCAAAGCTTTGGCTTTAATTGTGCCTTCTGCCCGGCCATTTGTCTGCAGTTCTCGGTCTTCATCGATCACATACGCGGCCATCACATGCAGGACATGCGTCGGCGTTACGAGGTGACCGACGAGAAAATGGAACAAACAACGCAAACAGATTTAAATCTAATGCTAATGGACATGCACATGGACAGCAGTAATCCATGCCCCCCAGTCACTATATCGACAACAGCGGAGGGCACGGCGGCAGCAACAACTGCGCGTCTTGATAAACGATTGAAAAAATCGAATTGGAACGAGACAGTGGAAATAACAGACACGCAGGCCACAATTGGAATGCTAGATGTTAGCATGGATATGGCCATAGCTGGCCTAGACCTGGTCAACATCATGCAGACCACAACACTTCCACAGCTAGGCAACTCTGATAAGGAACAGCCAGACAATCCTGTAACAACAACATTGAATGAAGTGAAAACAACGGGAGCGGGAACTGGAACTGGAACTGGTACGGTAATGGGAACGGGCATGGGAATAGAAGTGGGAACGGGAATGGAAGGAGTACCAGCCGAAATCAACTTCGTTTATGTTATGGAAAATCCATTGCCACCATCGCCTCCACCATCGGCCGACATTTTAGGCAAAGAATCGAGCGACGACCCTCAACTTCAACGACTGCACTCCATAGATCCATTTGAAATGTTGCATGAGGCGTCGTCAATGCTCTCCACTCCACGCACTCCCACATCCACACCCACTCCCACTCCCACACTCACACAGATATACGAACAGGCAAAGGCACACACAACGTTGGAGGCGTGCTCCACAGTTACGGCTGCCGTGAGTGCCTCCCCTACGCCACGTTACGAAACGCGACGCGCGGTAAGTTAATCGTTGATTCTTTCTTTTTTTGCCCTCTCTCCTCTCACAACGCTTGGCGCTCTCCACTCTCTCTCCACTCGCTCTCGCTTCGTCCACTGTTCTGGCGTGCAATACGCCATTTTGCTGTTCTCGGGGTTTGTCTTTCTTGCCATTGTTGATGTTGTTGTTCTTCTTCTTCTTTTCGTTTCCCCTTTTTTTTTATGCGATTCCGTAATGCTAAAAAGGGGTTTCCGCCGTTCTTTGGCCCATTGTAAGCACACAGTGCATGTGTGTGAATATCTGTGTGTTCGAGCGCCTGTTTGTTTATGTGTATGTGTAGGTTGGCCACACGGCCTTCAAAATAACGGCACATTACCAATAGCAGCGCCGCAGCAGCAGCAGCGGCAGAAGCATAGGTAGCAAACGCAACGCGGGCAACAAACTGTGTCGCATTCTGCTTTTCGGTTTGCGTATACGTATGCGTATACCCTATGTCCATGGGACAAGCAACGGGTATACCGTCTGTAAAGTAATCTTTGTAGAACCTATGGATACTTAGACCTCTTTTAAAGTCACCTCGGGGTTGATCGGCAAACTATTCGCGGATACCACAATTGACTTCAATTTCGGATAAATCGTTCCCGACTGAGGTTCGATATCTTAACTGGTCCCACATACAGATAGAAGTGATGTCGTCTAACGAACTCTGTATTTCTTTTGGTGTTCACATTTCGATTTTTACTTATTACAGCAATAACTTACACAATCAAAATCCAAAATTAGCTTTGAATATTAATCTTTTATTGTAAAAATATATGTGTTATCTATACATAAATCTTGGAAATAAATATTTCCATCAATTGTGTACCTCAATCTCAAATCAACTGGGTAGAAATCAATGAATCCTACAGACTATCCATATATGCACATATTATAAGTATTATACATAGGTTGATTCTGGCTATATCGGGTTCAACACTCCACTTCTTTAGAAGTCGTTATGATTTCAAATTCGTTGCTCATCATTATGGCAATATACCATATGTTCGAATAGAAATTACAGGGTATCTCTCAATCTGCTATTATTAGCGATCCGCATATTCTTTTACGTTATTTATGTCTCCGTCCGTAGGCCTACTAATCCCGATATACTTTGTCTATATGTACAGCAATTTCGGGGGAGTCTACTGACCACCAGATGCACACCCAGAGCCACGTCCATAACCATAACCATAACCATAGCCATCAGGCAAGCCATAAAGGTGGCATTGGCAGTGGTGATGGTGATGGTGATGGCGACGCCGATGGAGGCGTCTACGTCTACGTCAACCACGTCCCAGCAGAGAGCGCTTCATCAGCTCCAAGAAATTATTTTCGCTATTTTTACTTTTTCAGCTGGCGTCGTGTCGCAATTTTTGATTTTCCTCTTGTTTTGGTCGCGTCCAAAATAATTTCTTTTATTTTTTTATTATGTCGCAGATCTACATATACATATATACACAACAACAAAGAAAAACATTCAAATGTTTAAAAACAAAATGTAAAACAAAGACAATAATTGATGTGTCAAAAATGCGTATTAAATACAAATTTGAAAATCTAAAAAAGAGGCGAAGAAAGTGGGAGAAAAAACAAACGTTTATTTACTTTTGCCAGATATTTGAAATATTAAATATTAAATAGGTAACATAATTTTGTTTTAAATTATTGTAAAGAGATCTTTTGGAGTGATTTTTAAATGGTTTAAGTTAAACGAAATCCTGCACATCCCCAATAAATTATAAATAAATTATTAATTGTCGAATATTATAAATTCCGAGCACTGAATATATCGGACACTATGAAAACAATGAGTCTAGAGATTCAAATATACCACAGATTATATCAACTTAATGGACATATATGTATGTAAAGACTGTTTATATATATGGTTCTGTTCAGTTTTACGACTTGATTTGTGAAAATAGTCCCCCGTACCTCCCTGAATGCGGACAGCCTTCGTATATTTGTATAAATATTTGATGTTATGCACATTATACATTGTTTGCTATATTCTTTGGTTTATTTTCGTGCCAAAACTGAATTTTGATGTGGCCTGGAAAAGTGCATATAATTTCACTCAATTTACAGAGAACGCATAAGTATTTCTAGAGTCTAGACTGTTCCAAATGAACGTACATACATATGTATGTATTTACAGCTTTAGTTGATGAATGAGCATGGAAAGTGAAAGTATGTGGTGGGAGGGAAGGGAGATAATATTCGCGACGCTCGCAAATTGATTTTATGTCGTCATGGACATGAGCATATCGACGGTTGAATACGGTTCGAGTATTGGGAGTACATAATCCGTGCTGGGTTATCAGTACCGGTACCGCCCAGTTGAGGCCCATATCGATATCAATATCGATATCAGAGACCGCCCTAACAAAAGTGCTGATACTACTACGATTACCACTACAGATACCGAAGAAACATTGCAATACAATTACGAGTCATAATTTGTATGTCGAGTAACTTTTATTTTTCTGTTTATCAATATTGTATGGACATATACATATATATATATGCATATATATACATATGTCTGAGGGTCTGTTGGTGGCCCGCCGCTGTTGACGTTTGTTGCCACTATCTATCCAATATTATCTATAAACCAAGAAAGTAAACAATCATTATCTGCGCTTCGATTATGCTCTCCTTTTCCCTATACATATACATATACATATACATATACATATACATATACATATACATA
The DNA here is from genome assembly GCA_018150725.1 of Drosophila quadrilineata. Taxonomy (NCBI): domain Eukaryota; kingdom Metazoa; phylum Arthropoda; class Insecta; order Diptera; family Drosophilidae; genus Drosophila; species Drosophila quadrilineata. The sequence continues at coordinate 24,959,515 of JAECWN010000407.1, read as the reverse complement.
TACATATACATATACATATACATATACATATACATATACATATACATATACATATACATATACATATACATATACATATACATATACATATACATATACATATACATATACATATACATATACATATACATATACATATACACACTGTGCACAGTGGTGCCAATGGCCACGATTTACTTTCTGTTTTGCACAAAAACTTGTTTCGGGTTCATTATATTTTATTGTTTGTTAAGCTGTTTGATTTCTGATAATATATACATACGTATTTCACAGCAATCTTTTATTGAATTGCAATTTATAATTTATTGGTATCGGCTCATCGCACTCTTCAGAATTGGGAACCGAGTTCATATAATTATATTGATAAAGCTCTAGTAAAATTCCATATATCTGAAAAATCTCTTGTATGATGCGAATATAGAACTATGTTCATATGGTGAATACTATCTCTCTGGTATTATTGTGAGGGTGTGCTTGTACATAATAAAACTAATTTCGTTATTTGTCGTCAAGATAAGGCCCGAAGATTTCGTCATGGTTCTAAGGAGGTTTTAATGTACATTTAAACACTGCTAAATTGATATTTTTAGAGCACCTGCCATAAACTCTCTATCGCAATCCCCAACTCGACTCGACTCGACTCGATTCGATGGCAAGACATAACATAAATCATCGAGAACGTGAAACAATGAAGTGGCCAAATCGCATATATGTTAGATGTGTGATGATAGCCCCTATAAGTACGAGTAAGACGGTGGCTAATAAATAATACCTGATCAGCAGGTTATACTAAGGGTAAAGGAAATCGAACTGAATCTGAAATATTTTGGTTTCTTCAGTTGTATTGCTGTATGAGTTTAGAACTTATATCATATCATAAAAGGAATATTTTGAAATATATTTAATTCTAGAGAATCGAAAATTGGTACATATTTGGAACATTTTTCAATTTATACTTTCTGGGGACTCTTCCGATTCTGAAAATATTGTTAGAATATCGGAAAACTTAACTTAAACTGTAACAATTTATCAACAATTTAAATATCTCTTTCCATATTACATTTCAGCTAATATTTAGAAAATTACTTGAATTGTCCGATCAATCAAGATAGTTAGTTTCTATATAGAAGATATCTTGAAACTGAAGGTATTTTGCCAAATACTTCAAATTAGATATATCATAATTAATATTTTGAATATTTGCCTTCTTGTCACTCAATTTTATTTGCCCGCTAATCATGATCAAAGGCGATATCGAAAATGAACCTGGCTAATAAGTCACTTTTTATCGACTGCACTTATTAAATAATTAACATGTTTAATTTCGCATTTGTTTAGCATGTTGTGACGGGCACAGTCTTAACTGGTTTTACCGCGTTTCCCTATCCCTCTTGGCCACTAACCTCGTTCCACCCACATCTCAGTCGACATAGAAAGAGAGAGAAAGAGTGAGAGAGAGAGTGAGTAAGGGAGATGGAATTACTGATCGATCAGCTGATTTGTCGGTTTGGCATTTTTTATAAGCAGTCTAATTAAATTGCGGCTGCCTTGTGACTCTCTAGCGACTCTGACTGACTTTTGTTTTGTTTGACGAAATTATTAATATTTACTTATAGTTTTCAACACACACTCACACACACACACATGTACACAACTTAATAACGGCACATTAACGCATTAGACGAGACAGAAATTGATTGCATTGAAATACTTTTGGAGCAGCGTATTCGTTGTGAAGCATTATCTTTGATTCTCAACGGTTTCGAGCAGTGTATAGTGTATGTTGCACTAGTATTAATGTGGCACACACACACACACACACACACACATATATAGAACTGAGTGTACACGTGTCTCAAAGGCCTTCGATGGATTGCGTGAAAATATTGTAGAAGCTAGCCAAGTTTATGACCACGTTGCGCGCTTTTGCTTTTGGCCATAATCATGAGTCTCGTGTTTATACCCTGTAGTAATATACGGCCGCTAGAGGGTAAATTGACTACTCTCCATATACTATATTTCTTTTCATATGTAACTTGAATAGTTGCCAATTAAGGGTAATTTTTTTATTAAAAAAGAAAAACTATTTCATAAGGTAATCGCGTACTTTAAACTGGTAAACTAAATTTTGGTAATATTACTAGTATGAGTTTAATATTTTTTGTTAGGGTATTAAGTGCGTCGTATATAGCTCGATGTTGGGCAACACTTGGGTTGCATGTCCATTGGCCTTTTGTGCTGTTTTTAGCTGCTCTGCGATTATCATATGGACATGTTATAACTTTTTATGCCACCCGTACCTGTTTGTCCCCATTTTGCCTGAATTTGGCCCAATTTGGCTTATATGTAGCATACAAATGTGCGCAAAAGCCAAAACCTGGCCAAAAGCCCAACTCTGCCTTGGTTATAATTATATAATGCGGTTTATATGTATACTCTTTGTAAGTTTGTCAAGCCATCAACATTTTACTGCATTTGTGGCTGACAATCTGCCGTCAAAGTGTTGACAGCTGTCAAGAGTCCAGTATAAACTTGGCCAAAAAACACTCAAGAAAACTTTTTAGTTAAACTCAGTTAATGCCTTTGGGCCCAGACCGACAGCGACGACGCTGTTTACATTAGTGCTTTAGGCCAATGTTTTATAATGGCATTAAACGTGTATTAATGGCATTAGCATGAATCTTTTATTTGCACTCGGCCAGAGACAGAAACACATATCGATCAAGTGGGAGTCCAATGACGACCCCAACACCCCCAACTTGTCACGCGTTCCGCTTAGCGAGCGCCTTCTAATTGCTCCCGGACACTACCCTAGATCTGATGGGGTCCGGTCTGCTGTGTGTTTAGTGCTTAGCCTGGTATTCGGAGGTACTCTTGAGTTCGTTCAGTGTTAATTACCAATTGGTTACGCAGCTCGGAAATATTCTTTTGATTAATTTGTGTGGCCCAGAAGACAGTTGGTTCCTCAACTTGACTGGGCAATCGTCATCGTCCGTCGTCATCGTTGTCAGCTTCAAAGGAATTGATTACGTTTACCCGCATTGCCAGCTATCCCCTTCTTGTGACTCTCTGTTTCATAGTAGTGCCAAATGCAATAAACAATCATTTTTAATTGAACAGCGGCGACAACATCAACAGCAACGTCAACTCTACATAGTATCCACATGTTTGTGAATTTACTTGTGTCTGTGACTGTGCCAATACTGTTAACAAACTGACGAGGTCGCTACGATGACACAGCTCTGCTCTGCACGCATTCCAGTTCCAGCTGTTCCACACACGGTCTCAATGGGAACCCATGCTATAGTTGATATGGAACGGAACGAATCAGTCTTATCAGTCCTTAGAAAGTAGTTCTTGTTGCCAAATTGTTAGTGAATCGTGTTATGTTATATAACTCCAGATTAGAATAGCTTCATAATTGTACTGAAAGTAAACAACTTTCTTGATTCCAACCAAAATTCTGAGAGTTTCAAATCATATAACTGATTTCACTTGAGGTAACCTATTTTCAAGGGTATCTCCAAACAGATCCCATTGTTTATTATAACTTAAGAATTGTAATCTGCATGAAACCGAGTATTGAATTCTTCCTCCAATGCACTATTTATCGTAAATTAGTTTATATTTATTTAAATCACAATAATTGTTATCATTAATTTTCTCCATTGATCAGAAACTATCAATAAGTTCACTCAGTAAAAAGTTATAAACCTACTCCACCCTTGAAATATTTTGAATGATCAGCCCAATTCCAACAAGTTTCGATCACTTTCGATTAGAGTCTGGTTCTCCCCTTCGACATAAAGATATAGTATTTCCTAGTAATAAACAAATAAGAAATCCAACCTCGATAAATTGTCCTCCAATCGGGTTTTAATTTGAGAACACTTCACCAAGAACGCTCTTCATCATCATCATTTTTGGACTGTGCCAATATACATACGTTAAAGATGTCGGAAATTTCTGAAAATGTGTCAAAATAATTAATTTAAAATGGTTCAATTTTTCCCAGTGCATTTTTTACATATGTGCAAATGTAGATCCAGTATGTAGTATACATATACATATATGTATCTAAATATCTACTTTAAGGATATATGAATAGTAAAAAATAATTTATAGATGAGCTTTCGACTGCCCGTCTCCCATTTTTATTGAATTTTTATGCAATTTGGTTAACTGGATCAATTACTTCAATTGCGTGTTCAGTAAACAGACGCCGTCTGCCATGACGCAGTGGACCTCTACTTCGGCTATGACTTCGACTTCCCCTCAATGATCAATATTGACTGTGGACAATGTGGTCAAGCCCTCAAAACGGCGCCATGCCATGCCATGCCATGAGTTGCCTTGTCTGGTCATGCCTTGCGTTGCTTACCGCACCCAATTCGACGCTTCGCCCTTATGGAAAACTTAACTGGAAGTGTATCTCATCGTGGACGTCATCGTCTTCGCGTCTCCAATTCAGCCATTGTTTGACACGCTCCGCAAATTGCAGAAATCAACAATAACAATAATGAATGAAAACAAAAACAGCTGCAAAACATTCGCTAGAAACCTAACCTATATGTACTATATGTATGTACATACATACATACATATGTATGTATGATATATGTGTGCATCAGGTCATACCCTTAGCAGCGACCATCGGCGCGTTCCTTTTTCACCTCGACAGACAACGCCAATGTCCGACATATGTACATCAAGGTTGATACCTTGTCAAAAAGCAAAGAAACAAGAGAGGTTATGTCCTCACTCCGTCTTTCTCTCTCTCCCTCTCTCTTTCTTCATTTTCTGTGTTTTAGAGGGTTGTTGGTATGCCAATGTTGAAAATTATTTAGTATTTAATTGCTATTTAATTTAACTCCGGTACAATTTCTGGGGCAGCTCAGTTGCTGCAGTTGCGTTCGTATTTGAGATGTGGCCCACTTTTGATACTTGCATCAAGTGGAATTACATGTATTGTTTTCCTGTTTTTATTTGCATTGTGATGCAAGAGCTTTAGCCCCTGTTGTTGTTTGTACATTTTAACTATGATTGAGGTCAAGGCCTTTTATGGCTCGGTTATTAAGTTAACCATGGGCAATGTACCGTTGTTGGACGACGTTAGTAAGCTAGCTTACGCTGCTTCTAGAGAGGTCAGGGCCTTTGCAGTCCAATTCGACATTTAATCAGTCAAATTGCGTTCTTACAACCCTTTCGATTAATATATGTACATACATACATATGTATGTATGTACATGCATGTGTAAAATGCACAAATACAGTTCTGTATGCAAATTAGGAATACCATAATGTAAGAATAATCAAGTGTTGCAACCCTAAGCGAGTGCGCATTTCAGTATTGAGTGAAGCCGGCATCTTTTTCAGTTCAAACCGATCTGGTATGAAAGTAAAGTGCTTATCAATTTATTGGAATGCAATTGCTTAACGCCCATTGATGAATGCCAACCAATGATTTTTTTATTTATGTTCTGAAAAGAGCCAAGCAATAAAACTTCAGTAAACAACGATTGAAAAAGATAAAGCGCGCCAGCAATTACTGCCAAATATGGCGACAACTTCAATTATTTCTTGCATCAAAATGAATGCACACACATGCTTGCATACGTATGTACATATGTATGTACATATGTATCTAGCCTGAACTGGTTAATACTGATCTCAAACAAATATTCTTTATTTTATTGGCAATAAGAATCCCCATCCAAATGAATATGGTATATGTACGTATGTACAGATGTACATATGATATCTGTTTGTATTTACTATATACATATGTATGTATTTACATATGCAATTGTAATGCAAAATGAGTATAAACGCTGTCAACACGCTTGCAATCCTAATTTCGACACATTTAACCTACAAAGAGTTGCCAGACATCAAGGCGTCACCACATTTCACTCGTCCAGGAAATTTATTTTTCGTGACTACATATCGATTACTCGATTGATCGTGTAATATTGATTTGTCGATAACAAGTGTTATTGCTGAATCTAAGCATATCAGATAAACTTTCAGCTACAATTAAATGCTAATTAAATTTAATTTAATTGGATTTAATTGTAAAAGTATTTGGCTGGACATTAAACCATCAACCGTTCATCAGCCAATAATATTATTTGATAATATAGCATGTCGTCATATTTATTATACATATGTGACTTGCGTATATGAATGTGTACATACATACATATGTATGTACAATGTATGTAAATACATTAATGTATATAAGATTGTATGCATATGTATTCCTATCACCCTTCAGGTCCATGTGCTTAAGTGATCGTGCAGAACTTAATCGGCACGAAATAATTTCATTAGAATTTAATAAAAATATTTTATTTGATCTATTGATTTGTAGTTAATTTGTGTTAAAAAAATTGTAGTCAGTTCTTGGAAGTGCGCTTTGATAACTGTGATTTTTCCTGCCGTGTTGGACGTGCAAGAAAAGGAGGTCACTTACCCTCATCTCTACTTTGTCCACAACATTTATTTATATGTTTGTTCATATGTACATACATAAGTACGTATATATGTATGTAAATATTTCTTTCTCTGTTATGAGGAAATGATAATGAAAAGACATTGCGAAATTCCCTACGAAATGATCTTAAACCGTGAAGAAGCACCCCCTTTGGTGTGTCACATACGCGTTATGCCCTTGAATTATTCATAGATTTCATTCACGAACATAATAAACCCATATAACACATTTACACGACAAAAAGCCACACTTGGTATACATATCATACAAATGTACATACATACATGTGAATAATTATATAAGCAATGTACATATGTATGTATGTATGTATGGTTGTTTGTGCTATGTACATATGTTCATATATTTGTGTACGTATTAGTTGAATACGATAATTTCGCCGGCTTCTGTAAGTTCAAGAAAATCAAAACAACAATAGCTAAACGCACACACTCATAAATAAGGGTATACATACACACATACATGTGTACATACGCAGACATTTCAGTGTGTGTGTGCGATTGCCGTCGTATTTAGCTTTGTCTATGGAACGGCTCTGTTCAATGAGCGATAAGCCATGTCGATGACGAGGGCGACGCCGGCGCAGAATTCCAAAGGCCAATAGCCGCTGATATTTGTGTTCAGTTGTGTTGTGTTGTGTTGTGTTTGTGTTTGTGTTCTGTTGCTGTGGTTGTTGTTGTGGATCTGCGGGCAATACAGGGGCATGGGGACGAACTTTCCCTTTTTGTATGGGATCATATGGCTTTTGTCAGTGGGCGCGTAACGGGCATGTGTGTATATTGTGGGATACAAATACATATACATACATATGTATATATGTCCATTGTTTGTTCTTGGCAGGCAACGCAGCGAAAACTACGGGACGCGGAAATCGCTAGGAGATCTGCAGAAGAGGCGCAGCACCACCACCACCATCACCATCATCACCACTGCCAGCAACAGCAAGAAGAACAAAAGGAACAACAGCAATTACAATTACATCTTGAATTACAGAAAGAGCAAGTGCCTTTGGAGGAGAATGTGATGGAATTGACGCCACCAGCGACTCCGCCAACTCCATTGCCTCCCACTTCGCCCACAAGCAGCCTCGCCAGCAGCGTCGACTTGAAGTTGGTAAGCAAACACAATAAGAACAATGAAAAAACAATAAATATAAAATATTAATAAACATACATATGTATGTACATATGGAATCGTAATTGTTGCTCTATTCTTTAATAAAGAAATTCCATTGCTTCTTTTCATCATCCGTACTCGTTCTCTTTGTAGCGCACTCGTCGCGAATTGGAACGCAATCGTGAGTTTGTCTGCTCCCTATTGACAGCCTACGAGCGTAACGAGAAGCTTTGGAATCCCAAGCATCCTGACTATAAGTATAATGCCAAACGTAGTGTATACAGTGAATTGGCGGAACCTCTACAGGAGGTGTTCCAGATGCCGCTCACAGCTGCCGAGGTGTTCGCGGTGCTGAAGGAGTTGCGTGGGCGCTATCGGCGAGAGCTGAGCAAAGTTAATGCCTTGTCGGGCAAGTATAAATCCCGGCTGTGGTACTTTGAGAAGATGCATTTCCTGCGTGGAGTCATTGAGCATAAACGTGCAGAAAGGGAGGCAAAGGTGGGCAACACAATTTTTTCGATTTAGCTTCTGAAAGCTCATTTGTAATTATGTATTCCATAGAGCGAATCTACCGAGAGCGAAAAGTCGAGCGAAACGGACAACGAATCTACCACAAAATCAGCTCAGTTTCGGGAAGTTCTCAGCTGCATTATAGATGCCTTTAGGCGACAGGAGAGTCTATGGAATCCGCAGCACTTTGATTACAATACCTGCTGCAAGAAGGAACTTTATAGGGAGATCTCAGCCGAGCTGCTGGAGGAGCTGAACTACGAGATGAGCGGCGACGAGTGCTACAAGGAGATACAGAAACTGCGCACTCGTTACCGCAAGGAACTGCGTATGGTTATCAAGCACAAGGGGCTCTATCTGCCCAAACTGTGGTGTTATGATGAGCTTGAATTCCTGCATAAAATACTGCAGGAGCAGATCTTTAACAAGATCAGCAAAGTAATATGAATGTCTGACAATCAAAATATATATATGTTAATATCGGTATATTTCAGAAAAAGGGCGTAGTGGAAACTAACCAGAAGACAAAGTTTATCAATGCCAGTTCCATTAGGTTTGACTCGCAGGACGATCAGCTACAGCTTGTGGAAATCTATCGCAACTATCCGGCGTTGTGGGATGTGGATCATCCTGATTTTCGATCGAATGCCTATCGCAATCAAGCCCTGGATCAAATGCTTGATGAGCTAAACACCACGTTCCAGTGCACATATTCTTCGGCTCAGCTGGAGAAGACCCTCTTCGAGTTACGTAAAGATTTCTCAGCCCAGAAGCGAAAAATACTAACTAATGCAACTAGTTCCACAAGCATTCCTCTGCTACATGCCAAGCTGGGCGAGTTCCTCGAACAGAACCTGGGACCCTTCCGATGTGACGTATGCGATGAGCTGATCAAGACCTGCGATCAGTACAAGGTACATCGTTCTGGGCACGATGGCAGCCAACCATTTATTTGCACACTCTGCGGTAAGGGATTCCAAATGCCATGCAACTTGACGGTGCACATTCGTCGGCATAGACGTGACTTCCCCTATGCCTGCGAACAGTGCGATAAGCGCTTCGCCACATCCACTGAGGTGGCGATACACATGCGCACGCATACCGGCGAGCGGCCCTATATCTGTGATCTCTGTGGCAAGTCGTTCAAGACATGGTCATTCTTTGATATTCATCGGCGGACTCATCTCAATCAGTCGACGTTCCATTGCCCGATCTGCGATAAAGGTTTCTACGAGAAGAATCGCTTCACCGACCATATGAACGCCCATCTGAATATTCGCAAGCATTTGTGCACAGTCTGCGGCAAGACCTTCACCACATATGGAAACCTCAAGAAGCACACCGAACTCCACCTGGCCGTGAAGAAGTACAAGTGTGCAACTTGTGGCAAGCGCTTTGCGCAGTTCGCCAGCCTGCGTTGGCATCGCAAGCGTGAACATAACCCGGACCAGAGCTCCACTCAGTTGCAACTGCAAGAAGAGCACCAGTTTGGCCAAGAGGACGGAGAGGAGGAGAAGCCGTTCAAAATGTAATCGGAAAGAATATCATCAAGTACTTGAAGATAATTGTCGTTAAGATTGTACTTATCATCAAATTGTTCAAATATCATAAAGTAATCTATATACATTTAAAAGTGAATTTATAAGTTGTTCCCTTCACACATACAATTATAAATTATTAAGTCTAATCTCTAATCAAACGCTTAATTCATCGTTAACAATTAGATGATGTAAATTAAGTATGTTTTATGGTTTACTTAATAATACTACAGTATAGGAGTCTATCACACTATCTCACGATCTCAACACATATTTATGTTAGCTCAAGCAAAAGTATTTAGCTTTTAAAATCCAAGAAGTGATGGCAATAACTAGAAACTGCCTAGCATACTTAAGATACACCATGTATTTAACTTATCCACGAAGAGTCTAAAGATCCCTCATAAGAAATGTTTCAAATATATGAATAAATACTTGTTTGGCATTTGTCATAGAAAAATGCACGAAATGTATTGAATGTTTGCGAATTTGTTGCAATAAAAAGGAAAACTAATTGCAACAATGAATGTATCTGTATCTCTGTTAGTTTTTGTGAAAATCTATATGTACATATATATATATATATATATATATACATGCATATATATAAACCGAAACTGAGTCAAGCGCAAAGTAATGAACTGTGTCAAAACTGAATGGAAATGAAAACGATTCGGAAATGGAGAATCTGAAACGAAATAAGTAAATACATATATTATATTGTAATGGGCGTAAAACAATGAGTCACAACAGGCAAATGTTTTTTTTTTTCTCTGCGCATTGATGGATGTGAAGAGGAGAAACTCATCTTAGATATTGATGTGGATATTTGTAGATATAGATACAAACCGATTTCAAACAGAAGCCGACTAATTGAAAGATCTCTCAATTCATGTTTCAAGCATTCAATCCAAATGAAATATGTTTATTAAAGTGAATTGTTTGTCATTAATTGTTTCATTCATTTTCTTTATTGTCATTCAGTTTAGCTATGGTTGGTCTTATCTGCATTTGGACCGACTTTAAGGACTTGAAGCTGTACCAGGTCTCCCAGAAGATGCCCTCGGCATGTTGTATCTGTTTTTTAAAATATCTGCCATTTAGATTACTGTAAATGATTGTTAGTAAGTATATATCATTTTCAAAATCCAAGATTTTCAATACGATAATGTTACCTGCGTGAGCAGTAGTCATACCACCAGGCGCCATGATGATGAACGGCACAGTTCATGTGCGTGAAGTCGTCATTGTCTCTATCAAATGTGGAGAACTTCATCTTGTCATGGGTTCGAAGTGCATCACTGGCGTTTCCCGCATGCCGTCCAAGATCTTTCAATACGTACCCTTCCTCCTCGCTGCCAATGACGAAGTTGTCATAGAGGGCATATCGATAGGTGCCGTTAAAGAGTCTAAGGGAGACATGCAACTCATGAGGCTGGAATGTTGTCAATCTGTGTAGTTTCTCCAATCCAATAAAGAATTCTCCATTGAGTTTACCGAAACCACCACTGTACTGGGCCCAGTTGCGATAGAAGTCCACTGAGCCATCAAGGCGTCTCTGGATCACCGTCCACCCATCCTTTTCACAAGGCACCAAAAATGGCCGAAAATTGGGTAGTTCCATCAGACGAATCCCCATTGTGGTGGCAAATGGCAAGCAGCTGTTGGTAGCTGCCTCCCAATCGGCCAACAGGTCCTCTTTTCGTTCCTTCAGCCTTGCCTCCAGAAACAAAATCCTCGACTTTAGGTCATTTATCTTTGCGACGTTTGTTGCATTGAGTTTCCTCATCACTCCCAGGAGATGTTGCTTGCGCTTGAGCCTGAACTCGTAGATGCTGTAATTTGATTGCAGAATTTTGATCTGTTTATCCTTGTCACTTAAAGTTACATTGATAGAGAGACTTTGAGCTGTGCACGTTTCCAGCAACTCCTGATACTTCTTTTGAGCATCCCCATATGACTGATTAAGAGATTGTAGTTTCGTCAACTCGTTGTCCTTCTCGCTGATCGTGGCGGCATTGTCAGCCAATTTGGAGATATAGACTTCCAGAAGATCATTGAGATCACTTCTGCTGATGCTGACGGTTTTGTGTTCATCAATTTGAAACTCTGCCAACTTTGGTTTTTCCGTTACGGTTTGATTTGCCAGAGCAATTGCAATCTGCGTTGTATTTTGGCAACTTCCGGATTTATTCATATCACGGGAACAATCTTTGATCGGTTCCTTCTTCTTGGTTAACTGCATTGACCGAGGGATTAGTAAAATTAGCATGAATACGCTGAAGTAGCTCCCTTTGTCCATTCCGAGTTATTTTAATGTAGGCTAAGTCAAGCATTTGTAGCAGTACTAAACAAAAACCACAAACCGAATGCATATTTATAGCAATTATTATTCAGGAAGTACAATTTCAAGTGATAAAAACTTATACACACATATGGATATTCATATGTAGTACATATATGCATATAGGCACGTGCACTTGAGATTCTGAGCCTGATTCATATACCGATATCACATAAATGCGGATCTATCTGCATTTGCATTGCAGCCCAACATTGGATATTGGATCGTCATTAAGTGTTATCTTCATACCCGTCAACACTGCAACAACATACAATTTCTCTTTCATACATTCAGATGCGCGAGAGTGTTCGAATTTTGAATCTGGCGCCTTACTGAGCGAGTGGACAGTTCCATAATACGTGTATATATAGCCATCTCTTTTTCGCGAGCTGAGCACTGCTCAGTGAACACCAGAAATTTCAGTATACAGAATTTTTCTAAAAGAAAGTTGTTCGTCGAACAGTTGAGCTCCAATAAAAATTGCTTAAAAGTCAATCAGTTTACTGTTTAAATTATTAAAAATATTTTTATATATTTACATATTTCGTGTGTATAATAATTAATAAAGTGCAACATTGAGTAACAGTCAAATAAAGTACTGAAACCTAGCACCATTGAACTCGACTCAAACCAGTTTGTCAGAAAGAAGCAACTGCTCCAAACTTCGTACTTTAATGGAATCTCATACGTCAGCAAATGCAGTCGCATATTAAATGGTTCCACAATAATATTTAGAAAAAAAAACACCTAGTTACAAAAAATAAATATAATTTACGTGCTAATAAATTAAGTCATAATGATTTCTTACAAAAAAGTTAATGATGAAATGCCAAGAAATGTGTTTGAAATTGCATATGAAAAATGTCAAAATGAAGACGAGTCAGGGTGCTCCGCTGGCGAAGGCAGCGAAGTTTACTCTGCAGAAGCAGTAGAGAAAACATGATGCGCGTTTGTGTGTGTGTGTATGTATACGCAGTAAATGCAGCAAAGGCGCTGCTAGCGTCGACGTTGTAGTTTGTCTACGGCAGAACCTCGCTGCACTCGTTCCAAATGCAATTTGAGTATACAAAGAAAACGAGTCTTTGTTCGTCGTTGGAAAATATTTCACAACGAAGAAGGGTGTGTATACGAATGTGTGTGTATTTTTAGACTCCCTTTTACTTTGTCTTATACTTGAGTGTTGTGTGCCGCTTACTTTTTCACACACACGCATACATATGTAAACACAAATGTGTGTGACTAATGAGTTCATTTCTATTATTTCTTATAGTTGAGAGTTTGCCTCGACGATTTCTTGCTGCGAGTAAAGGGAAGTCTATTGGAGTTTGCGGTAAGTGACCTTTAACCCTTAATTGGGTCATGGGGCTATTTTGATTGCAATGCTTTCACTGGCCAATCAATGACTGTAGATTTCAAATCACGCCGAAAGATAAGTAATTTTAAAGTGTATCGTACAGACATTCTCGTTTTTCACAATCTGTTTTCTCACGCCTGTGACGAAACCATCATTGTATATTTAAAATCAGAACTGAACACTCGCAGTTATCTTTCCGCATCGCTTATCTCCCCACCTTAAATGAAATGAGTGTACGGACATAATCGATTAGAGTTATCTCTGAAAATGAACTGTCTGTCGAATACTTATCAGTTCAGTGACAACTATGTACATATAACGAATGCATGCAGTTCAAAAGCAAATGCTGTTTCTTGCAGTTCAATAAACTGGGACAGCAATCGACAGCGATTCGACAAGAGCTGAGCTGATAACAACATGGAATGTGATGTGAACGGGAATGCTTAAGCTGAGTTGAAATGGAACTGTGTCTGGCTGGCAGGATTTGGTATTTATGACTACTATTCTACGACCTACCAACCACCACACATACTAAGTATATCATAGGCAGTGTTTGCAGAGTGTATCATTCTACATACTATATATTCACCATTATATTTGTATATATACATATTTCTATGTCCCCATATATTATAGACAGTAAGTGTCTTTGCAGATAATCCACATCAAACCAAACCAAAACCAAACCAAACTACAACAAATCGTCGCAACGCTAATAATATTTTTCTCTAATTAACCCCTTTCCATATACATCTGTAAATTGTTCTCAATAATTTACTATATATTGTTTCAACCACAACAAATTCAAATCAAAACTCATGAGAAACCTTTGCAGCCAATAAATACCAAACCGCCTATGCCTGTGAGGGCAAGGAACTCACCATTGAGTGTAGACCGGGAGATGTTATCAACCTGATCCGAGCCAACTACGGTCGCTTTTCGATCACCATATGCAATGATCACGGGAATGTGGAGTGGAGTGTCAATTGCATGTTTCCCAAGAGCCTTACAGTACTGAACTCAAGGTAAGTTAAATGATCTATTAATGGATAAACCATATTCCAAAGCCTATACATTATTTCCTCCGATTATAGATGTGCCCATAAGCAGAGTTGCAATGTACTGGCAGCCACCAGCATGTTTGGTGATCCTTGTCCAGGCACCCACAAGTATCTCGAGGCCCATTATCAATGCATTTCAGCGGCCCAAACCTCCACAACCACCAATAGGCCCAGTCCACCCCCCTGGGTCCTTAACAATGGTCCGCCCATTTTCGGTAATGGCAGCGGTCTCATACAGCCACCGCCACCACCACCTCGCCTGCCAACATTGCCAGGTGTTGTGGGTATTCATGGCATCAGTGGAGTGGTGGCTCCCACGTATGCCACTCCCAGCAGCAGCACGATCACATTACCTGGAGGCAGGCTCAAGGGTGTGACTAGCGCTAGCACAACTACAAAGCATCCAAGTGGACGACATGATGGTTTGCCGCCTCCACCCCAGTTGCATCATCATCACCACCACACAGAAGAGACTTTACCGACCAAACCGAGCAGCACTAATAGCGCTGCGACAAATGTTACTGCTCCTCCCAATACCCGCATTCTCACAGGGGTTGGTGGTGCCGGCAGTGACGATGGCACCCTGATCACTACAAAGAGCACATCAAACCGCAGTCCAGGAACTGCAGCCAGTTCGGTCAATAGCAGCGTCAGCTTGGCAGGTGGAGCCAACGGCGTCGTACGTACCATAAACAATATCAACCTGAATGCAGCAGGCATTGCGGGCACAGATGATGAGTCAAAGCTCTTCTGTGGGTCAATGCATGCTCGCAATTTGTTCTGGAATGTGACTCGAGTGGGCGATGTAAATGTCCAGCCGTGTCCGGGTGGAGCTGCTGGCATTGCCAAGTGGCGATGTGTGTTGATGAAGCGACTTCCCGATGCGGGTTACGATGAGTACGATGAGGATATGGCCATGCCGAGCAGTACAATGGCGCCAGTTGCATCTGGGGATTGTCTGAACAACAGCAGCAACTGCGAACCACCCGTGAGCATGGCGCACAAAGTGAATCAGAATCAACGGCTTCGTAACTTTGAGCCCACTTGGCATCCCTTGACTCCGGACTTGACGCAGTGCCGAAGTATCTGGTTGAATAGCCTCGAGATGCGAGTCAATCAACGGGATTCCTCCTTGATTTCAATTGCCAATGATCTGTCGGAGGTGACCAGCAGCAAGACGCTCTACGGCGGAGATATGCTCGTCACAACAAAGATCATACAGACTATGTCCGAGAAGATGTTCCACGACAAGGAAACATTTCCCGATCAGCGACAGCGCGAGGGTATCATAATGGAGCTGTTGCACGGAGTCGTCAAAACGGGGTCCAATTTACTTGACGAATCCCAACTATCTTCGTGGTTGGATCTCAACCAGGAGGATCAAATGCGTGTGGCCACCTCCCTCCTAACTGGCTTGGAACACAATGCTTTCCTTTTGGCCGACACCATCATCAGGGAACGCAATGTGGTGCAAAAAGTCAAAAACATATGTAAGTTGTAATGTAATGAACTCCGATTATAGTCATATTTTCATTTGAATTTTGTGATCTTTCTAAGTGCTCTCTGTGCGTGTACTGGAAACGAAATCGATACCAACGACAGTTGTTTTCCCGGATTCTGATCAGTGGCCACTGAGCTCCGATCGCATCGAACTGCCCCGCGCTGCTCTTAATGAGAATAGCGAGGGTGGTTTGGTGCGTATTGTGTTTGCCGCATTCGATCGACTCGAGTCCATCCTGAAGCCCAGCTACGATCATTTTGATGTGAAGAGTGCCCGCAGCTATGGTAGGTTATACCAGGTTTCCTTTTAGGATCTCTGCTAACTTTATTGATTCCTCCTCTTCGACTCGTAGTGAGGAACACGGCAATTGTATCGAACGACAGCGATGCCTCAGAGGAGCAACAGAAGCGCTTAAGTATAGTTAATAGTAAAGTGATATCGGCCAGTCTGGGAAAGGGTCGGCATATACAGTTGTCGCAGCCAATCAGGCTGGTATTCAAGCACTTGAAGACGGAGAACGTGACCAATCCGACCTGTGTTTTCTGGAGCTACATTGATCAGTAATTAAATACCCACGCAATAACAATTGATAGTTGTTTATAACGATGACATTTTCCGGTACAGTGCCTGGTCACCAAATGGCTGCAGCTTGGAGGCGACAAACAGGACGCACAGCGTCTGCAGCTGCAATCATCTGACCAATTTTGCCATACTTATGGATGTGGTGGATGAGCATCAGCACTCGTTGTTCACCATGTTCGATGGGAACATGCGCATATTCATCTATATCAGCGTCGCCATCTGCGTGATATTCATCGTCATCGCTCTGCTCACCCTGAAACTGTTCAATGGAGTCTTTGTCAAGGTAAGAAACTCGAGCTCGTCACAGCTGCCCCATCAGCGTGCTGGCAGCAGCAGGCGTCAGCAAAATAACATACGCGATCAGACACATGAGTCCCTGACACTGACCGCGCCCACGAATCCAAACAACGGCCACACAAACAACATGCAACCGCATCTACATCAGCATCAGCACACAAACTTCATACAGCACAACTCGATACGTAATTCGCATCGCAATAATCTCAACTACAACCTGCAGCAGCAGTTGCAGCAGCAGCAACAACAACAGCAGCAAGTTGTTGCTGCTGCTGCTGCCGCTGTTGTGCTCTCCCATACCCATAATCACAATAACAACAACAACAGCAACAATATGAATCAGTCGCAACGTGGCATGCAAATGAACAATCTGAATTTGAACCTGCATAGCCATGGTCAACAGGCGGCAGCAGCAGCAGCAGCGGCGGCAACAAACACAACAACAGCAGCTGCTGCAGCTGCAGCGGCATCAATAGCTGTTGCCTTGCAACAGCATGCTGCACACGTTGGCGTGGCTGCTGCCAATGTTGCCAGCAATGGCAGCAACAATTTAAATATTAGCCACAACTATTTGCAAGCGAGGCAACAGTCGCAACATCAGCAACAACAGCAGCAGCTGCAGCAGCAACAACAACAACATGCTCAGCAGCAACATCCACAGCACAATCAGAACTTGAATGTGGATGGCAGCGGCAACAATGCCTTGGACACGAACAACATCATCATGCAGGCGAATATGGATGATTTACAATATAAGTGGTGGTGGTGGTGAAAATGCATAGAGATACAGTCTAGGACGTAGCATATAGGATATAGGCTAGATTAGGATGCTAGCGAGTAACTGAAACGCAATCAATAAACTTAAGCATATGTAATAGGCTAGAAATCTGATGATATGCCAGCTAGTTAGATAGAAATCATATTCAATAGCAGTTGTGATATAATCCTTAAGTAACTCGAATTTGTAAATGTTAACTCCACTAACTCTGATCCAAATAACCCCAGCTATAGTTATTAGTTACTTAGTTATTGTCTGTAATTATAAGTTTAGCGCATTCCCCCCTTGTTTGTCCTTGGAAATACTCTTAATTAATCAAATCAAATTCATTATTACTTTTGGCATGCCGGGAGTATTTCCTGTAATGATTTATACTTTAAAAAACTAAACTAAAAAACTATAACTAACATTCATGATTATTTATGCAGTTTGTGCTCTTGTCATTTTGTTTTCGTAATTCACATTTTGTGTGTCTGCTTGCAATTAATAATAATATTAATAAAAAAACAAAACTGTTTCTAATATTATTTATTTGTAAATGTTTGCCATTTGTGTTATTCATTTGCTGTTATATGTTGTTATGTATCTTATTGCTTGTTTCGTGTCTTGTTCAACATTCTTACATTATATTCTATATGCGCTAAATTTTAAATTAGATAATTATGATTTTTTTATATTTTTTTTTTTCAATTTCGACATTTTCACCACCACACCAAAATTATTGTAAATCTAAATTAAGCAGAGAGACTCTCTTCAGTTTCTGATCGTGTTATGCTCTATATTCCAAAATGGATTTGTAAAATGTTTTGCATTCCTCACACTCTCCTTTCTTTCTCTCTTACTTTCTCTCTATCTGCAGTCTGCACGCACCTCGATCTATAGCAGCATTTACATTTGCCTGCTGGCCATTGAGCTGCTCTTTCTGCTGGGAATTGAACAGACCGAAACAAGCGTATTTTGTGGTTTCATTACCGTATTCCTTCACTGTGCCATACTCTCTGGCACGGCCTGGTTTTGTTATGAAGGTAAGCTCTCCTCATCCTTGGTGGACACTCATTCTTAAATTGTTTGCAATTCAGCCTTCCATTCGTACTCGACACTCACGTCTGATGAGCTCCTGCTAGAGGTTGATCAAACACCTAAGGTCAACTGCTACTATCTGTTGTCGTATGGCCTCTCGCTCAGCGTGGTTGCCATTTCGCTGATTATCAATCCAAGTACCTACACCCAGAACGATTACTGTGTGCTCATGGAGGCGAATGCTCTGTTCTATGCTACGTTCGTAGCACCTGTCCTGATCTTTTTCTTGGTATGTCCTCTAGAACTCAATATGCATTTCACATTGTCTAATCTCTGAGTTCTCAAACAGGCTGCGATTACGTATACCTTCTTGTCGTGGATCATCATGCGTCGCAAAAGTCGCACAGCGCTGAAAACCAAGGAGCACACGCGCTTGGCGAATGTGCGGTACGTTTGATCTTTGAACTTGTGACGAAACCTTCCTAATCTAATTTATCCTTAAATCAGATTCGACATACGATGTTCCTTTGTATTCCTCCTGCTGCTCAGCGCAGTTTGGGGCTGTGCCTACTTTTATCTTCGAGGAGCCAAACTTGATGACGAACTAGCTCCCATTTATGGCTATTGCTTCTTCTGCTTCAATACACTCCTGGGTATATATATATTTGTGTTCCACTGCATACAGAATGAGAAGATTCGGCGCGAGTATCGCAAATATGTGCGACAGCATGCCTGGCTTCCGAAGTGCTTGCGCTGCTCCAAGACTTCCATATCTTCGGGCATCGTGACTGGCAATGGTGGCCCAGGTGTAGGTGGCATTGCTCCCAGCTCAGTTGGAACTCTATCCAAGTCTAAGTCCAAGTTGCCACTGGGTGCTGGCGACGAGGTCTGTGATGAGCAGGACCAACAGCAACAACACGATATGCCAACCACAGAGGAAGCCATTATCATGGGAGGCGGCAGTTCCGATTGTGAATTGAGCGATGCGCAGCAACGACGCACCCTTAAAAGTGGACTCTTAGCGGGGAATATGCAAGCAGCTCCAGTTGGCTCAGTGGTGCTCGAGCGGGGCACTTTGCGATCAGCTGGCATGGCCAGTGTTGGACACGCCTCACCCACCAGTTCGGCAGGTTCCACTCATCTAATCTTTGCACACAAACAGCAGCAACAACAACAACAGCAGCATCAACTCCAGCAGCCCAACGAGACATACTACCATCAGCCAGACTACTACAGCTGGAAGCAAAATCCACAAGGTCAACGTGAGTACTACAACAGTGCTGGAGGTGCAATGCTGGATGGTGCGGGGGCATCCTCACCACAGCAGGCGCACGAAGTGTTCTATTGGACGCAGAAGCACAACAACCAGCATGGCAAAAAGAAGAGGGGAGGAGCTAGTGGAGCGGTGCCTGCTTCGCCCAGTGGATCATTACATAGTCGGGTTACAGCCGCCTCACAGGTGCTGTTCTATCCGTCGTACAAGAAGACCAGCGGCATGAAACAGCCGCCCTCATCACACCAAGCCTATCCACACTATGCCGAGGCAGTGGATCCGCCAAACGCTGCTTATTACCAGCAACAGTTGCAGCAGCAGCAACAAATGCGACAGCAGCGTCAGCAGCAGCAGCAACAAGTTTCCTCGGACGAGGAACAGCCAGACAAGCATCTGTTGCATTTGCAGCATCATCAGCGGCGGATTGGAGGCCAACAGCTGCCGGCGCCTCCGCCGCATATAGCGCAATATCAGCAAGAGTTGCTAGCGCAACAGCAGCGACAGCAGTATAGAAATAAGCATTCCAACTGTGATCTTAGCCAGAACATGGGCTTGGGCATGAACATGGGCATGGGCCTGGGCGATGCCTATTACAATCAGGGCGGCAGCAGCACTGGCGGCGGTGATGGTCCCGTTTACGAGGAGATCTTAAGCAACCGCAATTCAGATGTCCAACACTATGAAGTGGGAGACTTTGATGTGGACGAGGTGTACAACAACAGTGTTGGTACTGGAGTCTTTAACAATATGCGAGCAGCAATGGCTGCTGGTGGCAGTCGCTATGCAGGCAGCCTAAGCGGAGGCAGCGTATCCTCGCGACATAAGCAACAGCAGCAACAACAACATCAGCAGCAGCAACAACAACAACAGCAGAAGCAACAAGCAGCGCGACGTTGTGCGGCTGATGATGACGATGACGACGATGATGATGACGATGATGAGTATGATGACGAGGTGACCGCAGCGGATCAACTGCAGGACAGCGTCTGTGATGATGATGATAATGACAGCGATATCGATGATGATACGCATGGTCTGCCGCCTCAGAGTGACGAGCGCATGCGTCGCCTAATGGCACTCCAGGATGAGGATTTCAAGCGGCGGTTTCAGTAAGTCTCTAACTCAACTCGACTAATGATTTCTAATTTAGTAATTAACAATTAATTCTTTACTTATGCATAGACGCCAACAACGCAAAAATGGTATTCCCATCGACTATGGAGCGCCTCCTCAATCAGCTGCAGGAACAGGAGCAGCAACCGGCCACCAGGAGCACAGCAATGCGGTTTTTGGGGTTAGCGGCGGCGTTGGTGAGGGCTCCATTCGTGGCGCATTCCGGCAGCAGCAACAACAGCAGCAGCATAGTGCCAAGTCACCGAGCGCCCGCTTGGCGGTAAATGAGCTATTTGGACATGGTCATGGTAATACCGGACCGCCGCTGCCACCAGCCAACCAGACATCAGCACAGAAGCGCCAACAGTTGCAGAAACTATCACCGCAGTCCACAACATCATCGTCGTCGCACACATCACACAGCAACCCGCAACATGCTCCAGCACATCATCTCCAGAACCTGCAGCACCAGAATACACACCATCATCCTCATGCTCCGTTTCAGCAGCCGGCGCGACATTTATCAGCCATGTTGGACGAGAACAATACGGTAAGGTGCTACCTGGAGCCACTTGCCAAGTGAATGGGACTACCAGACTAGCTACCAGAGTAGCAAGTGTAAGCGCAGAGCAGGATCTGTCCTCCAATTAATGCATGGCAGGATCGTCGGATCGTCTTAGGCAAAAATTGTAGCTTAGGTTTAGCTATACCTCTAGTATTAGTCATTAGTCGAAATATGGAGCATTGTGTGAAACAACATGCTGTCATGTCATGCTATACGTGCAGTGATTCGAGAATCCCAAAACTTTATATATGTATATGTACTCAATTAGACCATAGGCTAAACTAAACTAAACTAAACTTAACGAAGAATGAGAACTTAGCAACAAAACAAAGAACAACAAAGAAACCAAGCAACAAACGCGGAGCAAGCTAGTGGAGACTAGATATACATATATAGATTTATGTATATATAGATGCCAGATTGGTCTCCCACAATTTATACCGACTAGAGATATATAAATGTATAATGTATATGTACTGTATATGTATAATGATGTAATATTTAATGAAGTATGTGAAGCGCATACATGTCACCCACATGCCATTTTTAAGTAGTTTACTAACTAATAACTATATGCATATGATATATGAATATGCATATATACACACACAAAGGTATATGTATATGTATGTATATTTAAGATCTGGGAGAGAACTGTATGTAAATGATATTTAGAGCGAGTATATATACAATATTATATTATAAACATATTTTATGTAATTTATAAGGCATTTGTTTGTTTGTTTTCTCTGTATCAGTCCCACTTTTATTTGATTTTTAATTATGAGCTACAACGCTTGAGATTTGTTTCGGATTTATATACCAAAATTGCACATATTTAATTAACTTGAATTCGATGTTTCCGCAACATTGTGCTGTATATTAAGCTAAGATACGAAACAAGTCTGCTTTTATTTTTTTGTAATAATTTCAACTGAAACTGAATGCCATTTGTTAATGCATTTCTTTTAACTTGAAAAAAAAAAAAAAACAAAACGAAAACGTAATTTAAGAGAAATAGGAAAGCATTTCGAGTGTAAATTTTCATGAATATGCTTCAAGCACTAAAGAATAGAACATTTATTATTTCTATTTTACTTTTGATTATTATTCCCTATACTTTTCTTTCAATAAAGAGCATTTAAAGATCGCTTTATTAAATGTATGAGACAAAGGAAATGTTATTGCAACACAATATGGCATGCTGCTAATGATACATATATGATATTTGAGAAGACTCCCGAAAAATGCTGGGAGGCGGAAATCGTAACTCGTAACTGATACTGATTCCGATACCGATATAGTAACATATATACCTATTTATATAGCAAAGAAAGATTTCAACCGAACCTCACTTGTTAACTAGGAACTAAATTTAAAACTTTAAACTAGCTAACGAACTAAACTATCAAAGAGACACCTTTATTTCCCTAAAATGGCTCTATAGAATTTTTCACGAATGTGTACAAAACCAAATGAACGTCAAGAAAGTGAAGTGCAAAGCATACAATGAAAATAATATTCATACTAATCACATTAACTAAATGAAACTCATATAAAACTATACTGCCTGCACAACAGCTCAGCTCAGCTCTCCCTCTCCTTCCGTCAGCCCAATGTCCTGCATCAACGCAACTGAGAATATATACATACATGCATACATAAACAAATGATGATGAGAGAAACACAGTAATTGATAAACCGAAACTAATTATCAGCACAAATACACCGAGAATTACTTTTATAGCACAAGCTACTCCTAATTTTTATAGATGAAGCGAAGAGAAATGATGCTAAGATAGAAAAACATAAGTCTACTCATTAAACAAAAAACAAATAAACAAATACATACATACATAGGTGTGAATGGATTGCAAAGTGCCAGACGGAAAGTGAAAGGAAAGCAAATGGTAAAGCAAAGCAAAGTGAAATGAAATGAAACTAAATAAATTTATATTAAAAAGTGAAATATTGAATGTATAGTGTTACGCCTCCTAGTACTTTACATATATTGAACCAGAATATATAGCTGACATAAGTATATATGTAAATGTATATTTATTAACATGAAATGCAAAGCAAATGCCGATATCTACAAACTTCTTTTTTGTCTCTACATGTTTACTTTTGAATAAATATGTAACAATAAAAAGAAATAGTAAAGACGAGATTAACTCAAAAGATATGAAATAAAACTGTTAATGTACACACTTTTTCTAAGTTAGACAAACTGTAACTATACAACGGCAAATTTGAATTTTGGTTCATACATTTGAATGGAAAGGAATTTGATTTGTTTGGTTTCTTGGATAGTTATCGATATCGGACAATCGATTAAAGCAAACCTAAGTTAAGTGGCAACTCCAAAATCATCTGGGATTTGTCATGACCGTGAATTGACGTCAATTTTAACAGAAGCAATGGCAGACGAATTCCAATGGCCCTGGGAGTACTCCTTTCCTCCATTTTTCACGTAAATAACCATCATATATATTTCTATCAAAATAACCCAATGGCAATGTTAACAGTTTGCAGCCGCATGAGGAAACACGGCAGCAGCAGTTGAAGGTGTGGACAGATCTTTTCCTCAAATATCTGAAACATACCAATAAGTATGTACTGGGTATTAACGACCAAAGCTTGCCATTATTCTATAATGAAGCAATCAAACGTCGATTGTCACCCGAATTAATATTGCTAATCCTGGAGCAACTACAACGCAGTGGACATGCAGTACCGTTGGATAAAAGACGAAATGAGTGGCAAGTCTATTCGCACACCCTTGATGAATATGGTAACATGGTTTATGATTGGATTCAAGCCACTGGACAAACAAATAGCATTTGCACGCTATACGAGATAGCCTCTGGTGAAGACACGGCAGATACTGATTTTCATGGCATTGACGAAGCTGTCCTATTGAATGTTTTGCGTCAGTTGCAAGACAAGGGCAGGTGCGAGGTTATAGAAATGGATGGAAGCCATGGAGTCAAATTTTTTTAAATTTGTTAACATTTGAATAGTTCTACTTATAAACGAAATCAGTCATGTATTATTTATATTCAATCTCAATTTTTAATTGGTTATTGATTTCACAGTATCGATAGTTTATCGAAACGATAATTTGATTGTGAGTCGCATCACAAATGAATCCAGTTCAAATGAACTTTGTGAACCTGTGTTATATATTGTTGTCATTGCAGTATTTGGGCGGGCATTAGTTTCTAATAGTAAATTGATGAAATATTAAGGGAATGGTAAACGCCATTTAATAGAGTTTACGATCATTGAACCAAATTTGTCAATTTCAGAGTGTGAACAATATGGTTAGGGATAGTGTCAATATATTAAGCATGGATGCTGCAATGGAACATGCTGCAGTGGCGTCCCTGTCTTCCACTGGTCCGCGTTCCATTGGACCAGATATTAAAACGAGATGTCAGGAGGAAAAGAAGAGTAGTGGTAAGACCAGAACTCGACCCGACCCAGTTGCAGAGGTTGCCAATGAAATTATCGGAATAGTGGGCATCGAAAGTATCGAGTCATGTCTCGCCTCCGATGCCAGTGACATCCAAGCAAACATTGTGAAACGAGAGCTGGCCCAGGAATGCAAACGAAGTGTTCTTGGCCAATTGCAGAAAATAAAGCAGCGTCAACAACAACAAGCTGCAGCCCACCAACGGGAGCTGCCAAGTGCTAGAGCCAAGATGCAAGACACTGACAAACAGCTGCAGCAACTGGCCGAGGAGCTAGCCAATGTGGAGCTGGAGAGGCATCAGCAGGAGCAGACATCCCTGTTGAGGCAAAGTAACCACAAGCTGCTGCAGCTAACTATTGAGGGTGTTTCACGGTGGCACAGTCGCTTTTGCCGCAAGTACGAGATGGTCACAAAGATGCTGCTTAAGCTGGACAAGGAAACAGTCCAGGCGTGTGCGGCGAGTGTCGCAGAGATGCGAGATCTGGCGACCCTCTCTGAACAACTAATTGCCAAGATTAAGAACGCAAACAATGATGAGCCGGAGTTGAGTTCCATATTGACAGCAGAGCGATACTGCCAGAATCTGGACATGCTGGAGCAAAGACTGATTCAGCAGTTGTCGGAGCGGCAGCAAGAGCAGTTGAATCAAGCCAAGCAGCAGGCCGAGGAGAAGGAGAAGCAGCGACAGATGGAAGCGGAGCAGCTGCGTCAAAAGAAGGAAGAGGAGCACAGACAAAAGGAGGAGAGAAGGCAACTGGAACTGGAAGCACAGCAGAAAGCAGCGGCACAAGGCGCCCAGGAAGTGGCACCAAGTGATGCTGCTGTGGCCCCCGCACTCGCACCCGGTCCCGCGACTGCATCTACAGCTACAGCTCCAGCTGCAACATCCTCCGGCATCTCGAGCAGCTATGTGCATCCAACAAGACTTGCCTTCTACAATGAGATCAACGCCCTGTACCAAAGCAAAGTGGATGCAGTGAAGCCACTGCAAACGGACGAGTCCTGGAAGAAGTATCGCACCAATTGCCAGCGGACCATCAATTTACCGCTGAATGCCATTACGGCAGCCAGTCCCCAACACCTGACCACCAACTTTGACAAGTTGTACAATTTCTTTGCGGGACAGCCAGTGCGGACAACGGACATGGGCAACATAACTATCAATGATCATCCGCTGGCCCGGGACTACTGCATTCTGTTGATGGCCAAGAAGTTCGTCAGCCAAACGGACACGGCCATCTCCAGCAATCCACAGGCAGCGTTCCCATTCGCCTCTGTCATCAATAGCTTCTGGAAGCTACTGCCCGAGTTCGGCAAGATATTCCTGGCATACATGTACAAGGAGTCGCCGTATCTTGTGCCCTACGTCATACCACAACAGCCCGGCCAGACACCCGAGCAATATCTCAAGACAATGGGATACCGCCTCTCCGACAGCAACGAGCTGGAGAAGCCCGACATGTTCCTCAAGCGACAGACGGGCATAGCCCGTCTATATGCAGCAGTCATCATCACCCCCGGCCGTAAGGCGGATGGACCCCAGCAATGCTTTGGCTTGGAGGAAGCCTGGCGCTGGTTGACGCACATAATGCTAGTGAAGCCCTTGCCCGATATATGCGCCACGATGATTATGGAGATGCTCCAGACGCTGGGATTCGAGCTGTGGCGTGCCTATGGCCAGAACTTCCTCAAGCTGCTGGTTTACATTCAAACCACATACATACCCCAACTTGCGGCCTACGATAACGGAGGACCCAAGACACGACTGGAGATGCTCTTATCCAAATTCCTAAGGGAGCGACAGATTCCCCAGGCTGTTGGTGTACTTCCTCCTGGCTTCTGGTAGCCTTATAATATAGTTATACATATTTACAGTAGAATATCCAAATTTATTATTAAATACTTACAATTATAAAGCCGTATCTTAAGCTTTCAAAATTTGAATTTCCAAAATGGTTTGTATTAAAACAAAGAAATGCAAAATTCAGTCCAAATGTTTCAATGGGGCAACATCGACGCACTGCAGCCGTAATCCATTCCTGGTATTCCTCGCCGCACTGCGTAAAAAGGCAAAATCGCAAAAGGATACGTTCTCTGCCTACGAGAGCGCTGTCATTGCAGGCTCCTTGTGGCGTCGCATGTCCCCAGACGAGAAGCAGCCCTTCATCTACATGGCCAGCAAATGCAAGTATGTCTACAAGTCCAGGAACAGGGACGTGAATTCCATACTGCAGAAGCTACGCTGTGCCGTGGGCGCTGGGAAGGCTGCCGTGGACCGGGACCATCTGTGGGATATGACATCGAAGCTATACTGCTGGAATCGATGCATTATAGAAAGCTATAAATAATATAGTATGTTTAAATTCCCCAAGTTAATATTTCATTTGCCACAATTTTATTGATAGAAATACGAGTGAAAGGCAGAGGAAGAAAGGATATCAATGGATGAACGTGTGCGATCCTTGTTGAAACAATAACAAAGCGTGTTCTGGTGCCTGCTGCCTTCGGGCTGATTTAATCATCCTCTTCGTCCAGATCTAGATCGTCTAGCTCATCTGCCAGATCCAGGTCGGTGAATAGGTCCTTGTTGATGGCGGGCGCACTGTCAATGGTGGCTGCTGCTTCCTCGGCCGCCGCATCCTCTGCTGCGGCAGTCTTGGCTGCTTCTGTTGCTTGGTCAAGCAATCTTGTGCTGGATGCTATGGTGCCGGAGCCATCAACCTCCTGTGCGGCCATGGAAAGTGCCGCCAGGTCGAGCTCCTTAAATTCGACGGTATTGTCATCATCATCATCGTCGCGGTTATACAATTCGAAAGCAGCGTCGCCATCCTCCATGGGTCCATCGTCAATAAGATCTGGGTTGAAGCTGAACATCTCACGTCCGGAGATGCCCAGTTGTTTGCCCTTGTGGTAGTCGTTCTTCTTGCGCTCCTCTTCGGCAGCAAGTTTGTCCTTCTTCTCCTGAATTTTGCGCTTCTTCCATGCCAGGAAGGACTCCAGTGTCACTCGCGTCTGGTTGGGACCCAACGCCGCACGTTCCTTCTCGATAAGATCGACCAGCGAGATTTCCGTGGGCTTGTCTTCCTTCTTCTTATCCTTCTTGAGTACATAGCCAGGAGGCAGAGCATGACGGTAGATACACTTCTCACCGTTGGGGCATTCCCAGAACCAACCATACTTGGATTTCTCCACAGCTTCCAGGAAATATTTGCAAATCTGAAAATGGCACTCAGTTTAAACATGGCAAACAAAGGATGCTTCCAAGATGTCCATCTTACAATATCCGTTGTGGGTCGTCGCTTCTCACCGGAGTGTTTCTTGTCGACCACTTCCTGGAGCTTGGCGTCGTCCCAGTTGGTCATCGGATCATCCTCACTATCGCGCATATCCACATACATGGAACGTTTCTCCACCTTATTCTCCAGGGACAGGTCATGGGAGAACTTACACTTGTCACCCTTGGTACAGGTTCCCTGTTTGAAGAATGCGCAGACTACAGACTTCGGATCCGTGCCCTTCTCCACCTTCTGTGTCTGCACTGGCTTGAAAATCATTGCCAGCTCACGCTGATCAGCCAATTTCTTGTCCTTGTCCTCCTTCCGTTTGTCTCCATCCTGTCGTGGATGATGGCCACCAGCCTGGACTTGCTTCTGCACTTGCTGAATAAACTTCTGCTGCTTGTTACCTTTCTTGTTCTTCAACCCAAATGTCTTATCCTGTCAAAGCAACAGACAACAGATTAATTTAAATAATTCCGCTTGTTGACGTTGTAACATATCGGTAGAGTCTGTCGTGGATCCTCCATTGAGGTTATGTTGGGTCCGTGTGAGGGAGCAGACGTGTGTATTATTTTGTGTTTACCTCAATAACTTTCTCCTTTTTCTTTTGCTCCGTCTTTTTGCTCGGAGCTGGCGCCTTTTTTGGTGGCATGTTGCAATTAAAACAAATTTAACAGACTAATGTCAATGAGTTCTAGAGGCGCACGAATATTTATTGTAAATTGTAGTTGAATAGGCAAAGTTTCAGGCCGCTATTAAAGTGTAACGCCGTTTATCGATTATTTCAACATATAACTTTTGAATCGATATTTTTACAGGGTGTCGTGTAGATATATCATTGTTTTAATTTTTGAAGTCTGGCAACGTTCACATTAAAAATAACTGAAATTTGTGACAGATACTTTTTTTTACAAATAATAATCATTTTGCATTAATGAGTGTTTCAGTAGTCTTGATACAGTCTGGTTTCAACATTTCAAAATATTTCATTTCTCATGCAATATTCATTTTGTATAATTTATGTGTATATATGTGTTTATAATATATATTTATTTATTATGGTTTGATGTCTCGCTGTCATCATTTTATTATTATTGAAATATGTTTGTATGTTTGTGCATAGTTTGCCCACTTCAACGCACATGTTCATGAAGTAGTTCATATGTACATATGTATGTACATATTTCAATTATCTTCTCAACATATCTATATACATACATACATACATACTTATACATATGTATGCATGTACATATATCTCCCCTTCATAGCCCAATGCTGAATATGTTTTCAAAGGTCTTTTCACTCACACACACACATACATATATTCCCGCACGCTCAGTCTCTCGCACTAATATACGCACATGTGTGCTCGCTTCGTCGTGGGTGGTCTTTTATTCGTGGCTACGACATGGGTGGTCTATCTCTTGTGCCTTTGGCTCTCTTTTGCTCTGTCAATATCTGTCCTTGTCAGACACAGCCTTTGACTTTAAGCGTGTGCGACTATGCGTGTGTATGTGTGTGCCCCCATTGATCGTTTGATAATGCGTGACGTTTTCATATTGCCATTTCACTCACACTAATTTATGCTGCCCTGAATCTGTATCTGCCCTTGCGGCTGTGCCGCGGTTCTTCCTTTTGTTGTTGTTGTTGTTCTTCTTCTTCTTCTTCTTGTTCTTTTGTCTTTGAGTCCCCCATTTTGATCCTTCTGCGTCTTTTATTCGAGCATAAAATTAGCAATTATTTGTTGTTGTATTTCTTTTTATTGGCTTTTTAAGTGTGCACCGGCTTCTGGGCGCCCTTCACACACATATACCCATACATATGCATGTACGTACATGTGTATCATATGCATATGTATGCAGATAGATGTGTGTGGTCTGAACTTACGATTTGAGCTTTTATTCTGACGAAGCTTCCTCTACATACATAGATACATATGTATGTATGTATATATAGTTTTGCCATTTGGATTTAGATTTTTTTCTAGGAAGCATTGTGTGCAAAAAACAAAATCGTTAAAAATGTTTTTTTATGTGCCCAGTTTATAGGCATTTTGTGTTTTACAAAAGAAATCAAGTATAGAAAAATGGCTTCCAGAGAAATGAGGAGCCCGACATTAGCATGGTGGGAACTAAAACAATTTGTGGACGCTGATTTTGCTTTGAGGCCAACATGACATACATACATATACATATATGTGTGTGTGTATGCATGTATGTATGTATGTATGTATGTATGTATGTACGTATGTAGGCATAGACTTAGGCAAACTGTAACGGGGGGGAGTGGAGAGCGTTAACAAATAAGAAATTAAACGATGCCCACCGGCTAGCAAGTATGTATGTATGTATGTACGTATGTATGTAAAGTATTAACAATTATGACAAGCAGCAGCAACACAAGAAACCGCTAGCTACATGCAATGTTGCCAACAATTATTCGTGTTGTTGACAGCAACACATACATACATATGTACATACATACATACA
Organism: Drosophila quadrilineata; assembly: GCA_018150725.1. Lineage (NCBI taxonomy): Eukaryota > Metazoa > Arthropoda > Insecta > Diptera > Drosophilidae > Drosophila > Drosophila quadrilineata. The sequence goes on along the minus strand of JAECWN010000407.1, from coordinate 24,928,701 downwards.
TACATCAGCAGTAACAGCATCAACAATTTGCAATTTGCATCACACCAACAGCAACAAGAGCAACGACAACAACGACAACGACGACAACAATAATAATAATAACAACAACCATATTGTTGGCCATGTCATGTGTGTTGTATAATTTACAGCGTCAAAGATCAAAAACAAGAGACAACAAAGATGTGCAGCCGCAGTGCAGTTGCAACAGTTGCAACAGTTGCTGCTGTTGTGGTCGCAGTAGCGGCAGCAACATGTTGCCGGTGTGCGGCATCTGACAAGGCAGCAGCCACAAAACTTGGCAGTCGGCGGCCCCTTGCTGGTCACATCCCCAACCCCAACCCCGACCCCCACCCGTCCGCGTCCCCCACTGCCCAATGGCCACACTCTGTTCTGTGTTTTGCAGCCCATCCTCAAGTGATGTTGGTGCTGCTGTCAATCCTTGGCAGAGGCAAATGCTGCTACTGTTCGTTATTGCTGCCAAGATGCGGAGATGCGGACGATGGAGTTGCATTGGGATTGAGATTGAGATTGAGAGAGGGACAGAGATATGTATATGTATGTATGTACATATGCAGCTTATAATTACATATAGCGCCAGTTGCAGTTCCGGTCGGTTGAGTTTGAATTTTATCTCAAGCCTTTTTCTTTTTTTTTTGGTTTCTACTCTGTCTTCATGTTGCTGTTTGTTGCACGCGCTTTCTTTTTTGCGGCGCCGACGCCACCGCCGCCATGCAACTGTGTGTGTATGTGTGTTTGTGTATGTGGGTTTGTGTGTGTGATTGGTGAATGGCATGTTGCCACCCAAGTTGCCAACTGTGCCTTGGTTGGCTGGCCAGACTTAATAGCCGCTTTCATTGGCCGAAGCTTGAACATTCAATCAGAGGACCACACACAGCTGCACAAGCCGCCAACGACGACGGCGATGACTACGGAGACCGACGACGACGACGACGATGACGACGACGATGAGAGTCGACGTTGAAGTCGAAATCGGCAAACGACGAGCCGAAGGCATTGGGGAACGTTTATGCAACATGCTTCAAAGCAAACAGACTGCCAACTGCTCCAAACAGTAGCTGCTATATTCTTAATTACAACAACAACAACAGCAGTAGTAGCAGCAGTAGCAGCATCAGTTGCAACAACAACAACAACAACAGCAACAACAATAACAAAAACAACATGAAATCCAGTCAATGCTTTGTAGCCCATTAAGATAAATCGGAAACGGATATCGCTAATGAAAAATTTCCATATTTATGTGGCGATAAAAGCGACGAAACAACAACAACAGCAACAACTAACATAATACGACGATAGCAACAACAACAACAGCAAAGTCAAAATGAAGCTTCACATCGCCAATCCATGGCCACCATCAACGCCAATCCAACTTGGGAGGTCTGTTTCAGCGCTCCGCTTGCGTGCTTCCATCTCCATCGCCCTCTCCCTCTCCCTTTTCAGCGTCTATTCCATCTCGGTTTATCTGATGGCTACTGTGCTGCTCTCACTCTACCTCTACCTCTCTCTATCTCTTTATCTCTCTATCTCCTCTAATATTGTTTTATATATTTTAAGTTAGTATTAAACAAAATTAAGATCTTCATTACGAACTCGACGATATTGAGTTCCTAATTAGGAGAGACATCAGAGAAGTCGTACTATATGTTATGACTATATATCATATCACACTTATTTCATGATCTTTACAATTTTGTTGCTCGGAGTTATTAATGTATTTTTATTAAAGTCAACTGTATAATAACAACATAATTTATTTAATATGTAATATTTTTATTTATTTTTTGTTATTCATATACATATTTATTAATTGGCAACTTCAACTTTCATTCTCTATTGATGCGATGTTAAGGAGTTTAATATGTTGTTAAATTTGAGAAGAAGAAAAACTAAAAATAATTGAACTCAGTTCAGACAACTTCAATAATAACTTTAACAAAATAAGATAAAAAAAAACATTGTTATGTTAATGTACTTAAAGCTGTACAGATTCTTCACTTATTAAATATATTAAATAAAATTGAAATGAAAAGTAAAAAAAAATAAATAAATATGATAATAGCAATAAATGAACAATTAAATGATATTTATAAATTATTTAATTTTATTTAATTATTTAATAAATATCGGCTAACATATTGTGATGAGTCCTTCTGCAATATATCACCAGCCATTGCAATCTTGAAGACCTTAGGATTTAAGACTAATCAGTCCTTGGCATGAAATATCCAATCAAGTCATGAAAACTTAATCAAATAAATAAATTTATTTTTTATTTTATTTTTAATTTTAATTGTAGCTTTTAGGATTATCCAATGTGCTTTATTAATATTATAGAATTGTAATTAATACGTATCATATCAATAAATTTTAATGGGGTCTATCAAATATATATTTATGTTATCACAAAAATGATGGTTTTAAGAAGCAGTTGAAAATATTCCTTAGAGTTCATAATTTGATTAGTATTTTTGATTATTATACAAATATAATCTCGATCTCTGTTGCTTGATATCAAAGATCAAAATCGTATTTTTATCCTCCTTCCAATATATGTCGGAATTTATGTAGCTATCCTCTTAGAAGAGGGGTCTAATTTGTTGTCAATAAGTCAGTTGAACAAATTTGAATATTAAGATCTTGAGTTTTTCAACTCACCTTATAAATCTGTTGATTGGTTTCAGAAGTTCTTGGGGTCTAGAATCGAGGAAGAATCAAAGAAGAAAAAGAATATCTCGTGAATATGTATGTATCTGAGAAAAGAAGACAATATATCGGATGTTGAACAGTATAATAATATAATATATATCATTATATTAAGTCAACCTTTCAAAAGGCAGCGTAATCCGATAAAAATTTAGAAATTATTTATAGAGAAAACTTAGAATCAGCTGCATATACATACATATATATATCTTATAGTCGAGGAATCGCAGATTTCTAAATTTTCTACTTGTTAAAAATGGTAAATTAAATTGAGAAAACTTTGTTTGTTTTAGTAGTATTTTGCAAAACGTCAGTGAATTTATCTAAAATTTTAAAATTGAAACACTTATGATCGGTAATTTTTAGAATGCTTAATATATTTATAGATATTCATTAACCCAGTCATTTTCCAAGTTACGAGTTATATCATATTTTTTATTTTCATCCCAGTACTACATACAGACATATATGTATTGAGATATACTATTGATATAATTTTCCAGTTTTTAGTATTTGTTAAATATACATATGTACTCCCAATAGAAGTACTAAGTAGTTGGGACCCAGAAATCTTCTTCATTAAGTTACACGTAATTTTTTGCAGTGCACAGAAATGAAATCGTATATAGATATGGTAATGTGAAAACTGTTTTTGGGGTTCCAAGCAAAACGATACAATTGCTACGTGCTTCAGAATTTGAAATTTATTTCAAATTTATTTGACCACCCAAAGCATCGGGCCAAATGAGCCAAAAATGAAGTTCAAAAATATTTTCAAAATTACTCATAAGATAACGAATCCACATATAGACGAATGTGTGTATATATGTACATATGTATGTGTGTATATCTATCTATATGTATGTATGCGTATATGGCCCATAGAAAATTAGCTATTGCTCGTATATTTTGAAATTATTTTTCTTTATGGGGACCGTCTATGGGTCTATGGGGCATGCCGTGGCCCACCAACGATGCCCGATGGGGCTGCCGCCATCAGCAACGCCATAATAAATGATTGATCGAACTGTCCATGTCTGTGTGTGTGTGTGTATGTGTGTGTGTGTGTGTGTGTGTATGTGTTGGGGATTACTTTGTGGCGTTGGCGGTGCCGTTTGATTGATGCGCTTTTGGTGCTGTGGTTGTTGTTGCTGTTGCTGTTGCTGTTGCTGTTGCTGTTGCTGTTGCTGTTGTTGCTGCTGTTGTTGTTGCGTCTGTGATGGCGGTTCAAATTTATATTTTTTCACGCACTCTCTCTCTCTCTCTCTTTCTTTCTATCTTTATCTCTGACTCTGTCTATGGATGTGTGTTGTTGTTGTTGGCGTTGTTGCTTTTGGCATCTTTATGCTTCAACACAACTGTCAAAAGATTTGCCCACAGCAACAACATGTCCGCTCTGCTCTGCTCTTCTCTGCTCTTCTCTGATCTGCGCTGTGTTTGCAACATGCTGTGATTTTTATCGCCGTCACACACGTCGTGTGTGGTCCCGCATCCCATATCCCATCTTATCTCATCCCATCCCATTCCATCCCATTCCATCCCGTCTCATCTCAACTCAATTCTGCAGTCATGCTAAAACTCTCAACCCATCCCCATCCCCATCCAATTCAATCCCATGTCCATGTCCAGTCTTTATAACCGTGCTCCGAAATCAACTTGTCTTCTTGCTCCCCTCCCGTGTCTCTAACTCGATCGCTACGGATTGGGATTGGGATTGAGATTGGGATTGGGCATCGATCGGTCGTGTTTCATGGCTGTCACAGAGTATTCCAATGCCCAATGACCATAATTAATTGGTCTGTTAACTTTATGTAAGCATTAAGCCTTTATGTGCCTATACTCATGTGTGTGGTCGGCGGGAGGAGTTCTGCCAGCAGGAGCTGCCAAAAGAGAAAGCAATAGTCTGCCTGCTCACTCTCCCTGTTACGTTCCTCTCGTTGCCGCTTTGCCAACACTTGGGGATGTTTTGTCATTTCTGCACGGTTTCATTTGACCTTGTCATAAATCTTAGCAGCCTCTCAGCTCCGACAAACTTCAAAATATCGCACTTGCTATCAGTGCTGCCAGTTTAGCACTTAAGTAGCCAGATCTGGCATCTTTTCAAATAATTAATTAAATTAATACAATTTTCTGCTTAGCATTTGTCTATATAATTTGTATTGAAGTTTAGTTTTATTTACATTTTATATACTGTATTACAAAAAAGAAACATTTTCCTCTGCTTTTGATTGGGCTCAAATGCGAAAATTCTTAAACCAATATTATCGTAAGAAAAATGTCAAAGTAAGTACGTCAAGCAATGGATTCTCAAGTGGAATTCGTCTTTAAACAAACGAATTGCAAACTGTTTACACGATATCCAAGAAAAGAAAAGATATATATATAGCTACAAATATAATTTAGACATAAATCATTGCATTAAAGCTTGACTTTCATTTATATTCAAGATACCTGCTCTGTATTTGATTTACGCCAATAATTTTTGCAGTGTATTCTGATTTATTATAACAACATGAGTTTGCATTGGAAAAATTAATACATTCAAATTATTAATAAAAGTTATTCACATAATTATTATTTTTTTCATGTTTATTAATAAAGTTATTATTTATCTAAAAAAAATATATGTTTTTAGTAATATAATATGTTATATGTTTTGTTAAACAATTCAACATATTATTACCTATTTTTGAAAAATAGTTGAGCTTAACTATTTCGATTTTTTTGCTGAAATTAAAGTTGAATTAATTTAAATTTAATTTTTTTTTAATTGTAATAATATTTTAATATATAGCTTACTATTATTAACTAAGATAAGCTGCTGCTTTTGATATTTTAAAATTAATGTAAATGTAAATTTGAGTATTTCATTTATATTTTACAACAAAAATCCATTTCCCTATTTGTGTATTTTTGATCATTTTATTGATTACATACATAAAATTGATAAAAGCGATCAATAGTGTGGCATTAAAATTTGATTTTTTTAATTTTTAAATATTTTAGAGAAATATCTAGCCACTTTTTCCCAAATTTAGCTATTTTCGCTTCGGACAATCTGGCATCACTGTTGCACACAGACAGTGAGAGAGATGGAGAGACCTGGTCAGCAGCTTGCTAATGGCCAACGTCAACAGCTGTTAGATGCGAGAGTGGCAAATGCCAAACAAGGTCAGTCCCAGTTTGAACGCGATCATTAAGAAACCACGTCGAATGCTTTTCCATGGAAATCATTGCACACTCCTCCAAAAAGAGCAAGACTGCAGGCCGAAGCAAGAGGAAGCAGCATCCCATTACGCCGAGTTCGCGTATGAGATGCTCATGCAAAGGTCACAAGAAGGGAGGTCGAGTATGTATGCAGGTACCTATATACATATCATACACAGTACATACATAAGTATGTATGTCAGAATGTGTAAAGTAACACGTGCTGTTTACAAGGAAACGGTCCAGTTAACCTCAGATTGTCTGTGTGTATCTTTGTCTGCCGTCGTCGTCGTCGTCGTCGTCGTCGTCGTCGTCGTCTTCGTCTTGGTATCTGTTTCCCTCTCCATGATATATGAGCTGAGGAGAGGGTCAGTTTACTTGGCTCGTTGCCATTTGCATGTCAAGCAATTATTGAAAACGTTACCATGACCACTCTGTGGGTAAATAATACCAATATGGGGGGGCATTACCGATGAATATCAGATGAACTATGACCATACCAATTGAATGTTTTGAGAGTTTCAAAGGCAGTTCTTATGAAGTGCCTTAGCATGTTATATGATCCAGTAGCAATAGAAACTTGTAACTCACATATTATATAAGATCTGTTGGGATTCTGAGCAAACCCCACTGAGGCATGAAAAATACACTGATTCAGTGAGGAATTGTACATACCTTGCATACTCTATATTATATTATTAAAGAACTTTTGATTCCAATGTTTTCATGGTTAATCCATTACGATCTTAATCCATTTGTGCTGAGTTCGAATTTCAGTGTTGAATATATAAAGAAGATCAGCTAATCCAACTCTAATCTTAATATTTTTCGCTTCGAATCTAACTTGATTTTATCACTGTCTCCAAAGGATTGATGGTATTAGCTACAAGGTTACTAACAGGATATGATATGATATCTTCATATTTAAAATATTTAATAAAAATACACACGGTCTTCTCACGGAATATAATAATTTGAGAAAATTATGTGTGAGTGGGTTTAGAGACATCTACATAGAGAATATCTTGTATACATAGCAGAAATTCCGAAATATTTTATAGTAAATGAGATTTACTTTTATTGCCCTTATTATCACATATTCATTCTGATTATGTATTATAGATGTAGTGCATTTATTATAAATCAATATTCTATTATTGAATCTCAAAGTTAGTTTTTTAACTCTATTTGGAGTCAAAAAGTATCGATTCTAGAAATTAACGTAAATATACAATTTCACTATAATAATAAATAATATTTAAAAAATATTTTCAAAACCAGATATAAACACCCTCCCGTGTATGCAAAGTTAATTAAAATTATATTACTTCAGAAAACCCTAGTATTTCGATTAAAAGAAATACGTGGATTAAAGTATATGAGTTGTGATGCTTCTTCAATTCAGAATCCGAACGAAATCTGAGGTTTCGGCATCGGTACTACGAAACCGCAGTCTTTATTCGGATTTGGAATTGAGAACAAACCTGTACAGTAATGTGATGAAACTTTTATTAATGAATTTGATGTTGTAATTAATCGAAATTTTGACTCTATTTGTTAGTGTATTATTATTATAGTTTCTCAGATTTTTATTTTTTAAGTATGTTCATATGTATGTATGTATGTATGTTTAGTGGGTTAGAAGTTAGTATCTAGAGCTGAATTATAATCAAATCAAAATTCTGTAGTCAACATAAATAATTGAATTTAGAATGACTTGCATATGTTGAAATTAATTAAATTCAACTGAATTTGAGAATTATAATATTTTAATGGAACAAATTAAAATGATAAATCATGTTGAAACTTCCACTTAAAAATGATTTCATATGCAAAAAGGTGAAAGGTCATACAATCTACTCATCCGAGAATTATTTAATATTTTATTTTTCATTTCTTTTTATTTAAATCTAATTTTTATTTTTATATATATAAATACTTAATTTAATTAATTTTTAAATTTAATGCTGTATTTTAATTAATTTCTGTTGACTGTTAATAGTTGACAAATAACAAATAAACTAAAATAAAACAAAATAAAACAAAATAAAATAAAATAAAATAAAATAAAATAAAATAAAATAAAATAAAATAAAATAAAATAAAATAAAATAAAATAAAATAAAATAAAATAAAATAAAATAAAATAAAATAAAATAAAATAAAATAAAATAAAATAAAATAAAATAAAATAAAATAAAATAAAATAAAATAAAATAAAACAAAATTAAATTAAATAAATTAATATAAAATAAAATAAATTAAAATAAAATAAAATAAAATAAAATAAAATAAAATAAAATAATATAAAATAAAATAAAATAAAATAAAATAAAATAAAATAAAATAATATAAAATAAAATAAAATAAAATAAAATAAAATAAAATAAAATAAAATAAAATAAAATAAAATAAAATAATATAAAATAAAATAAAATAATATAACATAACATAACATAAAATAAAATAAAATAAAATAAAATAAAATAAAAGAAAATAAAATAAAACAAAATGAAATGAAATAAATTAATATAAAATAAAATAAAATAAACAAAATGAAATAAAATAAAATAAATTACATTAAATTAAAATAAATTAGAATAAAATACAAAATAAAATATACATAAACCAAAAATCACTGGCAACTGTATTTCTTTTTGAAACTTGACGTAAACAGCAGATCGATTCCTTCATCATTGAAATACATTGAACATATCGGTAAAACATATTGATATAAAACTTGCGATCATGTGATGTCGTGACACGATGAATTGGGTTCATGTAGGTGCCGAAAAATTTGATTAGAAAATACCTCTTCTTATTTAAGATTTTTAATATAGATTTTTAATATAACCGTTTAAGTTTCGAGTTTTAGTGAATTTCGTTTCAATTTTGTTGGAGGAATGTAATAAGTTTTATTCGATATTCCCGTATATTCACAATTTTTTCGCATAACACAAAATTTCACTTTTCGGATCACATTGTTGATGATAACTCAATCTATGGGATTGTTTGGTAGATAAGTTATTTAGTTAGATGCCAAATTTCTGTCTGCCTACTGTAGGCGATCTGGTATGGGATCTGGCTGCCAAATTGCCTTGGCCACAACCGTCGGGGCAGACCCAAAGACCCGCCGACCACAACGGGTACGACCGGGCCGGACCACCATGGTCATTATTTCAAATTTAAGGCAGCGCAGAGTTGCGTTGAGACGCCACACGGTGGCAGTTTTGCTGGGGCTGACAATTGTGGTCAGGTCGACAACGTGCACGAGACTGGCAAGGCGGGGTAGGGAAGGGGTGGAGTGGTGGAGACAGAGCGCCGCACGCGGTGAGCGGCTTAAGATCAAAGCAAGCGCCAAAATGAAAATTATTACAAAGTGATGTAGCATGACTAAATACAATTTTACGTAGTCATTTTTTGTTGTTGTTGTCGTTGTTGTTGTCGTTGTATGTATGTCTACACTCCATCAGGAATGGTATGCATAGAGAGACAGAGAGAGAGAAAGAGAGAGCGGGAGGTGGAGTTAAGCTGTGCATGCAGAACCTCCACACAGGAGTCATAAAATGGAATTACACACATTTACACAACCGCAACATCTGCTCTCTATATTTGTATTGTATGTATGTGAGTGTGTGTGTGTGTGTGTTGGTGTTAATGTCTAAATTTGGCCTAAATGGAGTTATACCTGCAAGCGGAGTCATTTCGGTCACGATCGAACCTCCGCTAAGTGCCCCTCTTGCCACACCATTATGATTTAAGTGTCAACCATGAGTCATCTTTTCCAGTTTTCCATCCAGTTCCAGTCCCACTTCCATTTCCATCTGTGAGATGCGTTGATAATTGCCAAATCTTTTGGTGACAACTCTTAAGAGGGTGTTGCGACTTATAGCCAACGGTCTTGGCCGGGTTAATGCCACATTTCCTGTTGTGCCCCATAACAGATTTGGCCCTAACTGCAGAGAGTATTCAAAGACCTTCATGGTCGTGGGAATGAGTCTCGAGAATGGACTAAGATATACCCTGACTATGCTGATTGGTTTCCCTTATGCCCCAAACGCATTCAACGTCTTTATCAGACATTTGAGGTCTTTTCCATCAGTCGGACTCCAGACCTACTTAGTCATGGCTTTCATTAAATACACTCTATTCTCCATTTTCAATTCACTATTCCCTATTTCCTATTTCTTTAGCATAAAATTCCCCTTAAGCTGCTTACCCCTTGGCCTCAACCGTAGCCAAAGCTCTTCATCCGCAAATCGTCTTAAATCTTGGCTATTGATTCAGACACATACACATACACAGTTCCTCCTTACCACATACATAAATAAGTAGCAGCTAGCAGAAGGATGGTTCCAGACAGGAGCCAACCTGAAGTCCCATTTCAAGTTGCAGCCGCTTGGGGCAATCGCAGAGGCAACCACATCACCAATGGTAGTGGCAGTGGCAGTGGCAGGGACAGGGGACACATTGCACATATAGTGGAACAAATTCATTGCATACGCGGGATCCCAGGCAGCACCTTGGCAATCAGCAAGTGAAACAAACCTCAATCACTTCGGTCATGTCGACTGCGAACGTCCTCTACAAGAAATATATTGTATATATAATATAATATAATATAATATAATATAATATAATATAATATAATATAATATAATATAATATAATATAATATAATATAATATAATATAATATAATATAATATAATATAATATAATATAATATAATATAATATAATATTATATAATATAATATAATATATAATAATATAATATTAATTTTTTATCTATTTATTTTTCCTCTATTAAAAAACAGAAAAATAGTGAATCTATATTATCATATTTAGAAGGCCAAAATTTATTTAATTGATTTTTTTATTATATGATTAGTTTAATCTCTGTTATATTATTTGAGTATTCATTTTATAATTTTCACTTTTCTCTCATGGTTCTCGATTATCTTACATAATAAATAAAGTCGAAAATTTTATTGAAACAAATCTCATCTTTCATTTAAGATATTTCTACTAGATTACCTATTTCTTAACATTATAGTATAATACTATATATAATGTACAACAAAGATCATGGATACGTTATATTGCCCTATATGGGCAGTTGGAGTAGGTGTGATCAAGAGAACTTAAGAGATTCCTTAAATATTTATAGTGATATATTCATAAAATATGCCTACTTTCAGCTCCATATTTGCAATATTCGCTTTCTTCCCATTTATTTGGTAACTCGGCCCAGTGTGCTCTGCTTCAATGGGGTAGGGTATTCATCTGGGGAATAGACTTTGACGAGTCGAAAAGAAATTAAGTTGAAATGTTGATGGGTGTGGGGAAAATCGCTTTCGGCTGTGCGGCTGCCACTGTTCTACGCTTAATGCGATGCCATAGCCTCGGACACATGCTCCGTCTTCAGCCGCTGCTCTGCGACTTCTTCGTTGCTCTTCGTCTTTCTCGACAGTTTCTTCTCGTCTTCTGTTTCGTTTTGTTTTGAGAATTGTTCGTCGCTTGCGATGAAATCAATAAATGTAGGCAACGAACGAGCAGTTTTTGGAGCTGTTCGAATATCCCCGAGCATATCCAGATGTATGTTTATTTCAATGTGTATGTCCGTTTTATACGTATGCATACATAAGCAGAGACATCGTCAATATCATACATACATACTTTTACAATCCGTAGCGATCCGGATGTTTGTATGTCATCCGCGTATTCGTCTTGTCCGCATCCGCATCCATTGCATGCTTCTCTATCTGATCACATCTAATATGTAGGTAGGTTAATTTTCAATTCACGGTGGTCGCCACATCCGAATCAGCCCCAAAGAACTCCACTTCCACTGTAGCAGTCACAGTCTGAGTCGCAGTCACAGCCTGAGTCGCAGTCACAGCCTGAGTCGCAGTCACAGCCTGAGTCGCAGTCACAGCCTGAGTCGCAGTCACAGCCTGAGTCGCAGTCACAGTCTGAGTCGCAGTCACAGTCTGAGTCGCAGTCACAGTCTGAGTCGCAGTTACAGTCTGAGTCGCAGTCACTGCTTTATTCTTCGCCCCGTTGCAGTGTTGCGATTTTAACTATTTAATTGCTAGATCTAGAAATTTTGAAACTTTAAAAGCAACAACATTTACTAAAATTAGCTATAACTCTAGCTATATTTATGTTTCGAAAAAATTATAAACAGCTTCTAAAGAAAAAAAGAACATATTCGCAAGAGATGCCCAGGAAGCTCCACTATTTCTATATTATATCAACATTTCTAGATACGGACATTACACATAAATAATAATACCAAATACAAATATGTTGTCGATGACACCATTAATATTGACGAAATGTCCTCATTAGCCTAATAAAATAGCTTTAATTATTAACATATTTTATAATATACATATATTTAAGAATATTTGATATTTATAGTTTTTCCGTTCTATATTCGAAAATAAATAAATTTAAAAAGTTTAGCCATAATTTTTAAAAATGTAATTTTGTTTTTAGCTATTTCTAGCAACTTTTTTGCTTCATTTTAGCTACTTTCTTCAAATATTCTGGCAACACTTCCCTTGTTGTTGTTTTATGACTTCTGTCAGTTTTGTCTGTATGTGTGTCTGTTGCCTGACTGTTGGTGGCCTCCAAATAAAGTTTCCGCTCTCAAATTGCTTGATCACTCCATCTGTCTCTCATTCGCTCTTCCTTTGTCTCTCTCTCTCTCTCTCTTTCTCTCTTTTTTTTTGATCTCTCTCTTATTTTCAAAAGTTTAAGTGGCCGTAATGTGTAAAGTGGGATTAACATTCGCTTGCAGCTACTGTTGCAGCTTTAACTGAAACCGAAACTGAAACTGAAGCGGTACCTGAAGCTGCATATACATATGTATGTCTATATGTATGCATGTAAGTATGTATGCATGTCTAATATGCACAGTGGAACCAAGACTGTTGGGCACACAGTTACTGCACGTTGTTTAATTACGCGCGTAATTATGTTTACAGTAGCTGCAGGCGTATTTTGATTTATTTGATGACTCTGCGATTTCTTGTATTTACTTTTGGCACAATGTTTAATATACAAAAATGTTTTCAGAAAATGCAAATTATTATGGGTACTCAAAGTTGAACAATAAAATGATTTAATTCAATACAGATATGCAATCCAATATAAATTTATTTTCTTGCATGCAATTTGAGCTTGTATTAAATTGAATATTATTTTGAACAGTGGAGAAAACTAGGTATTTTTTGTTGAAAAGTAATAAAAAAAACTCAATATTTTTTTTAACTGTTTTTAACCGTATTTTTTTAAATTTAAATTGTGTTATTATAACAAAAATTCCTTTCATGGTGTAAATCACGAATTTTTGTTTTGTTAGAAATGGTTGAAAGTATATTTATTTATATATATATAAAGCGTGTATATTAAAAGATATGTTCAGATTAATAGAGATTAGTTAAAAACAATAAAATAACAAGTCATGTTAACACATGATCTTCAAGCTGAACATGACGAGCATTCGACATATAAGCAAGATGAAAGAGTTTCAGTCGAGAGTGATATACTGGTGGTTACTCCTTAAATCCATGCAAGTAGTGTACATAACCTCAAATATACACAGTGATATTTAAATAGTCCCTATATATTTTTAATAATAAATATCTTATAATATAATATAATTAAAGCATACTAGCCTAGGATAAAGTAGCCAAAGGATAAAGTAGCCGGCGCTAGTTCATTCACTCTAGTTTATAAGTTAATTTATAATCTCTTTATAATAAATAATGAATGGAAAAGTAAATAACCTCAAATAATGTCAATTCTCGATAGTTCGTAATGCCATGGGGATATGATTTTAAATTACTGCATATTATTTATTATTATCGAATTTGCAGAAATTTTTACGAATTATTGAGAATATCGAATATGCGGGGTACGAATTACAGCAACTCGACTGCAATATGAAATTAAAATTACCTCATTTCACTTGCCTGCTGATATTGTAAGATTCTCCCCAGGAGACTGTAGAACTCGTGACCTTGGAGTTACATATCCTTCTGACGTTCTTCATACTAAAGTTCTTTCGACAATGCAACCTCAGATCTTCTACAATGTTTTATTTAAATTTGCAGTAGTTACATCTATGATTAGTTTGTCTAGGAATTGTATAAATATTTACATATTTAATTAAATTTATTTTTTATAAAATAAGAAATTAATTAAAAATTCTTATCTAATAAATTGTGTGACCTTGGCTAACGCAATCCCAAGACTCACCGAAGTAACCGCATTTGAAAATGAATATTCTCTATTTAGACAATATCACGGAGTATGAATTGACATATGGACAGACTAACCGATGTGGCATTATCTGTATAATCGCATAATCGCCATCCATCTTCGGGGCACACACAGAAGCAGAAGCCGATAACGAAGAAGAAGAAGAAGAAGAAGAAGAAGAAGAAGAAGAAGAAGAAGAAGAAGAAGAAGAATAAGAATACAAATACATATACAAATAGAGGCGAAAGAGAATTGAAATAGCCATTAAAGCCAACAAATTAATTCGTAGAAAAAGGTGTGAGAAAATTGACTTGTCTTCCGTTGACTTGACTGAAGTTGAGTTGACTTGGCTGAAAGGCAACGAGATCGGGCCAAAATAATCAATTAGTTTCGCAGAATTGTGTGACGGAATGAGAAACATTACGGAAACTGTTGTAAAGTGAAAAGAGAAAAGATAGATACAGGTAAATAGAGAAATCGAGAGAAAGAGAGAGAAAGGTACAGAGAGAGAAAGAGAGAGAGACAGATAGGCAAGAGTTCTCTTGAACTGTGGACTATATTCAGCTTTGATCTCAATGCGGCATTATCCGACTTTTGCACTTGCGAATGGAGGTGGAATGAGAGAAACAGTGGAAGGGAGGCAGGGGTCTTACCAAAATCAGATTAACTTGGCCAAGACGCATTGCATTTTAATTGTGAAAAGTAAAACAGAATCCGCACATCAGATCTCTATTGTGATTCTTCGCTTAGAAAGTGTGAGTTCCCCCGCAGGCAAGATCAAGAACAAGGAGAAGAAGAAGATGAGGAGGAAGAGGAGGAGGAGAAGGCAACAATAACAGTAGCAGGTTTTTGATGTCATTATTTTTTCCTGACCAGGGCTGAGTTTGATGTCCTTTGCCATGTTGCCGCCGCCACCGCCACCACCACCACCGCCACCGCCTCATGCAACACCTGATCACAACAGGAATGCAATCATCCATAGTTCTGGCCATGGAATGGATTATCCGCAGAGCATCATTGTGTTGTGCAATTGCCTGAGACCGGTGTGTCGAACACAGGTCCTCCTCCACCGACGTTGGTCCAGTTTCGGGTTCAGCCTCGGAGTGAATCCTGTCCGAGGCGGCGCGTTTGTTTGTTACGCAGCTGGAATTCAATTTGGAGGTACAACAATAAAATGTCTTATTTAGGTTCGGTTATTAATGATGAGTTATGAGTTCAGATCTCACTCAGATCTGGGGATTCAGTCGATGGACCTCCTTCGGCGACCTACTGCTCATCATCATTATCTTCAACATCATCATCATAACCATCATCATCCACATCAATAACATCAACGATAACAGTATTGGAAGCAACATTGTGGCCAATTGAATGTCTTCTTGGAACTTAAAGTAGATTGTATGACACTTTCCGATACCCTATAGTTACAAATAATTTATGTTCAATTTTATTTATTTATTTTTATGTAAACTTTAGGGAATGTACAGTGGGAAGCAACAATTTCAAGGTGAATTCAAAATAATAAAGAAATTATTATAGTTCCCTTTTTTATTGATTATATATATTGATGTGCGAAAAATATTAAAAGGAATATAAAGATAGGATAATAAGATAGTCAAATATACTAACTTAAATAACTTGAAAGTAAAGTAAATTGTATATTACAATATAAATTTTAATTCATTATTATGTTTATTATGTTATGCCTTCGTAGATGAAAACAGTATTCTGCCTGATCATCAGTTTGGCTTTCGTGAGGGCCATGGTGCAGTGGAGCAAGTCCACAGAATGGGGAGACACATTCTGCAGGCCTCCAATGATATGGAATATTGTAATGCAGTCTTCATTGACATGCAGCAAGCGTTTGATGGAGTGTGGCATGTAGGCCTCCTATCAAAGATTAAAAATCAGCTCTTTGGTCTCCTAAGGTCTTTGGTCTCCTAAGGTCATACCTGGAACAAAGGGAATTCAAGGTCAGCTTTAGGAATACTTTCTCTGACTGTGCTGAAATGAGAGCTGGAGTCCCTCAAGGCAGTGTACTTGGTCCATTGCTCTACTCTCTATACACGGCAGATATACCGAGTCCCAGTTTCGAGCACATGCAGCGCCCTTCGAAGGCTCTTATTGCGACCTACGCTGACGACATTGCGGTTCTCTATAGAACCAATTCCTGTATTGAAGCTGCAGATGGCCTGCAGAGGTACCTGGACACACTATCGGCATGGAGCAGAAAATGGAATATGAAGGGGGGTTGTCTAAGAGCACGAGCCCGTGTTTTCTCACTCAAACGGATCAGGTCGACAGCTCCTGTACTGCAGATACAAAGGCACAGCAGTCGATACAAAAATCGACTTGTGGAGCACCGCAGCGCGCTTCTACCGGCCAGGCCTTTAAGAAGGCTTAAAAGATCAGAGTTCGCCAAGACCATCCAGCAGTAGCCATACTTGCTAATTTCATGCGACACTAATTAATAAATAATAAAAAAAAAAATTATTATTATGTTTAATACATACATACATGTATGTATAAATACATATCATCATCGTCATTATTGTGGTCGATTTTTCATGTAATACTCACGATAAGAGATGACTGTTCATCATTATGTATTCCGTTATATGTTTAGTTGTTTGTCATCGTTTTCGACTGGATACAAATACAAATGTATAACATATTCAATTTTTTAATAATTTTATTTGATTTTATCAAAAAGAGCTAATTATTTGAATTGGAAAATGTAGATCTATACATTATGTGGATGGTGCTATAAAAAAGATTGTGTTAATGTGGTAAAAAACAAAAGTGGGTGTCACTTATTTTATAAAATATTTTATAGAGGATACTTTTTTTATTTCAAAACTGCAAGGATAAAAGAAAGGGGTATTGATGATGAAATCATACATCGACAGACTTTACGATTATTAAATACTTGACAGGGCCGATGTTGCAAAGGGGGGTGAGGTTTTGAAGGATCATATTTAGGATCAAACATGTCATTAAGGACATTTTTAAGGATAGATAATGTTCAAAAAGGATAGATAATTCATAATTTTAATATCAATAATTTATTTTATATATGTAATGAAAATCCCATGGTTGTATATAATATTTGTATAAAATATTTCTCAAAAAAGTTTGCCCAGGTATTGGGGATGACAAATTATTCATATTCCTATGAAACGAAAAAAATTACAATACAGTTTTTTTAAGAGGCATTGTAAAAATAATTAGAATTGAATGAAATCGATAAGAAAACTAAGTGAAATAAATTAAAATATAATTATATAAAGATGATCCCGTCACAAATACCCAAATATGTACATATATACATACATATGTGTGTAAGATATTGTTTTACTTTACTACATACTATTATTACTTTATTTATTTTCTCTATCTACTAAAATGTTAGAAGTTTCATTTATAGTAATGAAATTTTCCAATTTTTTTTTTTATAATATATATGCCATTTCGTTCATTTAAAAGTTACTTGGTTTGATTAAATTATGTGTTTTTTTTTTACATTGTTTTGGGAATTTATTTAAATTCGTATTTTTTTGTTGCCTCCATTATGCGTTAGATGGCGCTACACTTGCGTTGCACCGCTGACTGCGCAGTTGACAGACTTTGTTTATTGGGCAACTGTAGAGTACAGAGAGCAGCCTCTGCCGCAGCGCAGCCTCTGCTCAAGCTGCGCAAAGTTTTTGAAGGTGACTGCGCAGTTGGAAATTCAATTTAATTGCAATGGTATTAGTGGCTCAGCAGGAAGCAGAGTAGAGTTGCCAACTCAAAAATATTATCGGAGAGAGAGAGAGTCAAAAGAAAAGGGGTTTCTAGTTGTAGAAATATAATAATAATTCTGCAATATGCTAATTAATCTCTTTGAAAGTCGGAAAGTGGTTAAAATGAAGGCAATTTGTTTGTTGAAACACAATGCATCGCCATTGAAGAGGAAGTATTTGAAATTCTGAAAATGTATTTTAAATACGTCGAAATATTAAAGAAAAGAATAAAGAGGTAAAGAAAGAACATAAAGAGCATGTGCATGTCTAACTTCTGTGGAAGAGCAACGAAAGAATCAACTGGCCTTAGAGGAGGTCTACGACAATTGGGAGGGAGTTCATTGGAAGAAGAGGATCGCCCACGCAATGACAGTTTGTTGTTACCTTGTGACAAACGCAGATCATGCCACGAATGCGACGACTGCCAAACACAACAAATAGTCGACAGACAGACAGTCAGACAGTCAGAGAGTGGAAGAGTCGTAGAGTCGCCGTCGAGTCGATGGAGAGCGACCGAAAGGTGTCGAGTCAAACATTCAAATAGATTTCTCAAGATGCATGCGGGGTAGGAGGTGTATCTACAGTACTTTCTGTCATGACAATGGAGTTTCATTTTTATTTCTTTTCTTTCTTTTTTCAATTTTTTCTAATCTTTGTGAATAGATGCGCAGCCACAATATATTAAGAAAACTGTCAAAGCTGAATGGAACTTAAGAGGTTTAGCGCACTCTTAACGTTTCTTTTCTTTTAGCCAGTTCTCTGTCTGTAGCACTGTTTCTGTTTCTGGTTTCCTTCTTCTGGGCACTTTTCTTGCGTTCCGTTTTCTTTCTGTCATGCGAATAGAAACCATGGACCTACCGCAGTCGGACTTCTACTCCCAGAGTCATGGTCGAGTATCTATCTGTCCAAGTTGCCCGCATTGCAGCGACAGCTCGATAAACTTATTAACTTGGCCATATTGATGAATGGATGAGCCGATGGGAGAGCGGGGGAACACTTCCGGTTAACCCCGAGGTCTTAAGTTCATAAATAAGCCAGAGCCCAAGGCATATCATATGCTGGCAAAAAGAAAGGGCACTAATAAGTGATTCAAAGGGTTACCTCGGCCTCCGCCGCTGCCCACACAACGTCTGTTGACCCCGACCTGGCCCAGAGCGAGGACTCACCTTCGGCAAAGGCACGACGTGTGCGGGCCCAGGGCCTGAGAGCATCAATTAAAAGGTAACGGCGGGCGGTGAGCTAACAACTCAATACAATGTAAACAAATGATATACGGTCACAGACGAAATCGAAATCGAACTCGATCTGGGCAGACCCTGAGTAGGCATCCAAGTCGGGGTCGCAGTCGGAGTCGGAGTAGGAGTCATCGCCTCAGTCACGCTCTAGCTGGAGGTTTAGGTCTCAATTGAAATGTTGTGCTTACCTTTTGGGCCAATCATGTATGTTGTACACAGATCACAGCTGGACGGCATTCTCCATCTCAGTCTCTCCGTCTGTTCCTTCTCTTTCACTCTTGGGTCACTCTCGGTCCCTGGTACCATATTGAGTTGTAAATGCAACATAAAAGACGGGCTTTAGGTTAACGTTACATGCATCGCAGCAGCAAATCAATTTCCAAAGTGAGACAGAGACCTGGAGGAAGAGAGAGGGAGTGACAGCCGAGAGAGAGATAGCTGAGGTGGGAGAAAGATTTCCCAATTTGATTTCAGTTTTCCTTTGTCGAAAATGTCATAAAACTGGTCAAGACCTGCGGTCGCTCACCAATCCACCTCATCCAATCCATCCGATTCCTGGTGGTCTCCGCTCCTCGGCCAACTGATGTTATCGACGGAGATTGGCTGTCGTAGCAAAACAAGTTGAGTTGTCAACGCAACTCCACAGGCAACTCCAACTGAAGTGTTGCCTGAGTTATGGCCACGTTAACGGCCACTCCGTCCACTTCCAACTGCCAGCAATTTGGCTAATTGAACCCATATGCCAGTGACATGCATGCAGTTGAGGTATCTGACAGATTAAATCGAGCCAAGTATCTTGAACCATAATGAGGTTTCATTTGAGATTTGTAGAACTACGATAATATTCTTTTTATGCACAAATTAAAATTAAAAAATTTTATGTAATATATGTATTTTTTGGCATTAGATATAATCCCAAAGGCTATTCGAAACCTCTGATTGAAATATCTCTTAAATTATTCATACTTTTCTACATATTAAAATATATTTTATCGAAAAGTTTTTTTTAAACTCTAGTAGAGAGTCCCAAAAAATTGAAAAATATAGAAAGTCACTTCAATATATTTATATATACAAATCGGATGTAGTTTTATTGGAAATACATATCTTTGGATTTTTTTTTATTTTTCTCAGATTGTCTCAATGTTGATCAGAAACTAGAGGTGCATATGTGCCAAAAAAAATCCGTATTGTATGAGAAAATCTTGACTTTTTTTTAAATTTGATATAACTTAAAAAATTGTTAGACGTCTCTAAATTGAATGTGATTATCACATTTCCAGCTTGTCAATACAATATTCTTTATAAAACAATTTAAAAGAATTTAGAAAAAATTGAATTTGAATCTACAATTAACCTTTTTAATATAAAGTATCCTTTCCTAAGCAATTAAAAACTACAATTGAAGCATTTCAATAAAATATTCTTTAGAAAACAACTAAAAATTGTTTTTCAAAAATTATTGAAAATTTTTAAATTTTTAAAAATTGTCATAACTTTGAAATTTTAAAATTTTAAGTTTCAATATATCTATCTTTTAATTTTGTTTTCATTATTCATCAACAAATTTTTGCAGTAATTGCCGCTACCAAAAAGTAGATCCTTATCCTTTGCAGCTGAGAATCATATGATTTGGCCCACAGACCCTTTAGATATAGAGAGAATCAATAAAAGTTTCTCTGGTATGATATGAGTAGATAGTATCTGGCATGGTTTAACATAAAAAATACTCTTATCTATTCTTATAATAACTCCGATAAAAATAACTTAAAGAATGTAAATACTCCAGGAAATATCGTAAGATTCTGATATCGTTTCAATTAGTCTCTAGATATCTATCTGAGTAAACACTTGAAAGCAGTTACATTTCCAACTGAAGATCTCCGGCAGTTAAAAGTTAAGGCATCTCGGCCTAAGATACTCGACTTGCTTCTTCTGGCCACAATCGCCCACAACACACACCCAATCCCAATCCCAATCTCAATCCGAAGCTCAAAACCCAAACCCAGGTCTCTCACTCGAGACTCGAAGCAATTGCTACTCTTATTACTTCACTTCAAGCCAGTAAAGATAATAATAAAAGACAAAAAGAAAGAAGAAGACGAGGAGAAGGTGAGCAAGAGTTGCAGAGATGGAGATGGTGATGGAGATGGAGGGGGGTTTAGGCCACACCGAATAGCTTCAAGCCGTAAATAAGCAACTCAATGAGTTGCATGGCCATAAGCCGAACGCCAGCGCACGTGCCTCATAAACCACGAGGCAAGCGGCAAGAGGCAAGAGGCAAGCGGTAAGTGGCAAGTGGCATGAGGGGGTAACGTCGACCACCCAGGCGTCGATTTGTGCAGTCATTCCACGAATTCCTGCCTCTTGCCAAGCTCAGGCTGAAAACCTCAACTGTAGGTTTTCAACTCAGCCAAAGACAGAGACAGAAACTAAGACCGAGATGGAGATGGAGATGGAGATGAAACTGGAGTCAGTAAGTAGAATGTGGTTGGGGCTTTAACTGTGATTGCAGCATTTGCAGCATGTGGCAGAGACGGGGCAAGGGCATGCGAAAGTCCATTTCACATTTCACCAGCCCCGAGTTATGAGTAAGTCGAGCCAAGTCCCATCGAATCGAATCGCATCGAAATGAAATTTTTAGTATGCTGAGGATGTTGTTTGTCGTTGCAAGCGTCGTTAGCTGCGTCATGCCTTATCGCGACCCTCTGCCTGGCCTGACTGGGCTTGGGGCTCCTCTGGCTCTAACTCTGGCTCTGGGTTCCGCCTGTTTATTGTCACAGTCCAAATTATGCATGCGTCTCTAAAGATATGTTAATGTCTGTTTGCTTATTGCTGACACAGCGCCCACGCAGTCCACATTGTCGTCTCTGCCAGTCTCGTGGTCGCAGCTCCAAAGCACCACCAAGAAGACTAAGATAAACTCAAAAGAAGAAGAAGAAGAGGTGGAGGAGGAGGAAGAAGTCAAGAACCACAACGACGACGCAGTCACAAAACGAAATTAATTTGACAACCAACGCAAAACGCATGCGCCTTCAACATATTTCGTGCCCCACATTAAGCACCGCATACCACCGCATCAGGCAACTTGCCACAGAAAAGAGCCGTCCGTCTTATCGCCTTTTTTTGGTATCTGCCTTAAGCCTGTTGTACCTCGTTCCTCCTTCCTCATTTGGGGACTCTCTGACTTCTGATTATCGTTATCGTCCTTGCAGTCACATTAACACATTCGACTTGCCAATGGATGGGGAAATGGAGATCAAAATGGATTATGCTCACTCGGCGAGCTTAACCGATGGCCGCCTTAGATTGCCGAGGACACCCAACGATCAACTTCGTGGGTGATCGTGACAGCAACACATACATAACTCACGATACGATCTTGGGTTAATCGGGACTACACTGCGGATAGTTGTAGTAGTGCATGTGTCGATACAAAATGTTTGAGGATATTCCTGTATATAGATCTGTAGGATATGGGCATATACATATATATGATCTGTTGCTACTGTGGCTTGAAAGATCGCAATTCATATCCTTTGTCCAACAGGTATTCAAATCAACGGTCATGCTGTTTTCTAGAAAATAAATGTAATAATCATTAACCTCTCGAATTATACATATAAGTTATTTAAAAAAAAATATTAAAAATAATTAAAAAAAAAAAACTAAATAAAGCAAATGTTTATGAGTGAATAGAGTTCATACTATTTTCCTTTGCTAATCTCGTAACCCTTGCATCCAATGAATCCAGGAAATAATCTGATTTGAAAACGCCAAAAAAACGTTTTTAACTAAGTATATATAGTTGTCTGTTCATTAAAAAAAAGATTTTATGGAATCAATTTCAAGCCTACAGGAAATGGGTATGTATAAAATATAGCTTAGAAATATTAATTGAAATAAAAAATAAAGCCGCAGGTTTTTTTTAATATACTGTTTACGTTTCTCGATTTCTCAGTTGTTTAATATCTCATAACCTTAATCCTGTCAGGTCCTCCTTTTACATAATCGCTTAACCTATTACAATCTTGTACCTCCATTTGCTCAACTGAATTTGAAAAAAATTTTAAAAATGATCTATATTGTTCAAAGAGTTGAATATATATTTTTTTGCTTTTTTTACCCAAAGTCATGAGTCGACTTAATTGAAATTTAATTAAATAAATTAAAATTAAATTGAAATCCATAATGTGTATATAAAATTTTAAATTGAAAATTATGAATAATAAATAACAAACCTTCTTCAGATTATCGGATCCTCATTTGACACTCAAACCTCTCTGCTTTCGTCCCTCTCAAACGAGAGCTCTGAACAATACCTCGCCATTATTTGTGGCGACTCCACAGTCTGCTGATCCTTATACCTCATTCCTCAACTACAACCACCAGGCATAAGACTGGCCATAATTTTTAGAGGCCAGTTTCAGTCATTAAGCCAACTAGACCGTATCGTATCGCATTATAGTTTGCGACTTGCGGTCGCCAAGTCAAGTCAAGTCAAGCAAAACCAAGTAGAGTCCAAGACGAGTCGCGTTGCGTCGAGTCTGGCCAGGCTTAGCCAATGAAGGGGCCACCCACATCGCTCTGGAGTCAAAAGCCTCAATTAGGCTCTACTAGCGCAGACCACCCACCATGAGCTTTCCATTTGAGCAAACATACAAACATAAGCTTGGGATTGGGACTGGGACTGGGTTGGTGTTGTCGCCACGCGTAGGTTGCCAAATGATAACCGAAAAGCCATCGATCCGTCGGCTAGTCGGATTGGCTTAACTATAACAACAACAGCAACAAGAGCTGGCAGCAGCAAAGCAACAAACAAATACAACAGCAACAACAACAATCAGACAGGACCACACAAGACGAAGACGAAAACGAAGCCGAAGTCGAAGTCGAAAACGACGCTGACAAAGCCACACACAGTCAAAAAGCAAACCACTGAGAGAGCATAACTGCGACAGTGACTGCGACGGCGAGACTGGAACTGGAACTGAAAACTGCTACTTGGACAGTTGATTACAGCTGAGACTGGAACTGGAACTGGGACTGGGACTGGGACTAAGTCTGGCGATTGTTGGACGCAGTCACTCTTCACAACCGCAAAACCCGACGCCAAGATAACAAGTAAAGAAGAAGAAAACAAAACGCAACCGCAAACAAATTTACCACACACGCCACACAGCCAGACAGGCACTAAGGGAGACAAAGGTGGAGAGCTGGGGCACGCACCATATCAGTGGCAGTTGCAGTTGCAGTTGCAGTAGGCACTTGGGCTGGCCCAGAGGCACACGTATTACCGGTGGCAAATAGTAATTATTACATTAAATGAACCGCAATAATACGCCAACAACAATCACAACAACAACGATGACGACGACAACGACGAAGACGAAGACGAAAGACGGACAACCATAAAAATTGCAACGATGCAGCAGTAGCTGGAGCCGAAGTCCAACACCGAGCCAAGCACAGACCACAGCCCGAGAGGCAAAGAGTGAAGCCTCTTCTTCTTCTAAGCGAATGCAGTTAAGCTTTAAATGGTATAGCGAGTGTGCTTGGTGAGTTCCATTCTCCACACACACAGACACACTGAACTCTCCGTTCTTTGCTATTTCGCTCGCATGGCAATGTTAATGGCGTTATAGGCCAATGACAAATGCAATTGCCCAGCGATGCGGATTGCAATGCGACGGACGACTAGAGGAACATACGAAGAGCGCCGAACGCTGGAGCTGTAACTGAAGCTGAGAAGGGGCAGGGCAACGAAACACAATAAATTAAGACATTATACGATTAAAAACAAACAGACTGTCGTTAAAGACGGAAAGAGACAGACTGGAAGCTGAGAGAGCTTACCGAGTGGGGAGAGCGCGAGTGAGGAATTTTCGGATAGCTGAAGTTGATTCGAAATGTGGGCTGGCCAGCCAGTGGCCACAATGGGCTAGCTCTTGTTGCCCAAATCATTCACATGCTGAGAGAGACATTGCAGGATAACTGACGATTACTTGAATAAATTATACAAAATACGAGATTCATGATAATTCTACGATCCTGCATAATACGAGCATCTATCTAGATCTCCCCGTATTTACGAAACTCTTTTCACATCGCAGATAATCTCGAATGGTCCTTTATTCACATTTTAAAAATCAAGCAACAGCTGCCGCCATCCGCAGCCGCAGCAGCATCCACATCACCAACCCCCACGCCAAGAGCCCCGCATCCACGAATCAAACTAGATCAGATGCCTGCATGTGAATGATATCTGAAAACAGGGCGACGTTGAAAAAGTTGCCGCGCTCTAGGCTGTCAGACGGCGGCCGACAACAACAGTAACAACAAAAACAACAACAATCGCCGCAACTGAAACGGCAAATGAAGCTCTCAACCGCAATGTTGGTGGTCCAATGGCAGCTGCGCTGCTGCCGCCACACAGGCGCAGCATTTGAATGCTCAACTACATGCAAACATATACATACATAAATATGTTCGTACTACATACATACATACATATGTATGGATATATGGGAGTATGAAAAGCGCTTGCTCTCTCAGTCTCTTTGCTTACTCTCTTTTACTATCTCTGCTCGCCTGAATATGCATGTATTAGTCAGATGGTTTTGGGGAGCATTGGAGCTGCGTTACGCTGCAGGCGAATTGAGCAAAACAAAGTGCAAGTCATTGAGAGCAAAAACATAAGTCATGCAGCGCGATGTGAGAACGGGGAGTACTCTCTACATGATATCATATCGTATGCAGAAAGTGATTTAGTGAAGTTATGGACATATCTACAGTATAGCAAAAAAAATATAATAATAAAATATTTTATATTATTATTAATTTTTTATTACAATTTAATTTGTTTTAAGTCAGCTACGTAAATGAAATAATTTTCATTTCGATAGTTGAGAAGAGAACTCACGAGTTGCCCCATCACTAGCTTACAACGTGTTGAGCAAGAAATGGCGCAATCTGTGGAGAGCTCAACGTAAATGGATAAGGCTAAAATATGCGACCCGCGAGACGGCGGCAAAAATGCCGCCCATGTCGCCAAAATACACCACACGCAATTTACAAACAGGGACGTGTAGAAAACAACAACAATAACGAAGAGACTTGCTCCCTCTTTGAATCGTTGCCGCAATGTTAACGGAGAGCATAACAGAGAAGAGAGCAGAGCATTGCAGTACAGGGCAGAGCAGGAATTGAGAGATATGAAGCGCACAAGTGGTGAAGTGCAGGCGCACTCAGCTGAACATGGGCAAGAGCATAAGAAAAAGCACAGCCATTCACATTGATGTAACGTTGGCCAGGTGAAAGAGAGAGGGAGCGATGTGGAACCATGTGCGTTGCTGGAGCAAGAAAGCATCAAATGCACTCCTATATGTACATACGTATGTTACATACTGTGTATGGATTTGTGCGAGTATGTGTGTGTGTGTGATGCTGCTGCTGGTCATAAAAAGTTGTTTGTTGTTGAAGTTTTGCTTGCTGCTGTTGTTACTGTTGTTGTTGTTGTTGTTGTTATTGTTGTTTGATTATAATAGCGGCTTGCGGTGGGTCTGGGCAATGACGTTGCATTTGAATGCGATTCGTACGCTAATTTTGTGCTCTCTGCTTAGTAGTTTGCTTCTCCCCTCCCCATTGGAATGCACAAGCACTTATACACACACAATCACTTACACACATACATATAAAGAATTCCAAATGTGAAGTTTCATTCATAAAAAATAGAATGAATATTATTGGCGCGTTGCGAATGAGATAATTGAATGCACACAGATTTATATTTTAATTGCATATTTCACTCAAACTTATGGCCTCCGGTTCCTAAATCAATTCAAATCAACTTTTCAACGAACTCGCATGTTATTTGCTCACGAAAATATATTGCATCTTGTGTGGTCCACCAACTAATTCAGACACGTATGTACAAACGTGTATGTATGTTTGTACATAAATCTGCATACATACATACATATGTACATATGTACTATGTTTTCAAGGAATATGTGTACATTTGTATATAGAAGGGTATAAAACATTCTACTCATAATTTAGTTTTAAAAACATGCAAAAACAGACATCAAGCACTTGTAGTTGGCTGCCAACAACAACAACAACAACCGCATGTGGATAACAAATTTGCCAACAATTCACAGGCTGTGCAAAACACACACATATACTTATGTATATACAAACGTATTGAGATAAAGCCTGCCACGCACGCGCTTGACATGTACACACACACACATACTAATACAATAAAAGCTGCAGTGGCTTCGACGCCTTGTCGCTGCTCGGCTCAGTTGAAGGCCGGCGTCAAGCATACGAAGAAGACCGACGGACAGCGAGCACAGAACGAGAGTAAGAGAGATAGATAGAGAGAGAGAGACAGACTGAGTGAGAAAGAGAGAGAGAGAGAGCTTGGCAACGTAGACCACCCACAATGCCGGTTGCCGCTTTTAATGAAGCAACAACAAATTTGATCTGGGTGGTCGCTGCAATAAAAATAACAGCAACAACAATAATACGAATAACGCCGGCAGCGACCGCATGCTTCTCCCATCCCAGCACACCGCGACATGTGTGGTCCATGCAAAAAAAAAGAGAACAACAGCAACAAGAAAAACATTAGCCAGCGATTTTCAAAAGCTTTTTTTTAACAATTTACCGGCTAGGGACACAGAGCTAAATACGAATTGTAAAAGTAACGTTTAATGAATTACAGTAGAAAATTTAATAACTCAATTAATAGTCATGAGAAACTTCAATACTATCGAATAATAAATACCCTGTAAAAATAATAAACTAACACGAAAAAAATATTTTTTCAAAATTGGATTTGTTTTTACAGATGTATCAATGCAAAAATTAAACTTTGATTTGATTTCAACTAAATACTATAAACATACGAACATATGTACATTCACAGCTCGATTCACAACTCATTCGGTAGGGTATATACAAATTCGCCAAAGTTGTCAAACTGTTAACTGACTGTGTGATGTAGCCCTCGTTATGAGCAGCGGTTACGCTCAAATCAAAATGGCCGCAGCAGAGAGCAACGGCTGCTCTCAACGAGAGAGCGTGCTAAAAATGAGAGAAAACTGTCTCAGCGTCGCAACGCTAATGAAGTTGTCGTCCAGCCAAAATCTCTCTGGCTCTGCCACATACCACTACCACTAGCACTGGTATCTCTTTGGTAACATATGTAACATGCTCATTTTGAGTTTAACAGTGCCATTTTGAGTTAACAGCAACTCAACATAAAAACAATCCGAGTACGCAGCAACAACACAATATGTATCTGTATCTCTCAGACTGCGTGCGATCCTCGAACGAAACGGTTGTACTCTTATCCGTGAGCGGCGCTAACGAAACGCGTTGAATGCAAATTTTGTATAAGTCGAGCTCAGCAGAAGTGTATTCATATTATATTATCATCAATATACATATGTATGTACATAAATCGGTATTGTAGTATATACATGCTCGTATGTGTATATGCCTTAATCAATATCCCATGGAAAAAATTCAATACAATACATAATGAATTAAATGTCAAAACCAAACGCAACAACAACATCTAACGACGTCTACGTGCGCAAAGTGTGTGTGAGAAGAAATACAAGAAAAAAGAAGCTAAGCGCGCAGCGAGAGTAAAGAGAGCGAGCGCAAAGAGCAAAAGAAGAGGAAAAACGTGATGCAGTTTGTAATGGAAATAGTTGAAGAGACGTTCGCGTAGCGTCGCGTCGGGTCACAATGAAAATTGAGAAATATGTGAATTATGTGTGAAAATTGTTGAAATTTTGGTGAAAATTGTGAGCAAATGCTGCTTAAGAGTTAAACTAGCTCAAACACGAGTTAACACCGAGTTTGAAGCTCAAACGAAATTGGCAATCACAACAAAACGAAACTCAGAAGCGAATCAGGCGGTTGAAAGAGAGTGTAAAGTGTGTCTTAACGAGAAGCGAGAGCGCGTGTGCTGAAATGAAATATGTATATGGTTTTGCATGTTGTCTTCATATGCATCAACATATTTAAAGTCAATCTTGGAAAAGAGTAAATGTGTGCGTGTTCAATTTTTTTTTCTCAAAATATCAAAAACAAAAATAAACAATACACAGAGTGACGAAAAACCAATATACAGAGAAGACATACAACAGAAAAAGAGCGAAACGTGAACTTCAAACAGATTGGAAGCACTTTTCTGTCGCTGTTACTTAACAGAATTGAGTAAGAAACGCACAGAGAGACCTAAATTGAGAGAATATACATACACACAGACACACACCTTAAGATGGATAGGGATAGCCTTCCGCGCGTACCGGACACACACGGCGATGTTGTCGATGAGAAACTATTCTCGGATCTTTACATACGCACCAGCTGGGTTGACGCTCAAGTGGCGCTCGATCAAATTGATAAGGTAAGAGAAATAGCAGTGATTCTCTCTTCCGCGACACCTTCTATGCGTTTGCATATTTTGTCTTCAAGCTTTGTTAATGAAGTCATTAAGCAGTTGGGACAGTAAAAAAAAAGCAATAACAATTTATTGCTGATATCTTTTTTTCTGTCGCCTTGCCTATTACTTTTTCTTATTTCGTTCCATACTTTGTTGTTGTTTCTCTCAACTTATTTTAATAGCGCTCTCTTCAGTTGACAACAGCTTAAGACACGCTCTCTATCTCTTCTTCTTTATTTGATCTGTTTGATGTTGTCGTTGTTCTTGTTCTTGCTGGGATCGCATTATTAATTACAGTATTTAACGCAAAGCCCCTGCGAATTGAGTTGTAAGAGAGAATTGACTAACAAAGGAGACGTTAAAATGTAAATCGTGTCGAGGAAGATTAACAGATAAGATAATCAAATTAGTTGAATAGCGAATAGACTGATTTGTAAAATTAAATTGTATTTCAAAAAAAAAGAATGATTTCAACAGGATGAACTATTTTTATACGTTTCCCCAAATATTCTATTTTTTAAGTATGAATTTGTTGTTTTTTTTTTAGCTGTCCCACTACTTGCTATGTGTAAATTTCAAAATAGATCAAAAATATGTCTGTGCACACATTTCATACGCACATATAGATATAAATGTGTATGTTTATTTTTCTTTGAATCTTCTAGTGAAGGCTGCTAAAATCAAAACTGAAAGCAATTTCACTCGGTTCACGACATGACCTAGCTCCTTTAAGGTCTCGCAATTCGCGACTCCAAACTTGATCTTCGTTTAACAGTCAGAGACGGAGATGCACTGCATGAACAACTTCATTATATTGAGCTACTGTGCGGCAACAGTCTGACCGCAAACTAAACAAAACAACTGCACACAGTAAAAGCAGCAGTAGCAAAAACAACAACAGCAATGACGATGAAGACGACGAGTGCCAAAAACAGCGAAGCTGCAGCAGCAGAGCTTACGCTTAGTTTCCTCTTAATGTATGTGTGGAAATGTACATGTGTAGAAAATGCAGACATGAAGAACAACAACAGCAACACAAAAAACAAAAACATTGCCCAGTTGCTCTTTACTTGAGCTGTGCTTTTGACTTTTCTAATGCGTTTGGTGTTATATACAGACATACCAATCGAGAGAGGAGTAGAAAGTGAGAGCTAGAACAAAGACTGTGAGAATATGTGTTTGTGCATCTCTAATTCCCTTGGTAGCTTTGTAGTGTATTCGTCTTTCGTTGTATATTTTTCTTTGCTCTTCATGTGGTGTTGGTGTTGCTGCTGCCTGCCACTGTTTTGTGTACTTTTCGTTTTTTCTCGATTCATCTTTCTTTCTCACTCTCTCTCTCTCGTGCTTGAAGCGTCGATCGTCGTTGCCAAAAGCATTTTGTTTGCCTCGTTCGTTGTTGCTGTCTCTAGAAATCCTCTACAGCAGCCGCACACATCGCGTCACGTCACATTGAAGTAATACATACATATACAGACATAAATATATTGCCTCTGTGCTTACGTGTGTGTTTTTTGAGTGCGGGTGGCCCACAATGAAACAGGCAAAAAAAGAAGAAGAAGAAAAAACAAATGTTATTTCACTGACGCACGCGTTTCTGACTGTGCGCATAGTAATTGTCAAACTGTAGAAAACAACAACATCAAGAATAATAATAATAATAATAATAATAATAAAAAAAATTATGATAATAAAACTGTAGGACGAGAAACTGAACTTTCCTATACTTCTGTTCGCTGTCTTCGCGCTTCCCTTGTGCGGTGCTTTTTACAACTTGCTGTTGATGTCTTCTTATTTTTTATTATGGTTGCGCAGCAGAGCTGCTCTTACTGCATCTCTTTCATATCGTTTCCTCTGCCTCCATACTTCTCCCCCATTTTGATCCGATCCGATTCGTTTGCTTTGGTTTGTTTTTCTCTGCCTTCTCTCTGACTTTTTGTTGTATGTGCATCTCAATTATTTCTCGTAAAGTCTGCCTTGTTGTTGTCGTTGTCGTGGTTGTTGTTGCTGTTGCTGTTGTAACGTTACAAAGTTTCGTTCGCCTCTTGCAGCTTCTCGAAAGTTGTGGTAAAGCGCACCAATCGATCGGCCAACGTCGCTGTCGGCGGCAGAGACTTGAACTGCGGCTGCGCAGTGAACAGAGTTGTTTCGAGATTTCTATAGGTGTGGTCGTTGGTTGGCGGTGTTGTTGTTGTTGCTGTAGCCATCGTTGTTGTTGTTGTTTTTTTGTGGAGTTGAGTTTGGGTTTTGGGTTTGGGTCGTCGACGATGTTTCGTTTGCCTTTTGTTGCTCGTGACGGCGCCGTCGTCAACGTCGATGGGCGATTTATTTTAATGACTCAATTTAACGAAATATATTAAGACATTAATATTGTCTAACCAAGCCATAGCAGTACAACCAAGCAACAACAGCAACAGCGGAAAAAAAGAAAAAAAAAACTGAAATGCATTTGTTACCTTTTTGGCTGGATTCGCCAGGCAATATGCAAATTGCTTAACGTTATGTTTATTATTATTATAATTATTATTATTTTCGCTGTATCTGCCCACCTCTTTCTTCTCCCCATCGCTACGAATTTGACAGAGTCAATAAATACACACATTTGTATGTATGTATGTATGTGTGTATGTAATTATGGTAAGGGGAGGGGCTGGTATGGGGGCTGATACAGTCGCTACTGGGAGGTCCGAGGGTGACGTTTTCATGAATGAGGTGAATGCCAAATGGAGCTGTTACCGTGCTGCTTATTGCTTCCTCTTTAGCACTCATATTCGCATTGTGATTTTTGTTTATCATCATTTTCACTTTGTCAATTCTTGCTTCAGTGTTGGCCCAATAAAGAATACCCCTAAGATATTTTATTTGAGGCAGGAGTAAGAGTGGATTATTATCAAGTTCAACGTACCGAAAAGTCAATAAATATCTAATTTCTTAACCTAAATTTTGATTGACTTTGCGCTCAATTAGTTACATATGGATTAATATACATACATATGTATATTGCCTAATCAGTAGAGTTACAAAGAAACCATTGATTCCGTTAAAACCAAGTTAAAGTAGAGCGTATGGGGATCATCGAAGATCTTCGACTCTCGCTATATTCGATTTGCATGACAAAACTTGGTCAGAAGATATGCTTAAAAACTAAAGTATTTGATGTAGTCTATTTCTCAATAAATTTAAGTGAAATCTTTACATCTTTGAGTCCTTGATTCATAGGACAAGTTTGGTAGAAAAAACTCAATAATTTGAACTTTAGAGCCTAATAGAGAAAAATTAAAGTGACATTGACCTAATCAGAATCTTATAATTTAATTTTTAATATAATTTATATTTCTTTCTACTATTACATCTCTTATTTTAGTCAAATTCAATATGAATAATTCTAAATAAATTTAATGAATAATCTCTAAAATCCATGTCAATCAATATTGAATTGAATATTTTTCACAATCAATCAAATAGGTTTTATTCTATTAAGATCAGTTTTTGAGGTTAAGAAACTTTTGAAGGCAACTTCATTTACAGGGTATCGTGGCGGCCATCAGTTTTGTGGCAGACGAATGTTAAATTTGCCCGTGTCGCAAATTTATTTATGGCAATGCCGTACTATAGATGCAGACCATGTGCGAGCTGTGATTGTGAAGCGAGGGTCATTGTATTTGTATCTATGAGATACAATTTGTATCTATCCATACTATATCTATATATCTATACATATGCATATATGTACACAAATAGCTACTCACATATAAATTCATGAATGAAATCGTTCGCGGCCTCAATCTCTCTCTTTCTTTCGCTCTCATTCTCTTTCTCAATCCCTCTCTGGCACTCTCTGCTGTGCCAATTGTAAAACACACACAGATACTCACACACACATAGACTGTGAACACACACGCTCTCAACACAGGAAGTTGAGAAACATTGGCGGCATTTTGAAGAAGTTTTAGACTTTGTTGTTGCTGTTGTTGTTGTTGCTGTTGTTATTGTTGATGTTTATGTGGCGGTGGCGGTGGGTATGAAATTTGTTTAGTCATGCCGCCCAGATCTTTTCACAACATCGCATGAAAAACAAATATTTGTACGGTTCGTGCTAGCTCTCGGCTAAATGTTTCTTGAAATTGACATGACCAAAATGAAAAACCAGTAGCATAAACCGTTCAAATCATAAATAAGCAGCAGCCGCAACTTCTTAATCATTACAGCAAACACAAACAGATACACAGATACTCAGATACATTGAAAGTATAGACATATTCCTCAATATAGTCAACAGAAGAATGAGAATGTTGACAGAATTCTGCAAAATCAACGTGAAATTTGAGTAAACACAGGCACTCTTAAATAGATATCTTAATGCATGTCGGTCAACAACAGATTCTTGGGAAATATAACCCTAGTATAACCCTAAATTACTTATTTTTCCTCTCATTGCAAAGGAGTTGTATCTCATGATTCCAATAAATATCTAAATACATCCTAGACTCCCCACTTTCATTCAACAATTGTATATTGGAAAATGTAGACATAACCCTAACACAGCTAGGTTGCCTCCCTTTTCTGAGAAGTTGCATCTTAACAGGTCTCAATCCTGACCTTATCTATGATACCACAACATATAGGACTATCTTCAACACGCCCCGTCAGTTCAATTACAGTTATGTTGTTAGAGCCAAGTACTTCCTACTTGGTTTTGCCATCCTTTCTACTCGGATTTCTACCCTCTGTCAACCGTAAGCCGGAAATGCATGTAGGCGTGGGATATCTTCATCGTTCCCAAACTGAAACATTCCTGTGCTGTTCTCAGAACACAAAGGCGGCCCTTGTGCTGTTGGAGCAGACTACCCCGATCATTTATGCAGGTACAGGTTCATGTTCATGGTTATGAGTGCGAGTCCTCGGGTCACACCTCCTCTCCAGAATGCTGACCGAGACGTGTGTGTTTGCTTAAGGATTAGTTTGTGTGCTCAACTCTATCTGCTTCCCTCTTTTGCTTTCTCACCACTCGAGCCTCTCCCCATTATCATTGCGGTTACTTTCAGATCTTTGCCGACCGGTGCGAAGTATTTGAAAGTCGAGTTGAGTTCTCTTTTATTCAGAACCGTCGCCATTGGTGGCCTCTACTTGCTCTTATGATATTTGTCACTGGCAAATATTGGAGCTGGAGCCAACGTGTGGCTATGATTTGTGCCTGCTACACCTGTTTCCGAACGGACCGATCTTATCAGTTGAGATCTTATCTCCTGCTATCACATTTGTTTACCACGTTGTTGATGGTCCTCGACTAGAAATGATATGTTATGTTAGAATGTGTAATCATGAATTATATATTCATACATATTATAATAACTAATATAAGTAGAGGGCAACGGAAATCTCCTGCTCTTTATTGATCATAAATTAGCTCCCCGAACTCTTTGATCCTTTTAGATCTTAAGTCGTCTTACCGCTTCAGCGATCGCATGTTCCGCTATTACGGCTATAAAAAGACCCCTCACCACACAGGCACTCTCTCTCTCTCTCTCTCTCTCTCTCTCTCTCTCTCTCTCTCTCTCTCTGCCAGACTGCCCATGTTGCCCCAAATAGCACCCACACGTTGCCCCAAAACAATTGACAGCTCAATTTTGAGACCTCACACACATGCACAGCTATACGAAAATAAAGAGAAGAAAATAAGACACACACACACACATACTCACACTCAGAAACCGAGTTGGACACACACGAAACAACTTGATTATTTGGGCAGGGGAAACTGGAAGTTGAAATGTGTTTTTCTCTCAGCTTCATTAGGCCGACTACGATCCGGACCATGCCGATGTTGATGCCGATGCCAATGCCGAGTTCAGTTGAGGTAAAGTTGTTGCTGGTGTAGCCGACCTGAGGCCCTACCTCTGTTTCTGGCCGCACATAAAACTGTTATTGTCTTCATCAGCGTGCCCCAGCAACGGGGAACAACACCGCTTGTGGAGGGGGGAGGGCAAGCGAATGAACGATCGTAAGAGGCAAGGGAAAAAATCAAAAGAATTATGAAGACATTAACTTGACCACACAGCAAGCAGCAGACCGTCCGACCGAGAGAAGCAGATAAAAGCAACAACACAAACACAGTAATAACAACAGCAACAACAACAACAAGTAGTAGTAAAAGAAAAAAAGAAGAAGAAGACTCAGTGTGGCAGTAACGAAAAAGGTACTAAAGGAGGAAGAAGAAGACATCGCTTCGCAGTGACATTGGGCAGCAGCAGCATAAGCAGTAAATGAGAGAGATAGCATGAGTGGGACGAGGGAAACGATAACAGCGAATAAAACTGAAGCTGGCTGCTGCTGCGACGAGAGAGATAGAAAGGCACGAGAAGCAGAGAGCAGAGAGAACTACTCAGTCGTACCGGAAAGAAACATTCAAGCAATAATCACGGAATTCACTGAAAAAGCAGTTAACGGACAGCCTGGACAAGCAGTGAACGAAGGGCCCAACAAACAGTTTGACTTTAGAGCGGAGCCCTCTCGCTCCTTTCTCGCTTACTCTCTTTCCACATCCATGCATGTATGCATTGCATACATATGTATGCACACTACTCTCTCGCCTGTTGCTTCATGCAGCTGTCTTGCCTTTGCCCTCTTCGTTTCGATGTCGATTGGTATAGTATGTGTGTAAATGCATGTTTGGCTATACATACATATGTATGTATGTAGAAGTGTGTACCTGTGGCTGAATGAGAGTGAGCGACGTGGCCGCCTTGGCTACCTGACCGCCAGACACTCTCCATACATACATACATACATTCATGCGATACATTAATATATACTATACATGCATATGTACATTCGTATGTGTATGTGCGAGCTTGGATTGGGAACTCAGTGTTGTTTCGTCTGAAAATAATAAAGAAATTAAATTGCTTAAAAGCAGCCGTCTTACTTGTTGTTGCTGTCGCAGGTGAAGATACATTTTTAAGTTATTGCTGCATTTTTATGACAGCCGCCAGTTTTAGCTTATTTATTTATTCTTGTATTTTTTTCGTGTTTTGTTGGATACAACGCCTACGCCACAAACGGTTGTCAAAAAAGAGACGAAGTAAAAGTGCTGCTGAAATTAGTTGGAAGATCTGAAGACGATCGAGCAGCTGAGCAACGAAATTAACAACAACAGCTGCTACTTCTTCTCTCTCTCTCTCTCTCTCTTTCGACCTGCGCTCTCATTACGCTCTGCCACCTGTGAGTTGTTGTTGCCCAACATAACGGTAACCACGAAAGCTGTCTACCGAACTCACGACTCACGAAGACCAACAGTTTAACAGCGCTGCTCCAATGACCTTCAAACCCTTTTGACATGTTGTGCCTTCCACCGATTCGATTCCGTTGAATGGAGAGCGTTGACGCAATGCCAAAAAAAAATGCATACATACACATGTGCATACTTGTATCTATACAGATGTACATAGATACCTACATATATAAAAATAAAAGTAAATAAAAAAATCACGCTTGAGCGCTTGCTGGTCACGTTTAAGAGGCGCCATAAATTGCCGGCAAATGGCAATTTGCATGCGTCGTCGTCGTCCCATTTACTTTATTTTAATTGCTGCTCGCCTAGCCGACAGAACTTGACGCGTTTACGTAGTATGCGTAACTAAATGTGAATGCTGTGTGTGTGTAAGAGACAGAAAGTATGTGTGTGGTCTTAGCACGCGCACACACACACACACACATACAACACTATCAAAAAAGATACCTCAATGCTCTCTTTGCTACTTGACAATATTAATGCGGGATAAATTTACAAAAGGGAGGGGGAAAATACTACACTGAGAGATAGTGGCACATTGGAGCTATCCTATGAGGAAAGTAAACTCAATTTGAAAGAAGTTTAATTCGTTCACAGTTTTAGTTCAATATTATTTTAACGCACTTTATTTGAATTAAGATCTAAAATCGGATATTCATTCAAACCATTCCATGTTAAATGCATAAATGCCATCAGCAGCATGCCCGCAACTTTGTATTCAGGCGTGCCTTTGGGCGGGATATAACTTTAATGGGATCTACACATTTTATGTCAAAGCGTTACGTGAAAAAAATGGGAAAGCAATTGTGAGTTTTTTTTTGTGTATTTTAACATGTTATATGCTTGCTTTTGGGGCAAATTAAAAATCTATTTACAGAGCGTTGCAAAATATTTGTACATGCTGCTAAAAATAGGCAAATTTATACTTTTGTTAACATGCTGTCTACAGAATCCGATAACAGTAGAGAGGTCGTCATAATTATATTAAACTTGAAACCATATCCTATTAAGTTTGTGGTGATAAGCACAAAGTTCTTAATTTCAATCTCAATTTGAAACTGTTTCCCATGGAAAATATAAAAATAAGTTACTTTAAACTCCTATAGATAGAGACATTTTTCAATCGTAACCGGGAACTATCTATACGAACCAATGAATCTGAAAAAAGCTTTGTGAGGTTGAATTTCTACAATGGGAACCATACACAGTATTTGGAAAAGGCTTCTATTTCAGAGTTTAAAATTAAAATCACACACCTATAAGAGGGATGGCTTTAAATACAAAATGGGACGATCTTATAAAAGGCAAAGCACATTCAAGAATTTCATCGCATTGCATTCATGATTTTGTGACGATTAATAAGATTTGAGTTTTACTTGAATCGAACAATTATACTTAAAATTATTCCAGACCTGAGAGTCCTCAAAATATAAAAATTATTGACTCCATCATAGATAAAGTTGACAGCTACATTGAACCTCTTTATGATCTTAAG
This sequence comes from Drosophila quadrilineata, assembly GCA_018150725.1. Classification (NCBI taxonomy): domain Eukaryota; kingdom Metazoa; phylum Arthropoda; class Insecta; order Diptera; family Drosophilidae; genus Drosophila; species Drosophila quadrilineata. The sequence goes on along the minus strand of JAECWN010000407.1, from coordinate 24,890,224 downwards.
AATATCCTTATCGAAGATTATGAGTACGTCTCACGGGAAACATATGTATGTATCTTTATTCTGTTTAGGCATCAAAATAATCTAGGATAATGTAGTTAATGCATAAAGATTCTTGGGTCGTCAGTTATTCAAACCTTATATGATTTTAATGTTGATAAATTATTTACATACATAAATTATTACTGGATATTTATTTAAATTCGTTAACAATATGTCAAATTTTACCATATTTATAGAGATAATTTTATCTGTTATTTGTCGTTTTTGTCGGAAATGGAACAATGTATCTACATATATGCGGATTATACAAAAGCAAAATAAGTCATCTCAGAAAACGTATAGGTTCGAGAGTCGAGTCAAATGAGTAATATGATAATTATGGATCGTCTGGGTGGTCCGGCTTGGCCCGGCACGTCGTCCGATATTGAGTTTCGTTTATGCTAAAAAATGAGAATCAGAAATGATTTTGCGTTCGTTTTTTATTGCCGCACCAACTATAACTGGCCACACTCATATTCAAATTATGGGTCGCGCCTTAAACGTTGTCAGAAATTGCTTTTATTTCGTTAGTGTTGCTTATTTGTTATCTTCTTTGGACTTTGGGCTTGGCTTGGTATGGGCATGGAAAAGTTTTCGAGTTTTTTTCTTTAGATAAAACTTCTAGGCAAAATGTGCCGTGTAATTAAGTAGTCAAAGTCCGTGGGGGGTGTCTGGGGCCTGCATCGAAGTTGAGTTTTTTTTCTTTCTTTTGATTGATTAATGTCTGTCTAAGTTGAAGGGGCCTCTATGTTTCTGGATTTTATTTTTAAATCGAGTTTAAAATTAATTTTGGATTAAAATGAGTATTTTGTGTTTCGATACTATTTTGTATGCACCTGTCACACTGTCCAAACGTTCTTGATGTTTCTTTCTTCTTCGATACACATACATATAGACATACATACACATATACCATGTGCTGCGCCGCAGTGCATTTCAAACTGTGAGCATGGCATTGCCTTGTGGGATTAAACATGCGCAGCGGATTAGGACCAAAATGCGCATTTCTAATGAAGTTGTTTCCCAGTTCGCAGACTCTCTTTCTCGCTCTCTCTCTCTCTCTTCTGTCTCACTATGTTTGTGGACCTACAAAGAAAATGCAGCTACACACAATAGCAATAGCAACAACTAAACATGAAAGCAAACTGTGCAGGGGCCATAAATCAATTTGTGACATTTCCTCACGACGTCGACGTCGCATTGGCAGCACTGCCAGCTGCGGGGTAAATGTATGGGTATGTGTGCATGCGTGTATTGGCAGCAAAGAAGGAGAAAGACAAAGAGAGCACAGACAAGCACACAACAGGCAAAAGATTGATGATATGTCACTCGGGTAGGCAACAGCAGACTGAACGGACATGGCACACAGTGAAAATGTGGAAATAGAGTAATCAAAGAAGAGGGCAGAGCATCAAGAGAAGCTGCATGCTGTTGTAGTAGTCTGACTGACAAGCGTTAACAGCGGAGTGGACTCCGTCTGGGTGATGGCTCAATCAAGAAGTGTTTGCTCCACAGTGTGAGCTGCAACGACAGCCGAAATCTAGATTAAGTTTATTTTTAGTTGATATGCTCTGCTTTCTCTCTCTCTTTCTCTCTGTCTTCTTTCCTTTTATGTTTGATGAAGCTAGGAGAGACCTGCGGCATTGCAACGTTGTTGCGTTTTTACAAAAGATTCTCAGAATTTTGTGCATCTTTTTTGTTTAGTCTTGTTGCTGCTGCTGTCTTGTCTGTCCGCCCAATGAAAAAACATTCCTCTATGCACACAAATTATGGAAAAATTCCACGAACATTGCGAACGTCGCACTCGCCACATGCGGTGCGGTGTGTAGCTTAAAAGAGAGAAGCCGCCGCCGGCGTCGTAGTCAGACTCGCAGGCCGCGGCCACCCGTTATTCCAGACGCCTTGCCTAACACAGAGTCCGATGCCGCTGGTTCAGACGCTCCTGACGCCGCCAATGACTTAATTAATAGCGACAAAGTCAAAGCCGCTGCTGCTTTGAGTTTGAATTTTTTTGCGGAAATGACACAACGACGCAACGCAGCACAGCGTAAGGTAACGTCGTCGACTGCATAACTAAGCAGAGTCGAAACGGCAGTAGCAGGAAATCAACAAGTAACTCTTTCTCTTTCTTTTACTCTGTGTGCAGTTCATAGTCTCTGGGCTGTTCCACGTTTAGCTCTCTTTTGCTTAGGCAGACACACCTACAAATGCCAAACACAGACATTAAGCGCAGGCAGGTAACCTTTGCCATGTCGTATTTATGTTTGACTACCGCGCAGTCGCCATCGCTGTCACTGTCCCTGGCGCAGTCGCAGATGCAAAGCTTTCAAATGCCTCTCTCTTTGTCGTGCTCTCGGTCACTCGATGCTTAACGGTAGTCATGAACTGCCTGTCGTAGAACAACAACAATAGCAGCAACAAAAATGAAGTCGTCTTCCTTGCAGTCAATGCCACTTAAGTCATTTTTCAGCTTTGCGCTTTTTACAAAAACTAACAATTGCTGCGTGCGCACGAAACTAAAAAACGAAACAGGAGAAGAAAGAAACAAAGGGAAAACGAAACAAACTCGTCTTAGACCTAATGGTAGGCCATTTCACTGCCGGAAAATCTGTGAAAAGCGATAAAAGCAAAAGGAGCAAGAGCTAGATAGCCCCCACACAGGCAGACGATTTGAGACGCTTCGAGATCGGCTTGGAATGTTGACTCAACCGCCTTGCACTGGGTGCGGCGTCGTGCCGGCTGCACAGTGGTACAGAAGCAACATGCACTTGAATCATTTTTACAGGATTTATTCTAGCATTATAATATTTTTTTGTTATATAAAGAGCGTGCATATACTGCTGCAACAAACAGAAAGTGAAACAGTGCATTTATTGATTTATTTTATAGTTTGATAAATAAATGAAATGAAACATTTCGAATATTCCTAGTGACAGGTTAACAAATTTTATTCGCGATTTAAAAATATTTGATTTAATATTTAAATCTCAAAATTAAGATAGTTAAATCAAACATATGTGGGTTTCACACCACGGTGCAGTGATGGGTAAAGGCTTTCGATTGAGACGTTAGTGTATCGTCGCTGCTGCTGCTCATTATTTGAGTCTCAATTTCCGTGCAGCGCTGCACGCGAGCGTGTAAAACAAAAACAGCGAGCGACCTGAAGAGCGGGAGTGGGCGAGAGATAGATTGAGAGAGCGAGAGCAGAAAAGTTCTACAACTCCTTTCAGCTTGGTGGGCCTGCTTCTCTTAATCTCGCTCACTCTTTCACACTCTTTCTTTTTAGGCAGCGCAGTTCCAATTGCCAAACAGACGATTATAGGTTGTGGCTCTGCTGATGTTGAAGCCGAGGCCTCCGTCTCGGCAGCGGCAGCGGCGTCTTGTGTTGTTTTTGTATGATTGTATGTGGGTCTTTAAGTATTGAAAGGAAGGGTATGAGAGTATGTCTGTTGCTGCTGCTGATGATGATGATGATGGCTTCATTGGAGCGACCGCAGATGCTACGAAAACATATAATTTATATGTACGGCTGGCTGAGGTCTCTTGGGCCACACGCTGTTTCGTTATAATTTTAATGCGTTATTTATGGCATCAACAAAAACAAAAACAAAAAAAAAAAAAAAAAGTTTAAGGAAAAAAGAACAAAAAAGGGAACCACAAAATGAAAACCCAAATAATAAATGCCACGCCAACACTATGCTAACTGTCCTTCTCTCTCTATACATCTGTGTTGCAGGGCAAGGCGCGTGGCAACCGCACCGCCATCTATCTGCGTTCAGTATTCCAATCCCACCTCGAATCACTTGGCAACTCGGTGCAGAAGCATGCGGGAAAGGTGCTGTTTGTGGCCATCCTGGTGCTGAGCACCTTCTGTGTGGGCCTCAAGAGTGCGCAGATCCACTCCAAGGTTCATCAGCTGTGGATACAGGAGGGCGGACGGCTCGAGTCCGAGCTGGCATACACACAGAGGACCATCGGGGAGGATGAGTCATCAACGCATCAGCTGATCATCCAGACAGCCCACGACCCCAATGCATCCGTGTTACATCCGCAGGCGTTGCTCTCCCATCTGGAGGTGCTGGTCAAGGCGACTGCGGTCAAGGTGCACATGTACGACGCGGAATGGGGGCTGAGGGACATGTGCAACTCGCCGACGACTCCCAGTTTCGAAGGACACTACTACATTGAGCGAATCCTAAAGCATCTGATACCGTGCTCGATCATCACGCCACTGGATTGTTTCTGGGAAGGCAGTCAGCTGCTGGGACACGATATTCCTGTCTACATACCGTAAGTACAGCACTCAGAAGGAATCTCTAAGGGAAACCTAATCTTATCCACTATCGTTATCCTTGCTTAGGGGCCTTAATCAACGCCTAATGTGGAGTACTATGAATCCCTCGGCCGTGATGCAGATCATGAAGCAGCAGATGTACGACCAGAAGTACAGCTTTGACTTTGACACGGTGGAGCAGTACATGAAGAGGGCAGCCATTAGCACCGGATACATGGAGAAACCGTGCCTGAATCCCCTCAATCCGCAGTGCCCCTCGACGGCACCCAACAAGAACAGCACAAAGCCACCAGATGTGGGAGCTATACTGTCCGGCGGTTGCTATGGCTACGCCGCCAAGTACATGCACTGGCCGGAACAGCTGATTGTGGGCGGAGTCCAGAGGAATCGCAGCGGGCATCTGAAGAAGGCGAAGGCACTGCAGACAGTTGTCCAGCTGATGACCGAGAAGGAGATGTACGACCAGTGGCAGGACAACTACAAGGTCCATCACATTGGCTGGACGCAGGAGAAGGCCGCGGAGGTCCTCAGCGCCTGGCAGCGAAACTTCTCCAAGGAGGTGGAGCAACTGCTGCGCAAGCAGTCCCGTATTGCTGCCAACTATGACGTCTATGTGTTCAGCTCGGCTACCCTGGATGACATTCTGGCCAAGTTCTCGCATCCGAGTGCCATCAACATTGTAATTGGTGTGGCTGCCACAGTTATCTACGCCTTCTGCACGCTTCTGCGATGGCGTGATCCGGTGCGTGGCCAGAGCAGCGTGGGCGTGGCCGGTGTGCTGCTCATGACCTTCAGCACAGCAGCCGGATTGGGACTGTGCGCTCTGCTGGGCATCGTCTTCAATGCGGCCAGCACGCAGGTGGTGCCCTTCCTGGCGCTGGGTCTGGGTGTGGATCACATCTTCATGCTGACGGCCGCGTACGCGGAGAGCAATCGCAAGGAGCAGACCAAGCTGATATTGAAGAAAGTGGGACCCAGCATCCTGTTCAGCGCCTGCAGCACGGCGGGATCTTTCTTCGCCGCCGTCTTCATCCCTGTGCCCGCCCTGAAAGTGTTCTGCCTACAGGCGGCGATTGTCATGTGCTGCAACGTGGCTGCCGCCTTGCTCGTTTTTCCGGCCATGATATCTTTGGACCTGCGTCGACGGACAGCTGGGCGTGCCGATATCTTTTGCTGCTGCTTTCCAGTGTGGAAGGAGCAGCCCAAGGCGCCTCCCAGTCTGGCCATGAACAACAACAACAGTATGCGGGGATCACGACACATCAAGAACTGCAACAATCTCCGCACAACTGGACAACTACCGCAGCAGCCTGCACAGAATCCGCTATTGGAATCAAGGGCGAATGTAGGAGGAGTTGGAGGCGAAGGTCGAGCCACCGGAGGTGGTGGTGTCACGAGCGCCTTTGTGCCATCTTTCTCACTGGCCAGTTTTGCTATCAAGTATTACACTCCCTTCCTTATGCGCAGCTGGGTCAAGTTTGTAGCGGTGATGGGATTCCTCTGCGCCCTAATCTTCAGCCTGTACGAGGCGACGGCGCTTCAGGATGGCCTGGACATAATCGACCTGGTGCCCAAACAGAGCAACGAGCACAAGTTCCTGGACGCACAATCGCGACTCTTTGGCTTCTACAGCATGTACGCCGTCACCCAGGGCAACTTTGAGTATCCGACGCAGCAGCAGCTGCTCCGCGACTACCACGAGGCCTTCGTACGAGTACCTCACGTCATCAAGAACGACAACGGCGGACTGCCCGACTTCTGGCTGATCCTGTTCCGCGATTGGCTGAGCAATCTGCAGCGCATCTTCGACGAGGAGGTACGGGATGGCCGCATCACTAAAGAGAGCTGGTATGCGAATGCCAGCAGCGATGCGATCCTGGCATACAAACTGATAGTGCAGACGGGGCATGTGGACAACCCGGTGGACAAGAGTCTGGTGGAATCGAATCGACTGGTCAGCAGCGATGGCATCATCAATCCCAAGGCCTTCTACAACTATCTCTCTGCGTGGGCAACCAATGATGTCTTTGCCTATGGCGCCTCCCAGGTAAGTTTAACTACCCCTTCTCCAACTAAAAATCGGTCTCATCTCTTGCAATTCCTTTCCGCAGGGCAAACTGTATCCGGAACCGCGTCAGTATTACCATGCACCCACCGAGTACGATTTGAAGATACCCAAGAGTCTGCCCTTGGTCTATGCGCAGATGCCCTTCTATCTGCATGGCCTGACAGACACCTCGGAGATCAAGGCCCTCATAGGCCACATACGAGACCTCAGTGTTAAGTTCGAGGGTTACGGCCTGCCCAACTATCCATCAGGTGGGTTACAAAACGGACCAACTCAATCCCAAGGAACCCTACCTAATCTACAACTCTTCAACTCTCTTAGGCATTCCATTCATCTTCTGGGAACAGTATATGACACTGCGTTCCTCACTCGCCTTGATCCTCGCCACCGCCTTGCTGGCTGCACTGGTCCTCGTCTCACTTCTCCTGCTGTCAGTCTGGGCAGCTGTCCTGGTCGTTATCACGGTGCTGGCCTCATTGGCCCAGATCTTTGGGGCCATGACCTTGCTGGGCATTAAACTCTCTGCCATCCCGGCAGTCATCGTTATACTGGGCGTGGGAATGATGCTCTGCTTTAACGTGCACATCTCATTGGTAAGTTGCTCCCTCTTGACGCAATGTGAACTGTCGACTCATTTGTGATCTCCTCCGCCTTCTTAGGGGTTCATGACTTCCGTGGGCAATCGACAGCGACGAATTCATCTGGCCATGCAGCTGTCAATGGGACCTCTGGTGCATGGCATGCTCACCTCAGGCATGGCGGTGTTTATGCTCTCCACGTCGCCATTCGAGTTTGTGCTACGGCACTTCTGTTGGCTGCTCCTCGTCGTGCTCTGTGTGGGTGCCTGCAACAGTTTGGTGGTGTTCCCCATTTTACTGAGCATGCTGGGACCGGAGGCAGAGCTGGTGCCGTTAGAGCATCCGGATCGCATCTCGACGCCGTCGCCCGTACCCAGGCGCAGCTGCAAGCACTCCAAGAAGTCGTTCATTGTGAATGATGCACGTGGCTCGACACGCGGATCAAGTGGCTCCAACAACTGCCACAAGGCGCATCATTACCACAAGGATATGAACATCAATGACCCCTCACTGACCACAATTACCGAAGAACCACAGTCCTGGAAGTCAAGCAACTCGTCCATACAAATGCACAACGAGTGGAGTGCGCCCAATGCGCCTAACCTCAACCACACTCACAACCACAATCCCAACCACAGTCGTAACCATATCAACAATCACTACATGAACAACATCAACAACTACCAGCAGAGGGAAAGAGAGAGGGAGCGCGAAAGGGAAAGGGAACGGGATAGACACCATGAGCCCGGAGTGCATTATGTTGGTCCGCCACCATCCTACCATAAGGCGGCGCAGCCAACAACAGTTCCAGGCATGGGCATGGGCATGGGTATGGGTATGGGTATGGGCAACATAAGTTATGGGGCGCCAGAGCTGCAGAGTATTGTGGTGCAGCCGGAGGTGACCGTGGAGACGACACACTCGGATAGCAACACCACCAAGGTGACGGCCACGGCCAACATCAAAGTGGAGCTGGTGACGCCGGGACGTGCCGTGCGGAGCTACAACTTCACCAGTTAGCCCATTAGCAGTTCCTCTATAGCTATAAATAAGAAAATCACAAGCTAGGATTAAAGCTACATTTAGAATTGTATCTGTAACTCGTAGTGTGTATATGTATCTGTATATCTATATCTATATATACATATATATACTATATATTATATGTAAATGCATGTTAGTTAATTTCCGATGATGTAGAGAGAGATTCGCCTAATATGTAATCTAGTTTAGACTTAAAGCATTTGCTCTACACATAGACATATTTATTGTAACACACACACACGCACACACATATACACACATAACTATGTACTTATATATATTATGTATCTGCTACTATACATACATACATATCTACTATGTATCTAAAGTGACGACTGCAGAAGAGATTCCCACAAATACATAAACAAAGGCGAAAAGCAACCAACACTAGTAATTTATAGCATTTAATTTAGTTTAAATATGTACATAAAAACCAACAAGGACTTGAACCAAAATAGTATCGCTTAAAAAAAAAAAAAGAAACATTAACATTAAACGTATATATAAACATAAACAAATCACACACAAAGTAATCAATTAAGATTTAAGAAGGAGAAACCTAAGCGAAACGAACGAAAATGAAATTCATTTAACAAAACAAATAAAACAATATTCTCAAATAAAAATCCAAATTCCCATATCTTATCAATTTCTTCATTTCAGAGAATCTCAATTAAAAATGTTTTCTTATTAATCGTATTTATTAGAAATATTTATTACAGCTGAATAGTATTCTATTACCTTTGTGGCAACTTAAGCTAATGAGAAAGTTATGATTAAAAATAAAACTATGTCTAGATAAACTATGGTTGGAAATTTACAATATTTACAATTAAGATAATCTTGATTAGGAATTGGGGTCTAAAATAATTTCTATTCGAACGATGCTCTGGGAGTTCACTACGTCAAGATCCGTTGTGGGAGATCTTGAGGGTGGAATCGTTTAAGTCTTCTTTTAGCTCTTAATCCAGCGCTGTGTTGTCGCCTGGCTAGGGCGTTTGGGTGATACTCTGAATTCAATTTTAATTATGACTGGGAAATGAGGGAATATTGAATGTTTATATTTACAATTAAATATATTGTGCTCAACTGCCTCACCTCCTGTAACACAATACGTTATGCTTTTATCCTTGAAATTAACTTTTCCAAATTTAGATTATAATTATGTTTTTTATTAGTATCTTTACTTGAACAAATTAGAGATTTTGAAAAACAGCAAAATGGAATTAATTATATATAATTATGTAAGACGGTGAGTCCTGTTTGTCTGTTTGTGTGAATACCTGTTTCGCAAAACGACCAAGAGATTCTAAATTCAAATATTTTGGGCAAAAGCATTGTTACATACAAAATCTAAATTTTTACGCTTCGAAATAAAGCAACTAAGATCCGTTTTGCAGTGTATGCCAATGAAAACAGGTTCGATTGCTCACAACACAAATAACAGAGGTGCGTGAGGGATGGCGTTATGATAATCTACTCATGCTCACTTGCCCATTTGTTTGTTGTTGCTTACGCTCTTTAGAGACGCAATTCGTGTTCCCTCGGCAAATACGAATGAAGCGATGCTTGGCCAGTCTTCGGCTTCGGCTTCGGCTGGGATGGCTCGTAACTTCACAATGAAGTACCGTTATCTAGGTATCTTCCTAGGCAGATTTCATGAATATAATTACATCTCGGGCTTAGCTAGAAGGATTTGAGTAAAGATACTACTTTTCGATTCTATTATATTTTCCAACACTGTAACTAAAAAGGACGATACACCGATGTTGTCCATGAAACCGTCAATATTAAGGAAATATTCTCATTAGCTTAATAAAATTTGTTAGATTAGTTAACAAATTTTATAAAATATTCATTCGAAATTAAATACAATTAAAAAATTTATTTCTTTTTAGCTATTTTGACCAAGATTAGTTTTTGTTTACTTTACTTTTGCTCTCAAAATTCTGTCAACACTCTTCGTAGAGGTGTTCTTTTTTTCTGACTGGCTGGATACACCAAAAATGCAAGAAAAAGGGCAATCTCAGGGGAAGAGCCATGAAAAGGCAATTTTCAGGAAGCGATTTCGATTATGTAGCACTAAGAATGAAATATTTCCTTAAATTTCTAAAAGGCATGCACCATTTATTCTTGCGGGAAGAGGAACATAAGATATTCACCAAGTTCGCGACCTATTCACGACAATAGGGATCCGTAGCCGCTTAAGCGGCCCATCCACAGACGAGCATGTTGGCCGAGCATGTTGTGCTCGACGGAATTTTCATCGTTAGTGGTAGTGCTCGCGTACAAATTTCGTGTTCGTCGAGCCGCTCGCACGAAATAGAAATGATTCTATCTTGCCTGTGTTCGCGACAACATGCTCGACAATGGATGGCAATGCTGGCACGAACATCACTTCAACCAAACATTTGCAAGAGTTTATATATATATAATATTTATTATTTATATATTATTTATATACTAATATATTATTGAAGTAAAAATTAATTGAAAAAAAGTGCAATTACAGTGGCGCTGTCGTCTTCCGTTGCAATGTTCACTGCTCAAAATTTTCCACCAAATGATGTTCGCGAGCATGTTCGCATTAGTTGGTGGACAAGAAAATTTTGGCTCGACAACATGCTCGGCCAACATGCTCGCCTGTGGATGGGCCGCTTTAGACAAGGCGAGCAAAAAAAGGTTCGACAATCAAACCATTTTACTGAAACTCCGCAAAACCATATTTAAAGATTAATCGAAGAGAAGAAAAAGTTGAACTTTCGAAATAGCTGCTCCCCAGTTCCCTAAAAAGCTACAATTCCCGGTGACAGATATTTTTTTTTTTTATTTAATTTTTTCCGTCTTTCTGCTAAGACCTTTCGCAAGAAGTTGTGTCAAAAATCTTTTTTGTGACTATGAAATTGAGTAAATATTTACATGCATATGAACATATTCAAATGTTATTTGGTCAGTAATGAAATGTTCATGCAATATGTACATATTTACATACATATGATTTTTGTTTGATCAGTGATATAAACAACTATTAGGGATAGATACCCTACATTTTGTATGTAGACTCCTTTATACAATACTCTGATCAGGTGCATCAGGTGCCCCGTTTGCTCACAGTACAAAATAAGTTAAGTTGTATAAAATAATAGCATGGCCTCAAAATTAAAGAAATAAAAACATCTTCTAGAAAAATTGCGATTCTCTGCATAAAATTTGGATACATATGAATCTTAAATATGGATACATTGGATGCGAATATAGAATTAGCAGGTCGATAATCGATAATCCATACTGTATTCCAAATTTAGTTGGGTTGTGATTCAAATTGTGTTCCAAAATGTCAATATAGTCCTTCTGTCCCATGATAGACCCAATAAATAAAAAAATTTCCACTCCGCTTCTAGTAATGTATCCACTTCATACTCAGCCTCTGCTGGGACCTCTCGGAAGAAAATTGTGTGTCAATATTTCTTGTACGAAATGTCCGATCTATATGGTACTTGGTCAGTAGTTTCAAAAAATGAAAAATTATAAACAAAAAAAGACTTATTAATATAAATTTTATTTTCCGCCAAAGACCGTAGTCCACAGCACATGGAGGGATTGATGACCCTCGGCATTCATTCAAATTGATACCGATGTTATTCACCTCGGAGTGGTGGTAATTTGCCACATTGTTCATTATAATAATAAAAAATAGCGAAGGAGAGAGAAAGGGAGGGGCAGCTGGAGATAGAGAAATTGTGAAATTAAAATCTAATTTTATACCCTGTTGGAATTTAAAAAGTTGGTAAGGCCTCTGAAGGGGCTTTTACGGATTTAGAATTAAAAGAAAATCAAAACGGTCAGATGAGGGTACACTAATCATATGCAAATGTAACAGAAAAATATACCTTGTACGACCTTGATCGACCCTTTCTATGTCCATGTCCGCAGATACCTGGGGACAGGGTATCTAAAAACTTTCCGCTCATTACTATATGTATTGTATATATCATATCATGAGGTCTCAGTTCCCACTCAGTTCTAAAGAAACCTTTCAGGGCGAAACAAGCATGATAACGCTTGTCGCTCTCTTTGCCATCGTTATTGGCCTTTCATATGTCTGGCTTAACGAGTATTACGCCTATTGGCGACGAAGGGGAGTTGCTGAGGAACGTCCCGTTCTTTTCTGGGGCAACTTGCGTGGTTTTGGGAAAACTGTCAACTGGATGGATATCAATGCCCGCATCTACAAACGATTCAAGGACAGGGAACGCTTCTGTGGCATATTCACGTTCTTCAGCAAGGTACTTTTCGTTATGGATCTGGACCTGATTAAGAGAATTATGAACAGCGACTTTAACAGTTTTGCGAATCGAGGTCTATTTCACAATTTACGTGATGATCCTCTGACGGGTAATCTTCTCTTTTTGGATGGCCAGGAATGGCGATGGCTGCGTCAACATCTGACACCGGTATTCAGTTCCGCTAAGATGAAGTTTATGTTTCCCACGATTGTGGAAGTGGGTGAGAATCTTGCTCTTACGGCCGACCGATGCCTTGGTGACTTTGAAGCCAAGGATCTTTGTGCGAGGTTCACGACGGACGTGATTGGCAGCTGCGCCTTTGGATTGGATTGCAACAGCTTAGCCAATCCAGACTGTGAGTTTCGCCGCATGGGACGATCTCTGATAGAGGATCATTTCTGTACCAACATCTTGCATGCCTTTAAGTTCGCCCAACCTCAGCTGGCCCGCAAACTGAGGCTACGACTGTTTCGGCCCGAGGTTAGCCGCTTCTTCATAGAGACAGTGCGCCAAACACTGAGTTTCAGGGATCGGGAGAAAGTTAATCGCAATGATCTCATCCAGCTGTTGATCGAACTGAGAGAGCAGATGAAAGGATCTGGCACCGAACTGAGTGTGGAGCAGATTGCAGCACAGGCTTTGGTATTCTTCATAGCTGGATTTGATACCTCCTCTACCATAATGGCGTTCTGTCTCTATGAACTCTCTCTGAATCCCGACATCCAATTGAGGTTGCGACAGGAAATCCTCTCCACATTGCAAGGGCATAAGCAGCAACTAGGCTATGAGTGCCTACAGCAGATGACTTACCTAAACCTGGTTGTGGCAGAGACCTTACGCAAGTATCCTATATTGCCGTATCACTCGCGTCGCTGTACAAGTGCCTACAAGCTGCCCGGATGTAAGCTGCAGCTAGAGCCAGGAACGATGGTCTTAATACCAGTTCATAGCATACACCATGACCCGGATCTCTATCCGGATCCCGAGCGCTTCGATCCGTCTCGCTTTACACCAGAAGCAGTCAAAGGTCGTCATCCATTTGCCTATTTGCCTTTTGGCAATGGACCTCGGAACTGTATTGGAGAGAGGTTCGGTATAATGCAAGTGAAGGTTGGCATAATTACCCTTCTCCGACACTATCATTTCACAACAACAAAACGCACCCAAATCCCGCTGCAGTTTTCCAAAATAAATTTTTTCACCACATCAGAATTCGGCATTCACCTCAGAATGGAGCGGTTCGGTGACCAATAAAAAACAATATCACATTGGATGTCTTTACAATGATTACAATAAAAAAGAGCACAGGGTATAAACAGTTCACTCTTTAATTTTCTTATTCTGTGTTCTTGCTGTACATACATACATACATACATACATACATACATACATACATACATACATACATACATACATACATACATATGCACATATTGAGATAACTCCACAAGGCACTTCAAAAACCTCATCAGCTTCAAGACGTGATTGGTTATCTTTAAATATTTTATTAATTAATAATATAAAATATATGTTTATAGGTACAATTGAGTTTTAAATATAAATTGAGCAGAATTCATTTCTTGGTATTTGTGTATTTTTTTTGGTATTTTTTGGGGATGCCTAGTTACGGGGTTCCTCGCTATTTTTAAATATAGTAACCCTAATATGACCGATCGCTATCCGTAATCATAAGTCTTTAAAATTATGTTTAATGATAACAAGAAAGTTAAATTAATAACAAAATAAAATATATTAGATTAAGTTAAAATTGTATTATTTTAAATTGGAAACTTGAGTGCTCGATAATAATTATTGATTCAACATTTGTTGCATGGATTGGATAAATCCTGTAAAATCCAATCAAACCCATCATGGACTCCAAATGGAATACCATTAATCCAATAGATATAGACTGAAACAAAATGTATATATTATCTACTGGTTAAATAGGTTAATAATAAGGGTAATTTAGAGTCTGTTGTAAGGAGAACAATAATTTAGAATCTGTTGAAAGGAGAACATAAAACTTTTAAAGGATCTCTAGCATGATCCTGAAGGGGAAGAAGAAAGCTTAACTAAAAGGAGACTACTTCTATTCGATGGTAGCCTCCCTTCAGCATGATAGTCCAAGTCGTGTTTAGACAAAGTGAAGGACATTGTTATTGAACAGATTCAATCAGCTGTTGCACGGAGTACTCGGTACCAAAAAACCACATTCAAGAATCGGACGAACAAGGGACAAAAAAAGGGTTTTGTCACACAATGACCGTCGAACCCCTCTGACCATCTCCTAATGGAACTCAGAACCGACATGGATTTGCTGCTCATCTTGGAAATGTGGTCAGATATTTTAAATTTATGCCGCTTAATAAGTATGAGACCAGATATATCATAGTGTACTGGTGTGGAAGGATGGACATGAGGGAACATTTGGAATAAGCTATGATAAGTTGAATAAATTCACTATGCAAAGAGAGAAGTCTTATGGATGTATAACTTAAAGATAAATCTTAATGATTAGGTACAAAATCCATAACAAAAGAACCCAAGAGAAAAGCGACAATTCAACAACAAATGAGGTTACACATTATTGACACTGTCAAGAAACTCACTTTAGTTTTCAATTCTGTTTTGATTCTTGTCGAAAAATAGGTACTTTTCAGTTACCTTTGCTTGTATATCTTACCTGAGGACGTGCCTAAAAGTAATTATTCTAATTTTTTAAAATGCCTGGAGCCAGATTGACCTTTGATTTGGTCCAGTTAGTTTATTACAATCACCAACTCGGAAAATCTGCATCCGAATTGGGGGATATGTTTCGGGTATCCCAAAAAACAATTTACAAAGTTTTGAATAGGGCCAAAAATGAAGACAGGCTAGAAGAACAGTGTGGAGGCAGTAGAAAAAATTAGATTGATAAATAGGCAGACCGCTTTATTATGTATTTATTTTTACCCCAAATATCGATCAGAACCCTTGCCAAGTAGTTGCAGGAAGAGAGTGGCGTATATTTAAAATATATTTGAATATCGCTCATCTCAATATTTCGCGTTTCGTGTTGGCGACACTATAAGTAATTGATGCAGAGATCAGCTTGCATTGATACCAAGTGAATTTAAGAGTTTCTACGCTGTTTAAAAATTCGTTAAACACCTGATCTACCAGCAATTCGCTTCACTTAACCGTCTTCGCTGTGTTGTGCATTTTCGCCACACACACACACACACACGCATCTGAAAGAGAAGAGAGAGAAGAGAGAAAGAGAAGAGAAGATCTAGCGCACAGTCGTTGTATCAAGTTCACGGTCACTCGTTTAGTGACCTATTTCGCAACTCGTTACCTACGCAGGTCCGCAAAAGAAAAGATGGTGGGGATGGCAACAAGTGACGATTGTATCCCAATCAGCTGTGTGGAGGTCTGGCTAAGTCAATCTGTTGTCAGTTGAGGGCGATAAATAGATTTTGCAACTCTGAGGAATTCTCCCACTTCAACGGATCCGAGCTATCCGTTTCTATTGTAAGTGTTGAGATTTCAAAATCTGAATTTGATAGCGCTAAGACTAGTCTGGAGCGTATCAATTTGCTGGACTTAAGCTCAGATGATAGAACCACTGATCATAGAAATTTATAAGGTTCTTATCGAGATACCCCAGTTCCACGCGACACACCCCGATCCCCAAATTCAATCGTGGTCATCGTAGGCCATCGTGTTAGCGCGACTGTGCGACCGAAGAAGGGTTTTCTAAGTACATTTTTTAAATGTTAAATAACTTCAGTGTTTCATTTTCAATCAAATTGCAATTTACAAAGCAGGCGCATTAGATAATTATTCAGTTTTTCCTTTTCCGTAGGAGGTTCTCATTGAAACCTGAATTGTCATTATCTGCTCAATGTACATAGGAATCTATTTAATCACAAATATCATCATATGTTTTAATTATTGACAAATATTATATATAATTACTTAAGTTATTCATATGAGGTGTTCATGTTAGAGGTGTTCAAAAATTTATCTATTCATTTTTGCATTGTACTCCGAGAAATGTTCCTCTTGAATGAAATAATTTATTGGAATTGTTCAATTATTTTCCAATTATATCCTATCTGAGGTATTTGATCAACACATTCTAGATATTTTTTAGTCACTTAAAAAATCGCATATAACGTTTTAAAACGGACTTCTTTTGTGATCAAGCTTTGATCGGGATCCTAAAGACGACAATAAGCTGATCAGGGTATGGTCTGAATTTGAATTCCAAATTTGGTAACTGAAGGTCTGACAGTTTCTGAAAACAAGACCGTTTTCTTTATTGATCCTCAATTAACATAAATATATATACATATTCATATACTCTATGTAGATAAGAAAGAGTATATTCATTCTGTTCAAATGTAAAAAAAGAAGAATTTGAGTGTCTCTTTCTTAGAGACTGTATTAACTATCAACGTACTACGAATTCTGTGAAGTAAGATACGAAATAAAAAGAATCGGATTATTATTTTTATAGATGAATTAAAGTCTTGAAAGACTATAGACGGTATTGAGATTGACATATGGAGATATAGAAAACACTCTTGTCAATTTTCCAGGGAAAGGTTAAAAAATTGTGTCTGAATGTCATAAGATTTGTAATTGATGGTGTATTGCGGATTTGAAGTCTGACAATACAATATTATATGTTCAAAAAAATCACTACAAACATTTTTTTTTTTGATTTTCTCAAAAACATATTAATATTATAATTTGGCGGTGTATATTTAAGATATATCAGGTGATATCAAAAGTCCTTGAGTTTTGTGTTAAATAAAATTAAAATTATATATGAAAACTTTCAATTTTTATTAAGTTTCATACACAACTGCAGCACGAATAGTCGTCATGACGTTCCTGGACGATGAGTTCAAATACTTTCTGACAAACGTGAGTTAAGAGACCCCGAGACTAATTAATTTCCACCTGAAGCTGAACCTCCGTCAATCCCACTCAGATGAGTTGCTTCAATGTGCTCCGTCTGCCATATGAGAAGCGCTGCATGATGGTCAAACGGGTGAAGGATTGTAAGGAGATCATCAACTCTTTCAATTACTTCGAGATGATGTACTGTTTCATTCACATCCACGAGAAGATTACGGAGATCTGTGTGATGTGTCTGTTCTTTTTGCTGGCCATCAGTTATGTTATTCTTATGTATGTCGTGGTCAGCACCTAGTGAGTACTTGACCTTGAATTGACCCTCTTCCAGAAATTGGGATACTTTCAGTTGCAGCATCACGCCCAATCTAAAGATCATCGCCATGAAGCTGCATATGAATGAGAACCTCGCCGGGGCTACTCTGCTTGCCTTCGCCAGTTCCTGCCCTGATTTGGTGAGGTATCTGATGGTGGTGCACTACGGGGACTCGGTGGTCACAGCAGCTGTGGGCGATGCTCTCATCAATGTGCTCCTCTGCGGGGGCATGATCTGTTTCATGAGACCCTTCCAAATGGAGGGTTTCACCACCATGCGAGATCTGCTCTTCCTCTGGCTGGGCATTGAGCTGCTGCGTCTGCTTATCTTCCATAAGGGCTCCGTTAGTATCATCGATAGCCTGGGTAAGTATAATAATTAAACACGCTATTGGCAAGAGTGCTCGACTATGGGATACACTGCATCCACATTTCTATCCATTTCTATGCAGTTGTGATCTCAATTGAAATATATTTCATTCTAAAATTCAATTCAAAGAGTATCCTTAATGTAAGTTGATCCTTTTTAGTCCTACTGAGCTTCTATTTGATTTACTTGATCATCATCGTACTCGATCTGAAGCTGTTGCGCAACACGGTCAAAAGTAAGTACAGTGCAGGCCAGTTGAATAGTGTCACTTCATCGCAACTGTCCATTGTAGAACTGAGCAAAGAGATTACAGAATTGCAACTTCAAGAGGAGACACGTGAGCGCAACATCCAGCTGGGGCAAAAGTTAAAAAAGCTAAGGAGCGTCACCCATCACGAGATCGTCAATATAAGATCCTCCTGGCTGGAAATGCCCGACTCAATGCGACGGAAGGTGTTGAACGAACAGATGATGCATACCCATCAGGAGAGTGTGGATTACGAGGCGAATCGGGTGATTCTGCACAACGAAGACAACTCTAAGAACAAGCTGCTGTGGACGGATCTGCTAGATGCACTGAATCCCATTGATGCCTTCGAGTGGCAGCTATCCAGTTGCCCAAGACGCGCATTCATGGTCATCAAGTGTCCCATGGCATTCCTCGTGTCCATATTTGTGCCCCTCGTCGACTACGAAAAGCATAAGCATGGCTGGAGCAAGCTGCTCAACTGTACACAAATCATATCGAATCCCTTCCTTCTGATAACCGCCATACACTGTAGGTGCCGAGGCTCCTGAGAGTCCCATTGAACCGATAGTAGTGGAGATTATAACTCGTCTTTTCAGCTAAATTTGGCAATTCATACAGCTCCTGGTATATCGATGTTAACTTAGATTATGCCAAGTGGTCCTTGCTCCCGACGGTTCCCCTCGCCATCATCGTCTTCTGCAACTCCCGTACAGACGTTCCTCCAAATTATCACATGGTAAGTTCCTTCCTAAACTATCCGATTTTATCGCGATTACTGCGTTTTCACACAACACCATTTTTAAACACTTGTTAAAAACCCCTTCTTGTTATAGGGTATATATAGTAAATTTTAAAGAAAATAAAACTCTTGCTCGGTCGTTCAATGCGCATTAAATGTCTGGGCACAGGGTATCGCAAAGTTGAGCACTCTCTTATATACTGCTTAAAATAATTTTTTGCTTTTATTCTTTATTAATTGAGTGTCGGACCCATTCACTCATAATTGTATCAAAAACACACAAGTAAGGACAAATCCTCCCGCCCGAGGATTCTGCTTAAAATATTAATTTTGAATTTGATTTGTAAATTTTTCTTTAAATTCATCGTATTTTAATTTATTTTCGTTCTTTCTTTATGTTTTTCAATGGTTAATGCAGCTATTTGTTGCGCTAAGCGCTTCTAGTTCCTTGGCCATCATCGTATTCTGCACCGGGGAAATCGAAGTTCTCTTCTCCATTGTGGGCATCGTGATCAACTTAACGGCGCATTTCATGAACATCACCTTCGGTTCGGTGGGAAGTGCCATCATCAAACTGATTGCCAGCTACGACATGGCGATGCAGGGCTACGAGAAGATGGTCTTCACAGCGATATTCGCGGGACCCCTTTTCAGTAACAGAATCCTATGTTTTCCCAAAATATTGAATTAATTCATTTCCCCTACAGACGTTGTCGTCAGCATGGGCATTGCCTTTCTGTTCAGCCACAAAGTTGGCGAACCTGATTCAGTCGTTTGGTTGAACGACGAACACGGCGATATCTGTTATATATTCATGGTCCTCACATTGTCCACGACCATATTCTGGTGCCTCACGTTCAACTTTATGGTTCGTCGTTCAGCTGCCATACATTCCTGGGTCTTGTTCTTCACATTTCTATTGTATATGATGCTTACCGAGTGGGATGTAGTGCACGAGATATCCAGAGATGAAACCTTTGAGCCCATATAAATGATCTAACT
Source organism: Drosophila quadrilineata (assembly GCA_018150725.1). NCBI lineage: Eukaryota > Metazoa > Arthropoda > Insecta > Diptera > Drosophilidae > Drosophila > Drosophila quadrilineata. The sequence goes on along the minus strand of JAECWN010000407.1, from coordinate 24,870,328 downwards.
TCAAAACATCAGTAAATCATTATTTTAATTAAAAAAATAAAATAAAATAAAATAAAACCTGCTTTCAAATCTCGAGTCGATAATTCGAGGTTGGTAAAAACCGATCCCAACCATCTTTTTCTGATTACTTCGAAGGTCACATTCCTGCATATGGTCTAAAGTACTGCATACTTTTAGGGGTACCCATACAAATAAGAGGAATGACAAACTCTTTGCGGACAACTTCAAAAATACCTGATATCTGAACAAGTTCTAGAAGTGCACACTTTCTGAGTTTTTCCATGATGATCCTACTTTTAATATGTTTTTATAACATTCTCAAATAAAAAGAACCTGGCCTAAAAAGCGTTTGAAGCCAAAAAATCGAAATTGCTTAGAAAACACTCTACTTTCTGGGTGTTTTCTTAGGCGTCTTCATCTTCTATTTCCTCCTACCCGTTTTGAACAGTGACCTCGACCTCAACGTGTCCAACCTCCTCTTTCAGGCTTCCGAGGAATAGACATCATAACCATTCGACTAAATAAAATAGGACATGAGTTTTATTTATTTTTTGAATATCTGCACATTTAATACCTAGTGATCCGAAGTATCGCCCAACGAACGAACAAAAAAACTTCTGAAATCCTAGTATAGTTGCAGTATCATAGGAACAATCCATGACCTAAAATCTGACTATTGTCGTTAAAGAATAGAATAAGAGATTGCAAAATTTTTAAGCTGCATCCTTAGTAACATTAACCTAGTATCAAAGAGGATGAAATTGCTCTTTAGGTTTTATAAGGCCTTAAGATAAAGCTTAAAATTGCACTCTTTTTTTGAAATCCTTTCTTTGTATTATTAGAGCATCTCTCGTTCTCTCTCTTTTTGGCTTACATTATCCATTATTTGGCAGACAAAATATACTCTAACCATTTACAAATTTCTTTGAAATTTAAATTTAATGTAGTTTATTATTGAATGAGGTTCCCTCACGCTTTTGCAAGTGCTCCCCACTTTCTCCATTTAAACTTAACGGGCGGGATCTTAGAAATTGCAACGCTGGTCAAATTTTTTCTTTATTCAGCGACCTCAAAGTAATAAAGGGTGTGTATCTCGGCTGACTGTACCATTATTTGGCAGACAAGGCAGTTGATAAGTTCGTGCAACAACCATTCGTTAGGTCAAGAGCTTCGTCGGAAAAGAAATTTCGTTAAATGCTTAACATCAACAAGGTGGCAACGCTAATATCACGCGATTTTCAGTGTGTCACTAGAGCGTCGTTTATAGAATTAGGAGGTGGAGTAGACGCAGGGTAAATGCAAATGTGGCGGCTTAAAGAACCTATCGGAATCGCAGCACATTACTTGTTCATACATGTTGTTTGAAAATATGAACTTAGTACTTTTTGAAAGCAATATCAATTAAGACTGTCGTTTATTTTTAATGTGGCACCTTTATAAAAGATTTAAATATGTGCTAAATTAATCGAAAATTTATATCGCCAAATGCCATCTTTATCGATACATCGATAGTACTGAAAGTATCAACATAATTACAGTTGCAACAACACCGCGTGTACACTTTTTTTTATAACTGTATCATTTTAATCGTGACATTCTTATTAATTAACTAAACAAATTAAACTGAGATTGCTTATTGGCAAATCATTGAACTGCAAATGAATGAGATACTGAAACAGAAGAACGACGTAATACAACAAATCCGACCGCAAGAGAGAGCCAAGAGAGAGCGAAGTCGGCTATTTTATGCATGAGCGTGCGTATGTACATATGTATGTGTCGGTGTGAGTGCGAGTGTGAGTGAATGGTTGGTCCGAATCAGACGGTGAAAATAATCGTGGCAAAAGCGAGTGCGACGACAGCAGCAGCAGCAGCGACATTTTATACACGTATCAGAAACAAACTCAACGTGTTTTGAGAACGTTGTGTGTACTGAGCGCGTCCGGGCACAAGAAGTAAATACAAAAGAAATCAATTTACTAACGATTGTATATGCGGCGCGGAAATAATACGTAGACTAATATTCATACTGAAAACGCAATTCACAATCAACTCGAATAGTTACTTTACAACTTTTCGATGTAAGTAAATCAAAATTCGTTGGTTATCGTTGTGCGTTGTGTACGGTTGTGTTTGTGTATATGCATGCATGTGTGCACATGTATTGGTGTGAAGGCATTTGAGTGGGATTGTGCATGTGTACATATGTATGTGTGTGTGAGTGGGTCATCAAATTGGCAAAAGCGCAACTAAACGAAGAAAGAAATGAAGGCAATGTGCATTAGTGTTAAATTTGGTGAAAGCTGAAATTTAAATGCCAAACAGCAATACTCACTTTTAATTCTGCAACTAAACCACAATTCATTCGAGAATTATATCTTTAAGTGTGTGTGTGTGCTTTGTGTTTAGAAAATAAGTGTAATTTTGTAAAGTTGCTTATATGTTTCACAGTCAATTAATATACATATAACGTTTATTACATGTGCTCGGCGTGCTCCTCCTCGCTGTCGTATTGTTTGCGAATAATTCAAATATCTCCATTCAAAAATTAATTTCTGTAATGTGCTCACCCTTCTCAAATACAGCAGGTAAGACTTCTCCAAATATTTCCATTACCTTTTCTATGACGTATATCGTTGGTTTCATTCCTTCTCTTTTTTTATTTTTTTTTTTTGCTCGCGTTTGTCGCTCAGCTGACAGACAGGTCCCACTCACACACACCCAAATACTCGATACACCCAAACACACTCATGTACAAATATACATATGTATGCATATAGTTTGCATTCTCTCTTTGCTCTCGTTGCCTTTCGTTGCTGCCTTCGCCTTACCGGCTCAAATGTCACGCCACCTTATCAATGTTCATTACCCCAAAAGTGCAGTCAGTTAGCTTCAATTTCACCTTGCTGCCAACTTGTATAGCTTTATTGATCAAAGTTGAATTCTCTTTATACAATTTTTAAAAGTTTATCCCAGTTTTTGTTGATTTCGATGTACATACATATGTATATATGAATGTACATCATTTACGTCACGCGACTAATGCATTATGCAATGTAACCAATGGCAACCGAGAACGAACTCAATATGTCGGTATATGTGTTTGTAAATAATACAAAAAAAATGTGTTGTTTATGTTTCTTAGTGTATTGATTTTGATTTGATTTGCAACTGGAAATTCAAAACAGATGCAACAAAAACTACATGAATAGGCTGACCTGCAAATGATAGCGACCTTCATTCTCTGGTATTGTTCATAAACAGAGGGAGAGCGGCAGTCAGCAAACCGTGTGACGTGTACAAATAAATATGTATGTACATGTGGATGTAGATATGTATTTATGTGTAGCGGGACTGGTGATAGGGGCTTTAGGTACGCCTTTTAATTAGATAAAATAAGCGTAATTGCATTTGGATAACAGAGCAACAATTCTCACATCCATTTCAATGCCTTCAGCAGTTTTCTGGCAGTTCCGTTCTCTTACTCTCTTTGGAACACGTGTGCTGTTCTTGCATTTGCGCACGCTCTCTTACTCGCTTGTACTCTTTCATTTTAACTCAAGCTGACTCAGTTCGTTTGCCTCTGCACCTCCCACTCCCACTTCCATTCCCACTCCCACATCCTCTCAGTTTATTATACCAACAGAAAATCATGCGAGGTTGTGCCTTGTTTTTTCATGGGACGTTGGGCGTTTGAATATCCAGTGGAGTGGTGGGGTTAGGGGCACACAGAGAGAGAATATTTCGGCTTCGGGGTCATGTGCGTCGTCTGATGTGTCATATGTTTTCTGTTCTCTTTGTTGTGCTGTGTGTGACCAGCTGTGCGGACTGCTGACGCTGGCCTACGGAACTACATCTGTAATGTTATTATTGCAATCTGTGTGACGACAGAGGCGGGCGGTTAGTTGATTTCTGATTTCTGGGGTGCGGTTTGATTTGATTCCCGGAAGTTCTCTGTTAACCGCTAGAGTACTCGATTATCATGGCTGATGCAACAGCAGTTCGTTAAGAAGCACGTTCACTGAATTTCTTTTTGTGGAAGGAAATTTTTTTTTTGCAAATTTATGTGTTTAAGATGAAGCAAGATTTTTGTTGCTCTGTTTTAGTTACTTACCGGTTTGCCGCAACCTTCATTCATGGCCAAATGCAATCCATGAAATTGGAGCGAAAACGAAAATCTCAATTCGCCGTTGTAAACAACACGCTCTTTGACCTTTGGCTGCTTGGTGCTCTCTCACAAAATTCTCTTAAACTCGCCTTCACCCTGCGCTCCTGTACAGTCATTCGCCGTTGCATTGTAATGCCATTCGCCCTATCTTTGCTTTGCCTTGTTTTGCTCTCTTCGCCGTAGTTTTCTTGTAGTGTTTGCTGCGCAACATTTCCCCTGAAACTCGTATGATTTTCAGCTGGTATAACGAAATGCCAGCCAAGGAAAATGACGGTAAAACGTGTTGCCCACACCAGAGCAACCCTCAAGTCTCAACTGATTTCCATTTCCATCTGCCCCCTCTATTTTTCGACTTCTTTTCTGTTGTTCTTGTTGTTGTTAGTTGTTGTTGGGGCTCATTTGAAAAGTCACGCGATTTCTATGTGAACTTATACATTTGTACATATAGTATAAGTGCACATACACACATACATACATACATGTATGTCTATCGACGTATGTATGTATGTATACTCTCCCACAAGTCTGCTCTCTGTCTGCTTCTACCTATTTACATAGACAGATAACGCTGACGCCATGTGTTGTAAGTCTGTGTGCCTGCCCTGAAAAGTGTTTTGATTGTATAGATAAGAAGAAATTCATATAGACCATATCAAGTGTAATCTGAAGAATATGCCCTATACTCTAAGTGTTGTAATGCTTATCAGAATTTATCTAACTCAAATATCAAAAGATAGGCTTTATGAGCGTCATCTAGCGGATATTTGGTTAATTACGAGTAGAAATTATTTTTATGATATGCCTCGGGTTTATAATGCATTATGAGTGCCATTTGATTGCTAGTATCCTCGAGCGGCGATAAACTAGTGAATCCGTGAAATTTGAAAAGTATTTACTTGATTACATTTGGCTAAAAGCAGATAATTTCTTATGTCATCATATTGTGTGACCTTGCCGATAGGTGGCGTTATATACATACATACACACATTAAACCAATTATGATAAATGACTTGAACTTCTGATTGTGAATTTCACTTACACAGACATGTCTCATACACATTCATTTGCTTGGTATGAGTAAGTTCTAAGTTTGGCATTCGGCATTAAACACGTTTTTTGTTTTTTGTTACTGTTTTTTTTTTTTTAGCTTTTATTGTATTTGTTACTTTGCTTTGTGCGCACACTGATAAACAATCAAGCACACCTACACAAGCATATACACTTACACACATGCATACACATTCACTGGCAAACAGAGAAATAATGTTTGCTTTAGTCACGAAGTTGAAATTTCAGTTAAAACATTTTCTAACCGGTTTTAACAACGGAGCATCAACTTATCCGTATCGCAATGTGAGCATTGAGATTTAACTTTTTCTACGCCATGCGCTTGACGATGATCATGATCATGATCATTGCCAATATATCACGTCTGTACGTACATACATACGTATGTAGTACATACTATGTACATACGTATTAGTACTTTGTATTTATTATTTTTGTGGAAATTTTTCTCAAAGCACGTGCTTTTTACTTTACAATAGTCTTGCAGCGGCCATGAGATGGTCACTCTAAACATAAATACACTTACACTCATACAGATGTACATAGTACATGTGTGTGTGTATGAGGCTTGTCTAGGTCATTCAATTCAACTATGCGGTACTTCGCTTGGCGCTCACGATTGCCGCCGCTATACTTTCACACAGAGTGAGTCGACACACAAAACGAAATGAGCGAGTGCAAATGAGAGAAATATTTGCTGCTTGCATACATACATACATACAGACATACATACATACATATGTAGTAAGCAAATACATGTACATATCGATGTGTGATTTTCTCCTCTCATTTGTGCTCTCTAGAAATCTGAGAGCGATATGATGTGACGTTGTCGTTGTTGTTTGCTGGCTGCTCTGATCGTACGCTTTGCACTTGCCAATAATCAAAATTTATTTAAATTCACCCACACACTCTATACACTATCCTGGGTTTGTTTTTTGGTTGGCGTGTGTTTATTGTTTTTGTTAGTCTTTCTCTTTTTCATTGAATGAAATGTTCAACGTCGGTGGCGCAGCGCAGCAGCATTTACGAGCATTTTGCAGTTGTTGTTTTTAGTTGAATCTCTGGCCGAGTATTTTTCTCGTTTTATGTGCGCTCAACAGGCTGCAAACGTAGCAACAACACAAACACAAACAAGTACAGAAAATTATTTTTGTTTTGGACTTTGACACAGTCATACGATGATTTGGTTACCCTATTTGTTGAAGACGCAACAAGAGATATATACATACATACGTTTGTATTTACATTGAGAGCGAAAGAGTCCGACAAAATACAGTCGCATTCGCTCCCGCTCCCGCTCACATTCGCACTCATTCTCTTACAATGGGCACATTTGCTTTTGTCTCAGGTCATATTTAAATGAAGTAAACTCGCATATAATTTAATTGCATTCACAAGTGTTCATATTCGTGTGAGAATATGTGTATGTATGTACATACATTCATGTGTATGTATGTATATGTGAGAGTGGATCTACACTGCGACAACTATATGGTAGTAACCTCCTTGCTTCCTTTGCAATGGCCTTAATGTCAAGGTGACTCGCTGTACGGTTATGTGACCCACAGCTTTGATACGTTGGCGCCTTGGCTGCAGTTGCATGTGTCTGGTGTGATATGAGGCAAAGTTCAAGTAACAGTACAATATTTATCGCAATTGGGTTTGTTAAATAATATGTACGTTTGTAGGGAAGTGTCATAAGGTATCAATTGCCATCAGTCTCAAGTTCAAATATGAATAGTAATTTTGATAAATGCATCGAGGGATCGTAACTCTTATTATCTTTTATTGCAAACTGAAAAATAATATTGTATTTATTAATTTTTCTTCTATAATACGATTTTTATAATAATTTTAATCTTAAAAATTTTCATAAAAAGTAAAAATTATAATTAATTATATAAATGAATATTATTTACATTAAAATTTATTTGAAGAGTGTCCATCCAATTAAATAATACTACTTTTCGGCCAATATTTGAGATAACAACTGAATTCGTGGTTCCTTCGAACTCTAATTTATAAGGGACGCCATGTTTTTCATGGAAAGAATAAAAAAAAAACGTTCTAAAAGGAGGTACAATTTGTCGAAACAATTCTTTCCCAGAATAATAATAAGGAAATTATATATTTTTACATTCGTACATATACATATCTATGTATGTATGTATGTATCTTGATTAATGCTCGGTTCAGATTCCCGCACATTTAGCTTATTTTTTTAGGAAACTCACCTTAAGTTATGTACATAATTAATTATAAATATTATGAAACTCAATATTTATTTACTAGAGGACTTTGTACCTTTGGTGGACTTTGATAGACTTCGATATATAATCATCTTCGATCAAGGGGACATCATAAACAAAATGTGAAATATTTAGAGTTTATAATCGAGTTGGGAAAAACAATACTACATTTATATTATACCATAGATATAATCAAATCCGTATAAATCGTAGGATCGAGATTGTTGTTGAGAATTTGTGCTGATGTCAGTGAAATGAAAACTGCATTAATGCATTTTTAAGTTCGAGGTTGTCAGTCGAGTTCTTCAAGAGACCTAGAAGCAAAGAAAGAGAGAGAGGGGGAGAGAGGGGATGACATTTCCAGTTCAAGTTTTGTGAGGCATGACACTGTTGAGCGCATGTTTGATAATCCCATTGATTTCTTAAATTCGAATTTCCATTTTGATAATACATTTTTCCACAATATCATGTAAGCAAAATGCAATCAATGAACACAAAACACATGCTGAACCTCTAATTAAGTCAAGCGAGAGAAACAGAAGATGAAAATATTAATAGAGAGAGAGAGAGAGAGAGAGAGATCTAGTTTTAATCAAAGCAATTAAAACAGTTTCTGTTAATTTGAAAAGTGATCGTTGCCGATATCACCCCATATTTAATCGATTCATTCCGTTTCTCATGCAATCGAATACAAATATCAAGTATACGCCATGAATTATAGAATATATTCCTTGAATTCTTGCTGTTTTGGGTGCAATTTGCAAAACTTATTCAATTAGCTATAAAGAGAGAGATTGAAAATAAGTTTCGAGTGCAAAGTCCAAAGAGGAGATCATAGAAAATCATATTGAAAGCAATCATGAGCGTGATATGCTGCCTTATGCCACACACACACACACACACATATTTCCTGATTGTCTTAATCCCCAGATTAAATCTGTGTGTTTTGCGTACACCAAGTTGCTCAATCAACTGAAGCACAACCATTACTCACCCTATACCACCCGTTCGCCCCTCTTAGTACCACTCCGTCCGCTGTGTAAACCTTTGATTCCTTCAACTGCCGCTGCAGTTTAACTTTGCTCAGGGTCATGAACGTTGCTCGTGCGGCACATGAACGATTTGCTCGTAACAAGCGTGTTCGTTCAACGTTCAAAGTTCAGGTGACAAAACACGAGTATCACACACACACACACACACACACACACACACACACACACACACACACACACACACACACACACAGTCGACAATTTTGATTCATTAACCTATAATTTGGAAGGCACTTGTTGAAAAAAACATACATAACTTTATCGTTGTCTCTGTTTGGGAAATAACAGTCTGCGTGTGTTAACGATTTTCAAATATAATTGCAAGCTATTAATATATTTATCTTCGTATGCATGTAAGTTGCCTTAAACAATAATTTATTTATATAAACAAACAGTCGCAAACGTCTTTGCTGGCATTTGTTATTATTATCATTTCTGTTTTGGTTACGATTTTTGTGCGACGAAGTCGGTTCAATGACCGTTAAGCGTAAACAGAAAAGGAAATTTGTATTTTTAAGCCATAATTTGTAGAATGAATTTCTGGTTATAAAACAAATATCTAGTTGAGTTCCTCCATTTTTTTGTTCATTAGTCGATTGTTCTTGGAATGCCATGAATACACTGAAGTAACATGAAAACCTCTTCAGATTTCTCAATGGAACCTTTGAAGATACTCAGAGTAGTTTGGACTTTAGCCCAATGGCCGAAGTCCATTGATTTGTAATTTGCCTGATTACGTTTGCTGCGATCTCGGTGCTGACCTAGCCCAATTCCCTCCCTAGAGATAGACAATAGGGGCAGATATCTCACCAGCAGATAGAGAGTCTTCATTTGGTACTTCTTTCTCTTTCGTTGGCATTTCTTCTGAGGCATTATGCAACTCGGAATTGCTTTGGCTTTTGTCTAAAATTAATTTCGGCGCTATCTATATATAAAGAAATGAATTAATATGTATGTATGTTATATATCTATATGTATTCGATGTATGTGAAAGAGAGAGAGAGAGAGAGAGAGAAGGAAAAAAAACTTGTTCTACCACAAAAGTAGTAGTAGTAGTGCCAGAGTTTTTATTTGAATTTAATATAGTACGTACATATAAATATTTATGAAAGCAGAAAGTGAGTTTGAGGTTTCTTCTCAGTTGTAGCATAGTATTTTAATTAGTTTATTTTTAGCCAGAAGATTTGGAAATATGTTATTTACTGAATGGAAATCATTTCTCAGTTCGCATTCTTCAGTTAAACCTGCTTTCAGCGGATGTATCATCTATGCGATGAGGTCTATAATCTAAGACAGGTGTCTGATGTATTCTAAGTGTCGTATTCCCGATTGTATATGTTATTTGTCATTCGATCTACTTTTCCTACATCATATATTACTGTAAAGTCATTTACTTATAAAGTAAATAATTGGAGTCTGACATCATCCGTTAATTTTGTCTGTTGCATTCATTTATTGTCTGTATTCTCCTCCCATTGTCTTACAGCTTAAAAGCGTAGCAGCTGCATTCAGTATCATCATCTACAAAAACTACAGCATCATTATCAGCATCAGTCAGCATCAGTTTCTGGAGTTGGTCACAAAGGACTCCATACACAAAGAGAAAGTGCTAAGCAGCCTTCCTCCAGCAATTCACATCTCTGCATCTGTATCTTTATCTGTATCTGTATCTGTATCTCGTTAAACTCTCATCATCCACTTGCCATAGTCAAAGTTGGGCAAGATGTTCATCGAAGATGATGCGCAGTAAGTACAATCCCATCTATCCTATAGCCTATACCACCTATCTAATATAATATATTATAATCATTTCAACTGCGAACACTTCTCTATATGTATGTATGTTTTGGTGTCGGTTGAGATTTGTGAAGAGTATAAACCATATTATAATAATTTTCAAGATATACAAATAGATATCGAGAACTGAAATCTCTTAAAAGTTAATGGAGTGTTACTAAATATATTCTGTAGAGCAATTTGTAAATTGTTTTCCTGTTTTATCGCTTGATGTGACATTAATGTTGTGTCCAATCAGTTTTGCCATTAAATCAACTCCCTCCGATCAGCAATACTCAAAGTCATTTACCAGTCCAACGCCCACTATGGGGTACAATCAGTAACACACTCTTCTCAATACACTGAGAGAAAAAACTCTCGCGATTTATTCATGCCAAGTTCAGGGCCGTGACGACGAGTCGATTAGCTTATCAATGTCGACGTTCTCCGGTCGGTCTTATCAAAGCCAGAGCACATTCTATACTCTACATATTTGAGCACTGATTGAGGCTATAAACAAAATGCCGGACAGATTGTCAAGTCGAAATCTCGTACAGCGTCAACGATACGAAACTATTCATCACGATCTCTGATTAGTCGAGCTTACATGACGAAACACCTGCTGCGAATTTTCCATACTTTCCAGACTTTCAACTTCAAGTTTCAAGTTTTCGATAAGAGAGAGGTTCGTCAGTGTTGTGTTCACTGTGGCTGTCAGTGTCTGTTGGTGTGGTGCAAAGGTTGATAATTGAGTTCACATGCAGGCGCTGATTAGACCTCGAATAGAGCAGGCACTGTATAATCACGGCATTATCTCTCTGAGATTTCGAGTGCGAGATTTGTTAGTTTGAGATATAGAAGTAACTTTAAAATTATTAACGAGCAGGTGCTTAAATTAAATATACATGGGCAAACCTTTGAAATGTTGAATAATTATTTGAATTGTCAAAGTTCAAAAGGCGATTCTCTCCCTAATTCTTTTGGCTGCCCTCAAGTGTTCATCTGACAAATTGGTTGATATATTTTAACAATTTATGACGAGAAATAGTCACAACTCATATGAATTGTATTTTATTTTGGAGTTCAGTTTCAAAATTAGCTACATTTTGCCGATCAATGGGCAACCTACGTAGACGTTGACCAACTGACTGACTGATCAACTAACTGAGTTTATACTTTTTGCGACGTTTCGTTTCTCTGCTGATAAGAACACGAATCATTATCATCATAGGTGTTCCGTCTCCATTCGAAGTGGTGGCAACCCTTCCACTTGCCAAGATTTGCGGCAAACGAACGAACGAACGAAGCATTCAGTTAGCACTCGTCGTCGGAGTGGAACAGAACTAGTTAGCGGTTAACTAATATAACCAATATATAATCAAAAAGTATATTTATTAGTTGTTTGGTTGATATATGCGGCGGCGGCAGCAACTAATTACACACACTTTGCTCTACTCTCCGCAGAATGGACAGCTTCTGGGTGCAGAGTGCACTGGGCGCCATCAAGGCAATCGCCTTCGTCTATGATATTATAACTCTTCCAGTTTATTTGGTGCTGCAGGCGCCGTGGAAACGTCGACAGGAATCGCGTCGAGTGAAGGTGAGTCCATAATCATTGCAAATTGAAACATTGTCTATGAGATCTATAAAATTGATTTCCATGTCGATTATTATTTATTCTATGTTATGTAGTTATATATTATAGTTAGTTGAACTGATTAAGCGCCTCTGTTCAAATTCCAATGTGTCTCCTGTAGTGCTTTGATTTTGTTTTTTCACAAATGTTTTAATGATGATAACAACTTTTGTTACTTACCTTTATTTTGTATTTTGTTAATTTATGTGCTTTATGTTGTAGTAGTTTCATAAAGTTTAAGAAATATGTATTTTCGAGTCTTTCTCTGACTTCATTTTGAAATAATTTAAAAGAGTAGAGTAGAGTTATTTATAAGTAAATTAGTTGAAGTGCTTCACACGCCGAGGAATGATGCATCAATACCCTTAATCCCTTGACTGATTCATGGCAAGTTTCCGGTGAACCTATTCACTTGCTCACCGATAACAAAATTTAACTCATTTCTTTCCTATAAAAAATATCTCTGAAGTGCACCTGTATTCATGCTGCGAGAAGGAGGCTAACATTTATCTAGGCTAAGATAAGAATCGTGTTCAAAGATAACTTAAACTATCGCAAAGTAAAATTTTATAGGGCAATTCATACTATTTGTGAATAGCAAAGAATATGTTCCATCTTCCATTAGTAATTGTTGTTGTTGTTGTTGTGCTCTCCTTATGAATCCGATTATAATTGGTATCTTTTTGACCTACTCCCATCAATACAGGCCACGCCCATTAGCAAGAAATCGACGTTGATCGATGAGTCCCCCAAATATTCGCCGGATGATATCGAGGTTTTGATTTGCATATGTGTTTCGTAAATAAACTAGTTTAACTCGGTTTCTTTGATACATTCTCTTGGTGTCTGTGACCCATGGAAATCCCACCCACACCCTCACCCACACCCACACACATCTACACCCACAAGCACACAAACACATATCCATTAACACAACAAGAAATTGCCCTTCACCCTGGTGTATTTTAAAGATACTTTTGAGATAAGCTCAGCAACTGGGGACTTTGCATTGATTTCAGTTTGTTATTGTTGTTGTGGGTACTACTGCCATTAAAAATCCGATCCAACTCCCATCCAATTCCACATAACGTCAACCAATCCAACCCCCATGACTGGTATCTGTTGTTCAGCCCACCTTGTTCCACTTTTCTACATTAATATCTAATATACGTGACAAACTGATGAATGTTTCCATTTGCAGGCAAAGATCATTAAGAACGATGAAACCGAGTTGACGTATCGGACCACGGAACCGCCTAGGGATGTGCACGTGAAGATGCTGCAGGAAAACATAGATACACTGGAAAAGGTCTTCAATTATGTGGCCAAGACTCATTCGACCAAACGCTGTCTGGGCACACGTCAGATACTGAGCGAGGAAGATGAGACCCAACCAAACGGACGAGTCTTCAAGAAGTACAACATGGGCGAGTATAAATGGAAGAATTTCATTGAGGCGGAACGTATGGCAGCTAGCTTCGGTCGTGGTTTGCGTGAACTTGGTCAGGGTCCTCGTCAGAATATTGTCATCTTTGCCGAGACGCGTGCTGAGTGGATGATTGCCGCCCATGGCTGTTTCAAGCAGGCCATGCCCATTGTGACCGTCTATGCCACACTTGGAGATGAAGGAGTTGCCCACTGTGAGTAATTATAGACCGAATACGAATCAGAAATATGGATAACTAAACCTAATCAACTCTATTTCAGGCATTAGCGAAACGGAAGTGACAACTGTCATCACGTCTCATGATCTATTGCCAAAGTTTAAGACATTGCTGGCCCATTGCCCGAATGTGAACACGATTATTTATATGGAAGATCAGCTACACAAGACCGATACGACCGGATTCAAGGAAGGTGTTAAAATTCTGCCCTTTACTCAGGTTGTTAAAATTGGAAATGAAAGTAAATTCGGTAAGTGCTTCGATAAGATATATGTACATATGTACGTATGTAGTTAGTGTGCAACTTGAAGATTATCTTCAATTAGTTATCACTCGACATTTTCGTTTAGATTATTGAGCCTTAGCAACCTCAGTTAACCTTGTGTTTATTTCCGCAGAGAATGTGCCACCGAAAGGCGAAGATATCGCCATCATTATGTACACCTCGGGCTCAACAGGAACACCAAAAGGAGTATTACTCTCCCACAAGAATTGCATAGCCACAATGAAAGGTTTCTGTGACATGGTCGCCATCTACCCCGAGGACGTTCTCATTGGTTTTCTCCCACTGGCACATGTTTTCGAATTGGTGGCGGAAAGTGTTTGCCTGATGACTGGCGTCTCTATTGGATACTCGACTCCATTAACCCTGATCGATACGAGCAGCAAGATTAAGCGTGGCTGCAAGGGAGATGCCTCTGTTCTGAGGCCCACTTGCATGACATCTGTGCCTCTCATACTTGACCGCATCTCCAAGGGAATTAACGACAAGGTCAACTCGGGCTCAGCATTCCGAAAGGCGCTCTTCAAATTCCTCTACCAATATAAAATCAAGTGGATTCAGCGAGGCTATCAGACGCCCTTGATTGACAAGTAAGAATTGAACTTCAGCCTGATATTTCTTGTATTCAAATCATGAATTCCTCACAGATTGGTGTTTAAAAAGGTGGCCAAACTGATGGGTGGCAAAGTGAGAATTATTATGTCAGGCGGTGCTCCCCTCTCTGCGGACACGCATGAGCAGATTAAGACTTGTCTCTGCGTAGATCTCATTCAGGGTTACGGATTAACTGAGACAACCTCAGGAGCGACAGTAATGGACAGTAAGTGGAGTCTTCAAAACGAATGCGATTTAAATTGATTTAACAAATAATTTTCTTTTTAGGCCGAGATATGACATATGGCCGGACTGGTGGACCTCTGACCGTGTGCGATATCCGGCTGGTGAATTGGGAAGAGGGCAATTATCGCATTACCAACAAACCGTATCCTCAGGGAGAAGTGCTCATTGGTGGTGACTGTGTTTCCCAAGGCTACTATAAGCTGCCCGGCAAGACCAATGAGGATTTCTTTGAAGAAGACGGACGTCGCTGGTTCAAGACTGGCGACATTGGAGAAATTCACGCTGATGGCGTCCTTAAGATTATTGGTACACATTAGAGCACTCATAGTATTCCTGATGGTTTTTTTAATATAAGTTTTCGTTTTCCCAATAGATCGCAAGAAGGATTTGGTTAAACTGCAGGCCGGTGAATATGTTTCCCTAGGAAAGGTGGAGTCGGAGCTGAAAACTTGTGGCATCATTGAGAATATTTGCGTGTATGGCGATCCTACAAAGCAATTTACTGTCGCGCTGGTCGTGCCGAATCAAAAGCATCTCGAGGAATTGGCCGAACGTAATGGACTCAAGAACAAGACATTTGAAGAGCTGTGCTCATCTCCCATCATGGAGAAGGCCATACTCAAGGAAATCAGTGATCATGCGCGAAAATGTGAGACGAATCGGAATAACTATTACAATATTGAATACCACTAAATATTTTTTTACTTTTCGGTTGTAGGTAAACTACAAAAACACGAGGTACCCGCTGCAATTACGCTATGCAAGGAAGTGTGGTCTCCCGATATGGGACTAGTAACGGCCGCCTTTAAGCTGAAGCGGAAGGACATACAGGATAAATATCAGCATGACATTAACCGCATGTACGCCTCATGAAAGAGCGCATACTAAACCCCAGATGAAATGAAGATGATAGAATCAAACAGCAGAAGAAGCAGCGTTGAAGCTAGTTGAATACTAAATGAAGGAATTGGATTTAGTATACATGATGTAGCTCAAAGGGAAACAAGTGTTATTTATAATAAAGTTAAGTTTAAGTACTGAAGGATCTTAAAACCAAATACCGCAAGGGAGTAAGAGACGGACACACATCGCAATTCGCAAAATACACTAATTATAGATTTGCAAGTGTGTTAAAGGAATTTGATTTGGTTAGTTTGCTGTTGATTATGATGAGGATATCGGATAGTGGACAATGAGGAGGAGCAAGAGGATTTTGATTATCGATGTACAGTTTTCGGTTCTCTTTATTTAGTATATTTTGTGAGGCACTTAGAATTATGTTTTTGCCCAAAACAATACTTATTTTTATATAAAAAGAAAACACACTAGGAACTAGGCTAACTATGTAAATACTATACATACACAACTGCGTCTAAATCTATATATAAATCATATGAACATAAATATATATACATATATATTTATTCATAGTAAGTTAAAAATTTATAAATAAATTAATGAAGTAATGAATTCTAGCAAACACAAAGCAAAACAACAAAAAGAGAAACTCTGAAATAAAATTAAAATGCAAAGCAAATCTTTCCACTGTTGGGATTAAAAACCTTGTAAAGAAAGATGTTATACATAATAGCAAACCCTCCATATAAAAACTCATGAGCAAGCTTACACTGTACTGTAAATTAATATATAAATATATTTATATATAGTATATAGTATGTATTTTAGGGCAATTTAGTTAAAACGCAATTTGATCCAGAAGATTTCGAGTCAAATATTAAGAAGAAAGTCAATAATTCAAAAGTGCAGCAAATGAAAGACTTAGTACTAAAGATTTAATAAACATTATATGAAGTTGAAGTTAACCAAAAAGGCCAAATTGAAAATAATGCCTAAATCCTTTTACGATTCGAGTTCGAGTTGGTTTGCTTATTTTTTTATATAGATGTGCAAATACATATTTGGATTATACATATTTTAGTCATATTTTTTAGGTTTGGTTTGCTTGTTCACTAGGAATCTATTAGCAATCTGAGTGTATCAAATTTGAATATTTTGTCTTGAATAAGATCGAATGGTTTATTTTGGATATTCGAGTAATACCAATAAAAAGTTATGCGTAATTAAATAGAATTATCATATATTTAGAACGAGTTATGAGCCTATTATACACTGCAAGAGGATCCTTAAGTCATAAGTTCATTCGCATTAATTGTACGTTTGTGCGTGTATAATAATGAAAACAAATCAATAAACTATTCACACATCTCCTTGAATACTTATTCTTGTACTTGCATTAAAATAGTATGAAAACTATGATATAAATAAATACACGAACTAATTATATATTCTGTACATCTGTTTCACATGCCAAGTTCGCTGACACACACAAAACAACTGTCAGGATGGCCGAGTGGTCTAAGGCGCTGCGTTCAGGTCGCAGTCTACTCTGTAGGCGTGGGTTCGAATCCCACTTCTGACAAGCGCTAACCTTTTTTTATATATTGGAATGGATTAATCTGGCTTTTTTAATAGAATGACTGCTCGCTCGTTGGTGGGGGAGTATCTCTTAAACGATGCATTGCTTTCTTTTTAGATAACCCAGCAATGAGTAACTAGTTGTTCATTGTAGTTCTGCAATTAGCATATCCTTTTGTAGTACCTCTGTCACTACACATATATTCCTTGTGTCTGGGTGTATGTGTGTGTGTGTGTGAGCATTAAAAATAGTTAATGTTTTTGCTTGTTTTGCTTGCAAAGCTTAAGTACCCAGACGCTTGTCGCCCATTTGTTATGCCACATGGTTGTGGCATCTGCCTTTTGTTGCACTTTGCACGTTGCATACCTTTGGGCGCCCACAGACTCAACTGAAGTGGCCTAGCCAACGTGTGAGAGTTATAGCCATTATATTCTCTAAACTGGGTTCCACTAATGCAACAAATAAATCATAAAATATTTGTGACTCGGACAAGGCATAACCTGGGATATGCAGGAGGACAACTTCTAGGAGCACAGTTTAATTTATGTTTTATTTCAGTTGAAGAAGTTCTCTTAACTATGGATATTTTTTATGAGCTGAGGACAATTGAGAAGGTTAAAGATCATATTCAGCCTCGATATTATGTGAGTCTGGAGGTATAGCGTGATATCTATTTTTTAATTCATTTCTAATTTAAATAAGGCTTAGCGATAAAAAGAAGATGAACTATAAAAGGGATTTCATCTTAAGAGCTATTATATATTTAATACAAATACAATATACGATGAATTCTATATTGAAGTGATTCTAAATTGTTGTATACTTGATATACTTGAAGAGATGAAATTTTTTTTTGAATATGACTATTACAGATAATTTATAATGTTAATAATAATAATAATAATAATAATAATAATAATAATAATAATAATAATAATAATAATAATAATAATAATAATAATAATAATAATAATAATAATAATAATAATAATAATAATAATAATAATAATAATAATAATAATAATAATAATAATAATAATAATAATAATAATAATAATAATAATAATAATAATAATAATAATAATAATAATAATAATAATAATAATAATAATAATAATAATAATAATAATTATAATAATAAAAATAATAATAATAATAATAATAATAACAATAAGAATAAGAATTATAATTATAATAATAATTATTATTATTTACATATTAATTAGAAAATCATGAAAAATTAAATAAAATTTGAAAATAATAAATGGAATGGAATTTTTATAATCGGATTGCATTTGAAGAAATCTTTTAAAATGTAAGAAAAATATTTCAAAATTATCCATTCACCTTCTCTCCTTATCATATATTTCATATGTTTTATGTATTTATCAGTAATTCAGTGCATCCGAGCAGCGTGTCCTGCAGCCGTTTATTATCCTGCAGAGGAAAAGGCAATTGAACGACTTTTTCAAGCCAGACAAAGTTTAATGTGACCCCATAATGCTGCACAACCCAATGCCACTAATAAAATTAATAGAGTATGAATATCAAATACACACACACTCATACACAGCCAGAGATGTGTGTGAGATGCTTAAGGCAAAATTTCATTTGACAATATAATTCAGAGAATTCTAAGCATAGTATAAATACGTTACGCTCAATAGATTTCCATCGAGAGGCAAGAAATCAATGGAGACGGAGTCGGAGTCGGAGATGGTGGACATTGAATCGTAGCCGGAGGCATATCCCAAATAAGACCGACAATGTCAATGACATTTAATGCCAATTGGTCAACAAAGCAAAATATTAACGGAGAGAAGTGTTTATTCTTGTGATGATGGCAACGATTCTAGGAATTAATATGAATAGTCACTTTTATAGTATAAATTGCATTTAAATAGAATATATATATGCACATATCGGTAAATTATGATAAATTGTTAGTCGTGTTTCAATATTTAGTATCTCTGTGTTGATCAGCAACACTTTTCCAGGTCCGAAACATGTGCCCGGGTAGCTCAGTCGGTAGAGCATTGGACTTTTAATCCAAGGGTCCAGGGTTCAAGTCCCTGCTCGGGCGGGACTATATTTTTGGTTATAAAATAAATAAAAATATATTTATATTTAAAAAATAATATAAAACACACATATCTTGTGATATACTTATTTACAGTTAAGTAATATAAATATTCTCGGAATTTTAGCAATGCGACGAAAAAGAGAAAAGAAGGTTATTTTTGAATCGTGTGCGAACCTCCTTTGTGCGCAAAAAGGAGAAGGACGCGCTTCGGACCCCATGAATTATATATATTCTGACTCAGGATCAATAGAGGAGTCATTTGAGTCCTTGTCTGCATGTCTGTCCGTTTAATCATCCATCTGTCCGTCTGTGTGAGTGGCTAGATCACAGAAAAAGTATAAGAGGTAAAGACAAAAAACTTGTTATGTAGTATTCCATAAACTGATCAAGTTATCTTATATTTTTTTTTTGATGCCATGCCCTGTTTGCCCACAATTGCAAAAAGGTGTTTTTGCAGTGTTTTGTTTTTTTTTCCGGTAATATATGTAAGATCTAGAAGCTATAAATTTGACATTATAAATTAAAAAATATAAAATTACTTGAGTAACTTTAAAGATACTAGATTTATATATTCTATAAATTATGCAGATAATGTCACCTGGACTTTTTTGATGCCCCCTTGGACAATTTTAAAAATACTGAAGAACTACATTGATTTTGAGAATAGATTCTTCAGACCTGGCGTACATATCATGCTATATATTCTACGTCTATAATTTCAATACGATCCGTTAAGAAACTCTGAAGGTCTACGAAACATATTTACAAAGAACAAAAAAATGTAGCCGCTGAAAAGATGCGTCTTCGCGTAGCTACACAATTTTTCACTTTGCACAGTGCATACCAAAGTCAAGTCAATTCACATACAGATAAAATCATTAGAGTCCGAAACTACGCTCTTAATATTTTTAGCAATAATCTTAATTTGTTCACCAAATAAACATTGTTAAAGTATTAACATTTTATTATTTTTAAGCAAATTGTTAGTTATTTAAGAATTCTACAAATGACTTATTTACTGTTCCCAAATATGTGAGTAACTGTGACCACTGACCAATAAGAGCAGCAAATGGCAAAAATATGAAATTCGTCGAGGGACCCACACACACACACACATTGATGAGTATGTGTACGTACAAGATGATGAGAGTGTATTTGTCGTGATAGCAACGAAAGTGAGTAACTTAGAAATAGAGAGACAGGCAAGAAGCAAGCTCTCAACAGCATTGGTGTGACTGAGGACACAATGTCTTCTTTCTCACTCTGTCTCTCTCGCGGATTTGTCGTTGATGCTTGTGTATGAAAAGCCAGACAGACCAAAAAGGGAGGGAGAAGCGAGCTCTCTCAGCATTGGTTGTGAGGGACTCTCACATGCTAATTTGCTGTTTCTACCTGTGATCATAAGAGTAACATGCGGACTCTATACGAAGCGTCCGCCCTAGACGACATACAAAACGGTATTAATTCAGTATAGGTTTCGCACATTGAGAGATCGAACTTGTCGGAAGCTGTTCGTGTGAGCCGATCAGGGTATGTCGTATCGAACCGGGGTATCTCGCTAAGATATTTCGTGGCATCTATATGTTATATGGCCAGTGCTGTGACCCTCACTGTGGGTCGAGGTCGAGGCGCTGACACTAATCGCTTGAAACGCCCAGGAATTGTAACCGAAGGATGTTCAATTTGCTGACAGTACTTCCAAGGATCTCATTCTCTACACACTTCTGATTATAATATTCTCACACACACTTCTCTACACTCGAGGACACACGCTAATATCACTTCAAGGGAAAAGCGAAGTTTCCTCTTGAATGTGCAGAGTGGAGAGGAGACATCGGCACCAGAGGAGACTTCGACTTTCCTTTCGCAGAACTTTCACTTTGAAGGCCACTCGGCGGAGAAAGTGGCAGAAAGTGACGCCAAGCGGAGAAGCGACAGATACAACTGACGGACACTCAAGCAATGCTGGAGGGCATACAGGGAGTGTGGTGGTAGTAGAGGGGGAATGCCGTCAATCTCGGCCGCCATTCGCAGGATTCGCAGTATTCGGTGAAGCGCAAAAGCGGAAATCAGTTGCCATATCGGCCGGATATGCTTGACAGGGCCGGACGGAAATGAATCGAGGGGGGGCATGGAATGGTGGAATGTGGCACATACGGCAGTCGAAGCGACAAACGTAACGAAACATAGATTTAAACGATGCTGCAACATGGAACAGGAGATGGACATGGAAAGTAAATATGTGGCAGGAGCCGAAATAGGACCAGGAGCATTGATAATAGTTGTAGGTAAACATTACAAGTAGGAGGAGGACGACGAGATAAAGAAATGCGAAGGAGGGAGGAATATCTGGATGGATAGATTCTAGTATAGTGTCTGGGAATCATGTAAATTGGAATGGAGAATGTCAACAATGCGAAGCCAATAAAACGCATCAGATTCGAGCAATGCCACAATGACTAACTGACCGAATGCATGTCCTGGCTGTGTTCGTTGGAGTGTCCTGGATGTCCTGCTGCCGGCTCCAAATGGGGACAGAGAGAGACTTTGGCACGTCCAAGTTGCAATTTGAATTTTGAAGTAAAAATGCAAATACTGTCAACATCAACAGCAACAGCAAAAACAACTATTTTCTGAAGCAACAACAATATTTGACTTTTGTCAGTTGCATCAAAACACAAATACAGTTACAATCGTTGCAACCAGTTACAGTTGCAGTTACAGTTGCACTTACAGTTAACATTACAATTGCAAAGATTTACGAACATACACATACACCTATATATATATGTATAGATACATCTATACATCTGCTGTCTCTTTCAATCACATACATATGTATATCCATCACACTCTGTCAAAGATGTGTCTCTCTCTCTCTCTCTTCAAGTGAATTTCTATAACAATTTCAATATTTATCCCCATAATCAACATTTGAAACTGTTGCATGGATTTTTTTATTCCTGTTGCATTCATCGATGCAGAATCTGCATCTGTTAGATACATTTTGCAAACTGCAGTATGAGTGAGCTGGAGATATCAGACTGGAGGAGACGGGAGGCAACTGTATACGCCTAATACGACTCGTTTACGGCATGTTGCACATTTGGTGAATGTTGCACAGTTCAAATGACTGTGAAAATTGCCCACGAAATGTTGCAAGGGGGGCAGGGGCAGAGGACTGCCTTCTTGCTGCACGAAGTGAGGTGCTGCCACAACTGGAGTTGCACTTGTTTCACAACTCTATAGAAATTTTCTAAATAATATTCATGCAGCATTTGCAAGAATTTTAATTGAAAAGTTTTCAATAATCCATAGATTTTCAATTAGGAATCGCGATTTCAAACGGAATCTATGAGAACCTCTCGACGAGGACTTCGTAGAGGACTCTCCATGATATATCTAGATATATACATATATTATATCGTAATATGTTTGAATGATTTTCTACAAAGGGGAATGTTTATTAATTTATTATGAACATTAGTTGAAATAATTATTTGAATAAACTAATACAGTTTATTTGTGATAAACTAATACAGATCAAAATAATTTATTTAGATCAAATTTGAAAACAGAAAACATTCTTTTTACGATTCAATAAATATAATTTAAATATGTCTGTCTTGTTATGCCATTGATAGACAGGGGATGTTCAGGATTATTTGTTATATAAACAAACAATTAATGAAATGAAAACAATAATTTTTTTTTTAAATCTAATTTTATTAACTGTCGACAGACAATTAAAACGTAACATTAAAATTAAATTTAAAAATAATTAAATTACATATATATATATTTATTTTTAAAAATAAAAAATTAGAATTAAATTAAAAGAAATAAAAATTATAAAATTAATAAATTCCATTTGAAGTTCAAATATTTTACTTGACTGATACTTTGTTTAATTAATTAATAATTACTTAGTAAATAACTAGTAAAATGAGACTAAAATCAAATGAAAAAATTAGTTGTTCTAAAATTCCATATGAAATTAATAAAAATGTATATTAATGGGAAATATGAAAATCGTACCTGTCCATAAATTACTGTTCAAAATAATAAGTACACCGGTAGTAGTTTATTCTAAGTACTCGTAAAATAAAAATATGTAATTGAGTAACGACTATGTAACGATTCATTTTGTGAATTTTGAAAATTGTATAACATGAAATTTTATGCATTTTATAGTTATTTTGCTATATTTCTAAATAGTTAAAATTTAATATATTTAAATTGATATTAATTAAAAAAATAAATTTGTTTGAATATTACAAAATAAAAGTATTGTATTGAATTGAATTTTGAAAGAATACTTATATATTTATTTTTATTTTTTCGTTGACCTTAAATTTTATTCTAAATATAAATTCGTCGTTTAATTGGGAATTTCTATTCTAATAAATTCCTGCCCCTTGAAAATTTCCCATTAAAAACATCGCGCATCTCGCTAAGGAGAAATGTCCCTGACAGAGTCTAGATAACTAACGGTTAAATTGGGACAGACGTACTGAGCATGCGCTTATCTTGTGAAAGCGTAAGGACCGAGAGAGCACACTCTCTCTCTCTCTCTTTAACGCGCTCTCTCTCAGTATGTGTGACTCTCCGTCGAGCTTTTTGACGACATATGGCAGTGAATGCTCAAATTGAAATCAAAACATTTGGCACGAAGCTTTCGCAATGTTTTGAAGTCGCCAACAAGCAAATGTTCTCTCTCTCCCCCCTCATATCTCTTCTGGTCCACAACCCAACACTCCCCCCCTCCCGGCGATCCAACGCTCTTCGCTCGCTCTCTTTGTACACATTTCCATAGGCGAACACGCGCTCAATTTGATTGAATTGTTATTGTTATTTGACTGTACTAGTTGTACTCGTCGTTGTTGTTGCTGTTGTTGTTGTTGTTGTTGCTGTGTAGTTGAGGTTTTTTCCGCTCCTTTTTGCTGCTCATATTCTGTAAGTTTTTGCGGCCAACAGAATTTGCCCATTTAGCCAAGTGCACATTTAGGCCAAATATCTACTAGAAATTGCTCTGTGATGTCAATGTATTAATATATATGTGTATGTGTGTGTATGTGAGTGTGCGTGTGTGTGTGTATGTGAGTTCCATTGACTTGAATAAATAACGAGCACTACGTGATTTGATTTTCGAGTCTTGGACTTTGTTTGTCTTCGTCTCGCACGTGGTACATACATATGTATGTATGTATGTGTATATGTATTTGCCTTTAACATTTGTAACTGTGGCCGTATTTATGCTCGCATTGTCTAGCTCCCTCACACTCCTCGTCCCGTTCTAGTTCATTCTCTTCCTCTCCCACCACTAAATTCAAGCCCAGCATGAGGTGGGACTCCAGTTTCAGTTTCAACATCAACTTTCAGCTATTTAAGCGCTAGCTGAGCAACAACATTACATTTTTTGTAGCATGCTTTCAGGCGGCCCTGACCTACTCTACGGCAAACGACAGACGACAGACGATATACGATATACGACAGAGGCCTACTGAACTGAACTGAAATGACTGTGAATCGAATGCAGTCATGTATGAAGTGTATGTGTGTGTGTGTCTGTATGTGTTGCATGCATCAAGTCTCAGTGGCATTGTCAAACATCAACGTCAACGTCAACGTCAAAACTTATACACTAATTGAATGTATTCGCATTTTATGCACGATGCGTTTGTCCTTCACACACACACACATGCATAGTACAGTTACATAGTTAGTATATGTATATACATATGTATGTATGTATGAGTTATCTGTGACTTGCGTCGCTCAACAGACTTTGCAACTGTTTTCATTGTTGCTGCCGCCGTCACTCTCATTATCATTAACTGGCAACAGGCAACGGGCAACATGTAACATGCGACGCTCTTCTTGGCAACACTTGAGAGTTGTTGTTGCTTCCCTTTGACATGCAGTCATCTATGTGAAGTGCCTCTCTCTGTGTGTGTGTGTGTGTGTCTCTCACATATATATCTCTCTCTCTCTTTCAGTATCCCTCTCTCTCTCTCTCTCTCACTTGGTGTGAAATTTTAAAGTGTGTGGCAATTGCAGGCAAAGTGTCAGTCCGAGTTTCGCAAATGACATAATTAGTTGCACGTGTCTATATGGATGTGTGTGTATGTGTGTGTTTGTGTGCGAGTTTATGAGGAAGTGTGAGTGAGTGATACTTAGTCAAGTATTTCGAGAGCTTTGTTTTGGGCCATGTCTCCCGACAATTGGCAATAAACTGCAAATTGCATTTAAGTGGGACAACTCTTAATAAGTCATAGGTTGCAAGTGAGAGGACACAGGACACAGTTGGGAGAAACATAAACGGACGGAGAGGAGAATAATGTCAAGGAAAGGATCTTAACTCATCTTAAGTGGGTCGGGGCCAGCGGAGTGAAAGGGAGGTGGAAAAGGGTCAAGAACTGAGAAATATGAAAATGGCATTAATTGTTATTTCACTTAATATAAAAACGTGGTTCGGAAGGAGGCAAAATGTCCTTCTATTCCATAGAGTAAAGTGTAGAGTCAATTTGAGAAAAATCTGAAACAGTTAATCTTTTTAACAATTGGGAAATTAATGTGAAATTATTGCATTGATAAATTGAGTGCCTTTCTTAAAATTGAAGTCAAATGAGTATATACATATCTCAATAAAGTAAAGATATATCAGAACTGGAGAAAATGTTATTAGTGCAAAGGAAAGAGAGGTCATCTAGGCAGAGAATAAACAAATGAGAGGAGTAAATTAATGGAGATTTTAAAAATAATTGGGGTATTTTGAGACGAAAAAGAAATCCACAGATCATTAACAATTAATAAATATTAAAAATAAATATGAAAATTAAGTCAATGAAATATATCTATGCAGATATAATCTGGAGATATGTAAAGATATAGTTACTGCATAGAAAACCACATTTAACCCTATTTAATTGAATATTTCGGGATGCTCTCAATTCCGAATTCGATCGATTCATTTCATGCGAATTCGGAATTGAGAACAGGTCTGATTGTCTTTCATGATTTCTATGCACATATCATATTTGCAAACATGTTTGCTCTATTAGTGTTATAGTTCCTCGAACATTGATAGTTAAAACATATACTTTATGAGAATATTAGATATAATAATAATTTGAATACATTTCCAAAAAAATTATAGCTTTTCTTTGTTAATATATTAACTGTGATACTAAATACTAGATTAAATACGACTTACATTATTTTCGTAAATTTTTTTTATTTTTATAAATTGAATTACTTTATATTTATTTAACTAATTTCTTAATATATTCAAATATTCAGGAAACGAAGAAAACTATTTTTTTTATTAATTTAATAAGTGTACGATTCAAGCATTTAAATACAAAAAAATGTAGTTCTCAATTGATTTAATTTCTTGGAATACATCATTTATTCTGTTTATAAGTCTGCTGCACTTTTTAGAAACACAGAGGGAGTCAAATGTTGTGCTTTCTATGCGGTGTCTACACCACCGCCACCGTAAAATGTATGAGTGTCGAAAACAGCCACCGCATTATAATAGAAACAAGAAATATTTTTGCATAAACTTCGATTTTCAATTTTTTTGAATTATTCAAAATTCAATTACTACCTCCACCAGGCTCATTTCCAAAATAGACATAAAATAAATATATCTATAATCCTCCGATCGCCGAGGAAGAGAAGATTATAATGGATTCTACTTCGAATTGTTATTATCTAAATTTAATTTTAAATTAAAGTTATTTGGTATTTTTCGCATGTATAACTTGTGATGATGTTATTCTGAACTGTGTTCAGTGACTATTTTGTTTCTGTTTTCTTACATAACCTAACCATAAAGTTGCCGATTAAGGTACTAGGAAGCATGTTTATAAATTTACAAGTTTCTCTTTTCTCAAAAAGAAAAAGAAGATGTCTGCAATATTTTTGAGACGAGCCTCTAAAGAATCTGCACCGGTGTAGATCTCTGATATATGACAGACCTATATAGGAATTGGGAATTCAATTTCTTGTCAATGGATTAATTATCAAAATAATTCTTGGCAATGAACTTAAGAAATTGTTAGTTGCCAGAAAAGTCCCAGAGATACAAACACTCAATCAGAACCACGAGAGAGAAAGAGAGAGAGAGAGAGAGAGAGAGGATAGAGTCCCAATTCCAAGAAATGCAAAGGTTATGCATATATTTTGTAGAATATCCTTTGCTATATCAATCTTTGTCTGCAGTATATGAATATTTATATAAGTCTATATATATGTATATAAACTTTAACTAGATACAGTTAGTATGAGTATGTGTGTGTGTGTGTCTGTGTGTAGTTGAAGTGGTTGCGTGTGCTGGCCAGAGGTCATGGGTCACCGCACACAACAAAGTTTTGGCTTTATCAGCGGCTCAACTCTCGATGCATGTTGAACCTCATGTGAACCCCCCCCCCCACTCTGTCTCTATGCACTTTGCAGCATTTACATACGGCTTTGC
Source organism: Drosophila quadrilineata (assembly GCA_018150725.1). NCBI lineage: Eukaryota > Metazoa > Arthropoda > Insecta > Diptera > Drosophilidae > Drosophila > Drosophila quadrilineata. The sequence goes on along the minus strand of JAECWN010000407.1, from coordinate 24,842,586 downwards.
ATATGCATGTGTTGGATATCCACACACATACACACACACACACACACACACAGACAATGTAACATACACGCACTTGGGCCAGGATAATTTGCATATAGATTAAAGGAGCGTAATACCGTTGAAGACAAACAACCGCAGCGACGTCTGTTTGCCCATAGAATCTTCTTATACTAACCCCTTGACACTGCTTCCCCCCCTTTATCACTCACCCCCTCTCTCTCTTTCTCTCTCTCCCTCTCTATCTGAGTGCATTTGTGTGTGGGCGTAAATGTGGGCATGGTTGGGCAAAGACTTTCGTCCTTTGCTGCATTCGTTTTCCTGATTTCTGTTTTTGTGTTCCCATTTCAATTCCATTTCTTTTCGCTTCTATGTTGTTTTTAGTTTAATTGCTCCACCATTCCGCTGCCCCTCTCCGTTAACCGTCAACCCTATATATTTGTCACCAGATCTTATTAAGTGGGAGGAGCAAGGGGATACGTTGAGGGTTGTTGGGTGCCTTGAATATCTTGTTGCATAATTTGCGGCGCATTGTTTGACGTCAACCTAATTGCAGCAGAGGCCTGCGATCTTTTTGTTTCTTTCACTCGCTTTCACTCTCTCTTTCACTCTCTCTCTCTCTCTCTCTCTCTCTTCACTCTCCTTACCTATGTGGAGCAGTTGTTGTTAATGGAACTCAAGTATGGTGGGCATCAATTTAGCTGATGTTGTAAGCGCACATCTTGGCCAAGTGCGAACTTCTTGCAACACAACAGAGCGTGCAGCATCCACAGTATGTTGTGTGCGGCACCAAAAAATGTGGCACAACTCGGTATGCCGGCAACGCTATTGTCGTCGTGTCTCGGACATGAATTACGTTTACCGACAATTAATTTCAAGTGAAAATGTGCTAAAACTTTTAATTGGGCACAGCTCGACGTGGCAGATGGGGCAGCTTGGCAGCTAGGCAGCCTGAATGTGGATGCTGCCTCGTGGCAGCCATAAAAATGTCGACAGCATGCCACAGTTGGAAATGTTCATAGCAGCAAGAGGGCCAACTACAACGACGTTGATGTTAACCTGGCCAAAAGCAGCAAGTCTGAGTCGAAGAACTTGGCGATTAGCAAAGTGCAGCATGTTGCATGTGCCACACAGCGCTGAATTTAATGAAACTAAAACATGCAACTTATATATATTTAATACTCTCTCTCTCTCTCTACATCCCTCTCTCTCTCTGTCTGTCTCTCTCTTCTTGTGGTTGTGTGTATGCAAATTGGCAATGAGAATCTGCCTGTGGCGTTTTACGTTTTGTTTGTATTGCGTCGCTTTGTTGAATGCTTCCCTCCTACCCTCTACCCACCTACCACCCGCAACCACCCACTACCACTAAACGTGATGCGGCTGCTTATTTTAAAATATTTGCTTAACAAATAATGGTATTCGCAGTGCGAAATCGCATAACCACGCCCACATCATAAAACCCATCAAAGTCAAACAAAACACAAAAGGTTGCGCGAATTATGCATGCGTAAAGAGAGAATAGAATTAACTTGAATCGCTGCACTTTCAACTATAACTGCAACTGCAACAGCAACACGAACTTTGAACTTTGAACTCTGTCAATATCAGTACAGAGTGTCTAAACTATATACTAATAAAGCCAATTTCAAAGCCAGAAATGTTTCTAATTGAGTTCTTGCATAATTTCCAGTTTCCATAGCATACTTTTTGGGGCAAATTTCCTCTTCTGAAACGAATTTGGATTTTTAGCTCGTTTTTTTTTTGTTAGCAGAATCTCTTTATTCTTGAACAATATGCATTGTCAGGAGGAAACGCATTTAATGAAGTGCTATTTGCAGTTCAATATGAAGTTGTTGTCGATGTTGTTCCTCCGATAATAATTAATGCGCATTGTTTAATGCTAGACAACATCATTATATTCATTTAACTTGTCATTGTTTATCGCAATTGAAAACATATCCGCATTAAAATACGAATCACGCTGCGAATTGATTTAAATGATTGCGTGCGGCAAATGAGGCGATTTTTAATCAATCAATGAACTACGAAATGCATAATTAAAAGACACATCACATATCATACTCCGATAGAGAGAGAGAGAGAGAGAGAGAGAGAGAGAGAGAGAGAGAGAGAGAGGGAGAAGGAAAACTTTGTTGGTTTTAAAAAGTTCTTTTGCAAAAATACACCACATTATGAATAATTTCAATGTAATTATGTATAACTGTAGTTATTTCGAGTTAAGTTCATCAAAGAATACTCATATATAAATTGCGAGAATCCTTAAGTAATTTTCAGTACATACTTTTAGAAACACATAGCAGATGAAGTTAGATATTTTTTTGATATTAATAATTAATATTATTACAACACATACAAAATATAACAATGCATCATATTACATTTATAACAATGAAGATTTAATTATTAATACTTATGTTATATAACTTTTTTCATTTTACATTTTTTCCTATGTTTTTTAACTATTACATTGAATAATAAAAATATTAAATACGTAATACTGTCTTTTGATGTATCTATCAATATTCAATTTATTTTTTTAATTTTAAGTCGAAATAAATAATAAATCAATAAGTTATTAAAAAGAATCTTTTGTTTTCTTTAATAAATTTAATTAGTGAAGAATCTGCACAGCTTAAAGTATCTTAACATTACATGACGAGCGTGTGTAAGTGGAACCCAAAAAAGATTCTTTTAAATAACTTTGTGGAATATGAAATTTTAATAATGTAACATTTTTATATTAATTTTAGTAATTTTAATTGAGTATTATACCCTGTTTAGCATACCTCAGCCCTTTTAAAATTATACTTCATTTTATTTTTAAATTTCATTGACTTGTCAATATAAATAATATATGATTTCCCTTATGATGTTGCATTGGGAGTGAATATGATATTTATAGCTTCCACATATCCCTCAGCTGCCACATACCTCTATCAGAGACATTAGAACAATACGATGCGTAACGACCATACAAAAATTTGCACCATGGCGGGTTTTTTCGCCGACTCTTGTGCTCTCTCCGCTCGCACAAAGTTGAGAGCGTAAAAATCTAAAAAGAGAATGTGCTTGCTTGTAATAGTGTGTGTGAGAACACGCAAGGGCGTATGTGTGCGTACTTCAGTAAGAGGACGATTTTTGAAATCCCGAAATCATTGTTATTTCTGATCACCCACAATCGATGTCTTCGCATATTGTTTCAAGTCGCATGCTGAACAACCTCAATGGTAATTTTTTCAGTGTGAAGTTATGCATTAAATATATTATGTGTAATTATACGTGTATCCGGTCTGTACTACCAATAATACAATATTCGAATAAATATTATATAAAGAAAAATAATACATGCAAGCAAATTTACAGTTCTTTAGAATATATGTGTACGCGTACAGTCCACTAACTGACCTATTTTTATGGCCAAAACTCATTTGTTCGTTTTTCAATTTTACCATGTTAAGAAATGTTCAAACTGCTATGTTATATACCTCAAATGTTAACTTAACAGTTTAGTGTTAAAATAACAGCTGTTAAAGTCAGCTGTTGCAAGCGAACGCCACGCGTTGCCTACAAGGTTAACTATGCGGTGTAGTTTCAAATTGGCATATCTCTGTCAAAAAATCATTAAATAATGAAATTCAAAAAGAATATAAAGTCTTTAGGTTTGTACTATGTGTTGATACTAGAATGTTGCGTGTTTCATTCGTATATTTCTAACAATTTGTATATTTAGCAAGTGGTGTCCCCTTGTCACTTTTGGAAAGAAAGTTGAACTTTCCAAAAGGTTTTAAAAAAAGGTTAAAAAGTATCAGTGAGTGTCCATATACATGTAGATTTGTCAATTCTGAATTCAGAATAAGTAATTAGCGTAATTCTTATTCTTAGTATTCTAATGTCTTTGCTTCTATGAATGTCTGTTTCATAGGAATGGATGAATAATCTGAAGAGCCGCTGAATCAATACAAAATGGGGCTAACATAGCATAGTTTACTTATTTTCATAGTTTTGAAAATTTGAAATTATATTAGTGATGATAGCAGCAATTTGAAGTCATTTGATGTTAAGATATCCTGGTGTGGTATGTGGTACTTCCAAAGTTCGTGGCTTCCATGAACTGAAACTAAGTTTATCACTCGATATAAATTAACTTGAAAATGGCGCAAAATAATTCAAGTCGCCATTAAATACAGAAATCGGAATAGCATAGGCAACCCCAATGCTAACTGCCCTAGGCGAGAGTGTGACAGGGGGGAAGGACAATGGAGGAGGGGGGGGGGGGGGCAAACTGGCATCATAAATTACACAACTGCCATTAGCTGAAACAAAACGAAATTTTTCAATTAAACTAAAGGCAATTGCAGATAGCGGCAAATGTCATTAGCAGGCGAACTGGGGAGTGCAGACCGTACGGTGTAACCAGGACGAGGCAGAGAGATGCAGTTGCTCCCTGTACAGGTGGATGCTGCTATCGTGTTACACATAAATTAATATTGAACTCGGTTTCAATTTAATGTGGACCGGAGAAAGAAAGAGAGTCACAGATAAAGAGAGAGATAGAGAGTCATAGAGAAAGAGAGAGAGCTGTTCATTGATGATGTCCGCTTAATGATATTTTATGGCTCTCAAAATGTTGTTTATGGCCAACAGCTAATTGACATTTTTATAATGTTGCCAGTTGCCAATTGCCCATTGCCAGTTTGGCGGACATGTTCACAAAGTTAATAAGCAATTTGCATAACAAATTTTTGGCCAACAAAAAAGAAGTTTGTTTTGACAACATAATTCTCTCTCTCTCTGTCCATCTCTCTATCTCTATTGCGTATACGCAATGTGGCACCTCGTTCTGTTTCCTCCATTATTGTGGTATGCATTTAATTGTTTCTCCCAGCACGAGCATAATCTCCTCCATCTCCCCTCTCTCTCTCTCTCTGCCCACCCTCACCCTCACTCGCCACTTATCCTCTTTGCTAATGCAGTTATGCCATGACTAAATGCGGTGACCCTTTCCTCCGTCGTGCTGCAGTTGTGGCTACATTTTTCAAAGCGAAGTGCGCGTAATTTATTCTCGGGGCTGTTAATTAGCATGGCAACAGTCCATGCAACATGCGGCATGCAGCATGCAACACAACAAACATGCCACAAGCGAATGTGAAGCAGTCATATATACATATGTATATACAGTGACCAATGACTATTGTCGGCCCCATTAAATATCCATTCCACAATACATCTACATATATACATACATTCATCTACTACTGAACATCATGTTTGAAAAGTTTTACGATTTGCACAGTACACTGAAACTTTAATTTTAATTCCCTTGAATAATTTAATAAATTAATTAAAAATAAAAAAACAGTTTTTCACTCATTTCGCAAATTCGAACTATATTCGAAATATATTCCATTATTATACTCATCATTAAAACTTAGTATGATCACTGATAAGATATAGATACTCCATTTCATATAAACGTTCTATGGACAAAAATTTCTTGCTGGAGGTCGCAGCAGAGGTTCAGCGTCGTTCGCGAGTGGTCGCAGCAGAGGCTGAGCGTCGTTACGAAGTGTCTCAGCAGAGCCGAAGGCTGCCGAACGTTTCCGCTTGTTATTTGGCCAGTGGTATGATATAGAGATGAAGGAGTCTTGTAAACCGAATACGAATCTAGAATTCCCCAAATATCTATTTTATTATACCCTGTTTAATTAAATAAACAGCAAAATGGATATTCTAATTTCGAGCCTCGTCTGTGTGTCGGAGAGTCATATAAAAAAATATGAGAGCTACAGATTCCAATTACCATATGCTGATCAAGTTGATTTATGAAATACTTATACTAATTTATACTTATTTATAGAATGTTTCAGACTTACTTCATAAAAAGTGAAAAAATATTGTATTCAATGAATGCGATTTACTTAGAGATGTATTAAAATGTAAACCCATAATTAACATAAATATATAATTAATATAAATAAAATGATCATGTACATATAAATTTAACAAGAAAAGTTTTAGGAGTACAAACAGAAAATAAGCGCATTTTATTACTAGTTAATAATTTTTAAACTTTTATTTTTCTATTCCTGACAATTTTTGATCTATTAGTTTTATCACTTATAGCTATAATATCTGGAATTCAATTTGAAGAGATGGATATAAATAGTTGGTTTTATTTATTTAGTTTATTATTTTATTTATATATTAAAATCAACTATAGCTGTCACTATATTTACAACTCTTCAAAATCTAAACCTAAAAATATAAATCGATAATTTAATTTGATTCAACAATTGTTACAAGAATTGGGAAAACCCAACCAAATTATTAACGGACACCAAAAGTTGTCACTTAATATTAAAGCAAATGGAATATATGTAGAAACAACATGTTTTAGAGAAACAAAACTCTGAGCGGATCATGCAATGACAAGTTTGATCTACAAAATGGAAAACTAAGCGGTTATCTTTAAATATTATAAAAACAATGCGGTTTATAAAATTATTATTTGCTTGATTTTCTATATTTAAATAATTATTTTAAAAAAATAATTATATTCCAAATTAATTAAATATGAGAAGTACGATATGTTTTGAATTCATATAAATTTATATATATTCATATTTTACTTTTATTTAGTTTCATTGCATTTCATTTTATTTTCACTGCCCCATTTCTGACAGTGTAAAGGAAATGTAAATATCAGATGGAATGGTTATGCTCACATTTAGCGGATTTTCCATCGCAATTAGCTAGTGTCAATTGTTCAGTTGTACTGTAGAGAGAAAGAGAGCAAGAGAGAGAGGGAGAGAGAAAGAGAGAAAGAGAGAGAGAGAGAGAGAAAGGACTATATACATGTGAGTAGTTTTTGAAAAATATGTAATACTTTTGTATGCTGTTGCTGCTGCTGTTGCAGTTGTTGTTGTTAGTTACACACACACACTCACTCACACACAAGCACACACAACCACACACTCTCATACACACATACAGAGAGACAGTCAGTGCAACACACTCATTGAGAGTCGGTGCTAACTGCCATTTGCAGCTGCTTCTATTTCCGCTTTGCCAGCCCACTAAAGCACTCATAGAGGGAAAGAGAGAGAAAGAGAGAGATAGAGTGAGAGAGAGAGAGAGAGAGAGAGAGAGAGAGAGAGAGAGAGAGAGAGAGAGAGAGACAGTATGCTTAAATTAAGCGAGAACGGGATGGATGGATAGGCTGCACTGTAGTGCAGTCGGCATCCCCCCCTTCCCGCTCTCTGTTCTCCATTTGGAGACCACAACATCATTTGTAATTTGATGCCACACACACACACACACACATACTTACGTGGTGGATGTTGCAGGCTGCAGTTGGAGTAGCCGTTGCTGTTGCTGTTGCCGTTCAAGGCAATGTGCCTCAAAGTATGCAACGCAAATGTGGCCAGTGCCCATTATAATTGCAAACACACACACACCCACATACTAAAACACACACACTCTCTCCACATGGATAGATATTAATACATTATTGCAGTTTGCATTTGACAGAATGTGCTTTATTATAATTAAATGATAATCAATTTGGCAAATATTTGATTTTGCAAGTTGCCTCAGAAATGAGAACTAATCGGGCGTGAATTTGAGAGATGCCAGATGCAAGTTGCCAGTTGCAAGTTGCATGTTGCCATTTGCAAGATGCAACTTTTAAGTTGATACTTTGCCTTGGAGGCACTTTGGGAAAATCAATATGTGCCATAGTGCTTAAGTTGCATGTGGCACGCTGCATATTGCATTGCTTGTTGCATGAAAAACGGCTATAAATAAAATATCTCAAAATTGAGAAATGGATTTCTTACATCTTAAATGTCGCGTCACTGCCAGGCAACAGCCACGAGGCAGCAGCCAATACTCTTGCCCCCCCTTGTGGCATCCACCAGCCAAATCAATTCCAAAGACTGTTTCCCAATATATACATACAAATAACATATATATATTTGATCTACTTTTTTTCTGGTTTCAAGCTCATTGTTTCACTCCAAGAACCGACATAAGTCAAGTCAAGACTATGATGGGGGAAGAGTGCTTGCTTGCAACATTCGCCGCAACTTCCTTGAGGCAAGTACCATACGTACACTCCTTGTCCTTACAAGTGCAGCTAAAAGCGTCAATAAATCAGTTCGCTTAGACTGCAAAGAACAAGGCAATTATATGCTTGGATATACTCACAAAAAAAGAAAATTTCGTAAAATAAAATAAAATTATAAGTGAAAACTGTGTTTTTTTCTTAAAGTTAAAGGAAAATTGACGAAATCATTGTCAAGATTAAAACCTATAGAGAAAAAATATGTTTACTGATGACGGTTTATAGTTGAATAAATAGCAAATTGTTATTATATTGATCCTAAGTATCGAGTGTTTATCTGACAGATTGGATATATGTATTTCCCTGTTATAATATATATGTATGAGTTATAATATATGTATTTGTATACTATATGCGGTCGAAAAGTCTTCGTTTTGCCTTTTACGCACATTCTGACAAAATTTATAATATCCTTTTTGGTTTTAGCAAAATGGCATTGAATATTTAAAAAGTTTATAGTTTAATTAAGTAAAATATTAATATATAAAGAAATTAATCATTATTAACTTGGATAATCGTAATTATGATTTCTTGCTAGGAAACCTCTTAAGACCAAATCAAATAAGATGAGATATTATTAAAATACGAAAGAACATCATAAATATTGTTGTAATAGAAATTGAGGACTCTACGTTAAGACTTCCATATACTATATCATAGAATGTTAATCCCACATCGCCACACTCAGAGAAGCTCAACAAAGAGAGAATAAGAAAATGTGATGTACGTTATCATTATCTTAAAAGTCCGACCCTCAATATAGGATATAAAGTTCCGATATACACCTAATCTGTTTGTTAGTATTAAAGTTATTGACCAACATATAATATAAATCCAGAACTTGCAATATGAGCATAAAACGATAGTACATGAATCTAGTAATTTGAGAGATTTTCTCGAGAAATTGAGTACTTAGATAATCAGGGTTTTCACATGGCCTCCAATTAATTTGATTAAAAGGAATTAAGATCTGTGCAGATACATATCATAGTTTGAGGACATTTATGTACCTAAAAACAAAAAGGCTCTAAAATCGAATTAATAAATAGGTCTTTACAATTGTGGTCCGAAAATATTACTCCGGAGAACTCTAAAAAATAATTTTAAAATAAAAAATCACGGAACTGGATTCAAATCTGTGGTTCATTTAGTATATAGTTAGAAATGTTTTGAAATCATTAAAGAAATATTGAATTTAGTGAACCAAACTAACTGAATCTTAAAAACTTAATTATTTGTTAAAATCACTCGATAACTTGATAACTGAGATTCCTTATAATAATTAATCTGAGCAGAAAAACTGAAGAATCTTGGCACATACAGTTAATAGAGTATCTGAAAGATTGCTATAAAGTAGAAAAATATGTATTGAGCAAATATTAAATTCCTTTTATTGCCATACTTCTATCTCAATGTCCTTGAGGACGATAGCTACGGCTGCTCAACCTGAAGACTCAGGGTCTTGAGCTTGTCATCGATCCATGAGCGCAGATAGGGAACATTCGCATAGACCGCCGGCACATTCTGCTTGGCACAGTCAATGCCCCAGGAGACCAAGCCTGCCAGCTGATAGCGATCCTTCTGATTAGGCAGAGAGCAGAAAAGAGGAGAACCGCCGTCCCCATTACAGGTATCCTTGCCCTCGACGCCGCCGGCACAAAGGAAACTCGGACGCAACCGAAACCGCTTCGTAAGTTTCGTAAGTCGAAGTTGAGCCTGACATTCGGCCTTGCTGACCAATGGCAGATAGATCCGTTTCAGGATTTGCTCGTGGTGATTACTGGTCGGTAGTCGTGCTCCCCAACCTGTGGCAAAGCAATGGCCGGACTGCAGTTGCGTTTGTACCTCCGGGGTCTCTGGCGGTGGCAAGCAGATAGGTTGTATGTGAGGTCGCATGGGAACGGGTTCACTGAGGACAAGCAGAGCGATGTCGTTGTAGAAGGAATGAGGATCAAACTCTTCGTGGGTGATGATCTGTTTTATGCGCCTGGCCTCGTGGTCATGTGGTTCATCCAAACTATTGAGGTCCCATTCGCCAGTGCGTGCCACCAGGGTGTTCACTGAGTGATTGCGTATGTTGTGGGCGCTGGTCAACACCAACTGGGGATGGATGAGGACTCCGCCACACACATAATGATTGCGTCCGGTAATTAGTGCCACCATCCATGGGAATTCACCAAAGCGGGAAATATCTTCATCATAGGTAAAGTCCTTCTGGACCGGAATCAGTCCATTGGGATTGGCGTGGCCACAGCCCTGATACTTGAAGTTCTCCAAATTCACCTGATACGAGCTCTCATTAGCAGCCACCTGTGATTGTTAGGGACTCCATTAGATCTGGGCTTACTAAAAATTTCTTCATAAATACCTGTTTGTCCAGGGGACAACAGCGATGGAGAAGTTTCTGACAAGGAGTCTCCCCCAGCCGTGGCATAAGAATGAAGCGCCCATCGTCGTTAACCACATTCTCTTCACACAACCTTCTCGGCACACATTGCATATTCACGCCACAGCTTTCATAGCCGCTGGGCTCCTCCGTTGGCGTTGGTACCTTCACCACACTCTTGGATCGGGATCGTATCTGGCTCTGTGTGGCATTCCAACTCTCCAGCTGCTCCCGGTCGCAACAGACCAGGCCATCGCCGCAAGACTTTGACAAGCGTGGTCCGATTGCTCCAATCCCGGAATCATCCGACTCCCTGCAGAGTTGATCCGTTACACACACGTCACTAGAGCCACACATCATATTGAGATTAGGATGTTGTTGACCGTGGCACAGTTGATTCCACTCCAACACAACCACGAGGAAGAGGAGGTTGCGATGCATCATCGTCACTTATGAACTTGAAGCTGTTGGGGAGTAAGAGAGAGAGAGAGAGAGAGAGAGAAGAGAGAGAGAGAGAGAGAGAGAGAGAGAAAGAGAGAGAGAGAGAGAGAGAGAGAGAGAGAGAGAGAGAGAGAGAAAGAGAGAGAGAGAGAGAGAGAGAAAAGAGAGAGAGAGAGTGAGGGGTAGACATGGAAAGATATACTATATACGTTACAATATAAAATATTGACTAAAGATGATAATGTGAGTAGAGGCATCAGGGTAGTTTAGTGTCCCCGCTGATAAGGATGTCTAACGGATCATTTGATACTGAATTTCCTCATACGCTACCTTTGATACTTCATTACTTGGAGAACAATATATACATCCCGATGGCGGTCAAAATGCAAAATTCAAATAATATATATTATATTATACATATATTAATTATAGATTGAATCTTAGTTGACATACCTAAAGTGCCTAAATTTGTTTTTTTTTTGTTTAATAAAAATGTATTTCAATTGATTTAATGCTTTATTAACTTCGTGGATTAAGTTTAAAATAATATTAGAAAATCAAACAGAATTGTTCGCAAAAGAGAAGGATGTAAATTTACCGAAAATATCACTAAATTATTAAAAAATTAAATGGTCTTTTAAAAAAGTGAAAAGTCTTGGGAAATACATTAAATACTTAGATATGAATTTTTTTAGCACATTTCAATCACATTAGATTAATGTAAATCTGGTTCTGGAATTATTTTATGGAATATTGAACAGCATTAGTTGTTGAAATTCCACAATTTTTTCAATATAAATTAAATGTAATAGAAAACATACTTTAGTAAATATATTACGAATATGAGAGATACTTTTTATGCGAAAGACTTTTTGGAAAATAAACTGAAATATTTAAAAGAAATTCCTTTGATTCCATGTGTTTCTTTACCATGATATACTTTACTTTTTTTTTTTAATAAATTTATTAAGTGAAGAATCTGTAATGATGATATACTCAATATATAGTTTGTGTAACATGGAATGCAATTATAATAATTTTAAATAAAATTCTGAACAGAAAAACATAATGTTGACATATGTATGTTATTAGTTTCAATTTTTTCTATTTCATTCGCTTACATGTGAAATGTATATAGTATGTATATATGTATAGTATGTTCATATACTAAACCCGGTCTGGTCAAGAGTAATTCTCGATCTCGAGATCTCACTTACGACTCTCTCTCTCTAAGTGCACAGATTGAACTGAGTTGGTTGGTATTGATACTGCACAATTTATAGATTAAACCGGCTTGGGAATCCGCGATCTATGTGTGAAAGGGACAGCAAGTGCGAGAGAGCGGTATCAAAGTTGATTTGTGAGTTTTACAGAGAGAGCGAATGAGAAGCAGAGATAGAGTCTCCCCGTATTGTAAATAGTGCAACTTTGAGAGATCTGGAGATGAGAGATCATAATCGCAGTAAGTTCAAACTGAAAATTGAATTGAACTGAAATTGCGTCTCAATCGGAACAGAGCTTATAAAAGTCTCGGGTTTTGTGATGAGAAATTTCAGTTGAATTCAGTGCTGGCATAGGAACAACCTCGTACTCGTCCAATTCTGGGAAAACAGACTAGAATATCTGATCAAGTGTAAGGCAAGTCACATATAACTGTATTCATCTATCAAGAGTCTGTCTGTCTCACTCTACCTGCCTCTGGTTTAGCATGCCTAACCGCTCCCTCTTGTGGCAGCTCCCACTGCTGCTGTTGGCGGTTGTCGGAGAGACCTTAGGTCTACGGGACTGCAGAGACACGGAACTTTGCATAGCGGAACAACGCTGCAACGAGTCAGATGATTCGGGGCGGGGGCAGCTCGTACCGCGTCTCTTGGATCGTAGCTGCGGTGCGGGGCTGGTTTGCTGTGACAAGGAACAGCTGGAGAGCTACGAGGCCAGTCTGGCGTTGATGGAGCAGCGTCTGAAGGATATTCTGGGGCAAGGCGTGGGCAAGACGAGTGGCGTAAGCACAACGACTCCATCTACCACAACGACCTCAAGGACAAGGGCACTGACAACTCTTGACTTCGGATTAAGCTACGAAAAGTGCGGACAGAACGACTTCTGTGTACCGAGGCATCTCTGTTGGGATGGCAAGGTCAATAATGACGGCAGAAACATATTTAAGCCCCGCATCGATGGAAGCAGTGGCTACGCGACCTGTCTGTCCTTTCAGACCTGTTGTCCAGCGGCGGATCAGGTGAGATCAATCTAAGCAATCGCAACAATCGCACACTTAAAATGCCAATGTGAATCCCTTCCAGATCGATGAGAGTGAGAGTCCATTGGTGAAGAATTTGAAGGAGTTCAACCACAAGGGCTGTGGGTTCAGCAACCCCAAGGGACTCTTCCATGACATGGGTGACGTCGATGACCACATGGTGCACTACGCCGAGTTTCCCTGGCTCGTGGCTATCACTGACAAGCAGACCAATTACATCTGCGGTGGCACGCTGATACATCCGCAACTGGTGCTGACCACCGCCCACAACGTGGCCAACCACAGCGTGGACTTCCTGCTGGCCCGCGCCGGGGACTATGACCTCAATAGTCAGCGGGAACCTCATCCCTATCAGACTCGTCGGCTGCGCAGTTTGTGGTTGCATGAGAACTTCAACAGATACAATCTCCACAACAATATTGCCCTCCTGGTGCTGGAGCAACCCTTTGAGCTGGCCCCCCACATTCAACCACTTTGTCTGCCTCCTGCGGAGTCGCCTCTCGTCTCCTCTGCCCTACGAGCTGCCCAATGCTTAGCCGTAAGCTGGGGTGCCCCCCCTTCCACTGGTAATGCCAATGATGCCACCGCGGAACGCGTACCGAAACGGGTTGACCTGCCCCTGGTGGAGCATGCGACTTGCCAGCGATTGCTGAGGATCACAGTCCTGGGCAGAATGTTCAAGCTTAATGAAAGCAACCTCTGTGCTGGAGGTGAAAAGGGCAAGGACACGTGCCAGGGAGACGGCGGATCCCCGCTCTTCTGCAGACTGGCTGGTCAGAAGGATCGCTATCAGCTGGCGGGCATCGTTTCCTGGGGCCTCGAATGCGGCGAGATAGGTTGTATGTGAGGTCGCATGGGAACGGGTTCACTGAGGACAAGCAGAGCGATGTCGTTGTAGAAGGAATGAGGATCAAACTCTTCGTGGGTGATGATCTGTTTTATGCGCCTGGCCTCGTGGTCATGTGGTTCATCCAAACTATTGAGGTCCCATTCGCCAGTGCGTGCCACCAGGGTGTTCACTGAGTGATTGCGTATGTTGTGGGCGCTGGTCAACACCAACTGGGGATGGATGAGGACTCCGCCACACACATAATGATTGCGTCCGGTAATTAGTGCCACCATCCATGGGAATTCACCAAAGCGGGAAATATCTTCATCATAGGTAAAGTCCTTCTGGACCGGAATCAGTCCATTGGGATTGGCGTGGCCACAGCCCTGATACTTGAAGTTCTCCAAATTCACCTGATACGAGCTCTCATTAGCAGCCACCTGTGATTGTTAGGGACTCCATTAGATCTGGGCTTACTAAAAATTTCTTCATAAATACCTGTTTGTCCAGGGGACAACAGCGATGGAGAAGTTTCTGACAAGGAGTCTCCCCCAGCCGTGGCATAAGAATGAAGCGCCCATCGTCGTTAACCACATTCTCTTCACACAACCTTCTCGGCACACATTGCATATTCACGCCACAGCTTTCATAGCCGCTGGGCTCCTCCGTTGGCGTTGGTACCTTCACCACACTCTTGGATCGGGATCGTATCTGGCTCTGTGTGGCATTCCAACTCTCCAGCTGCTCCCGGTCGCAACAGACCAGGCCATCGCCGCAAGACTTTGACAAGCGTGGTCCGATTGCTCCAATCCCGGAATCATCCGACTCCCTGCAGAGTTGATCCGTTACACACACGTCACTAGAGCCACACATCATATTGAGATTAGGATGTTGTTGACCGTGGCACAGTTGATTCCACTCCAACACAACCACGAGGAAGAGGAGGTTGCGATGCATCATCGTCACTTATGAACTTGAAGCTGTTGGGGAGTAAGAGAGAGAGAGAGAGAGAGAGGGAAGAGAGAGAGAGAGAGAGAGAGAGAGAAAGAGAGAGAGAGAGAGAGAGAAAGAGAGAGAGAGAGAGAGAGAGAGAAAGAGAGAGAGAGAGAGAGAGAGAGAAAGAGAGAGAGAGTGAGGGGTAGACATGGAAAGATATACTATATACGTTACAATATAAAATATTGACTAAAGATGATAATGTGAGTAGAGGCATCAGGGTAGTTTAGTGTCCCCGCTGATAAGGATGTCTAACGGATCATTTGATACTGAATTTCCTCATACGCTACCTTTGATACTTCATTACTTGGAGAACAATATATACATCCCGATGGCGGTCAAAATGCAAAATTCAAATAATATATATTATATTATACATATATTAATTATAGATTGAATCTTAGTTGACATACCTAAAGTGCCTAAATTTGTTTTTTTTTTTTGTTTAATAAAAATGTATTTCAATTGATTTAATGCTTTATTAACTTCGTGGATTAAGTTTAAAATAATATTAGAAAATCAAACAGAATTGTTCGCAAAAGAGAAGGATGTAAATTTACCGAAAATATCACTAAATTATTAAAAAATTAAATGGTCTTTTAAAAAAGTGAAAAGTCTTGGGAAATACATTAAATACTTAGATATGAATTTTTTTAGCACATTTCAATCACATTAGATTAATGTAAATCTGGTTCTGGAATTATTTTATGGAATATTGAACAGCATTAGTTGTTGAAATTCCACAATTTTTTCAATATAAATTAAATGTAATAGAAAACATACTTTAGTAAATATATTACGAATATGAGAGATACTTTTTATGCGAAAGACTTTTTGGAAAATAAACTGAAATATTTAAAAGAAATTCCTTTGATTCCATGTGTTTCTTTACCATGATATACTTTACTTTTTTTTTAATAAATTTATTAAGTGAAGAATCTGTAATGATGATATACTCAATATATAGTTTGTGTAACATGGAATGCAATTATAATAATTTTAAATAAAATTCTGAACAGAAAAACATAATGTTGACATATGTATGTTATTAGTTTCAATTTTTTCTATTTCATTCGCTTACATGTGAAATGTATATAGTATGTATATATGTATAGTATGTTCATATACTAAACCCGGTCTGGTCAAGAGTAATTCTCGATCTCGAGATCTCACTTACGACTCTCTCTCTCTAAGTGCACAGATTGAACTGAGTTGGTTGGTATTGATACTGCACAATTTATAGATTAAACCGGCTTGGGAATCCGCGATCTATGTGTGAAAGGGACAGCAAGTGCGAGAGAGCGGTATCAAAGTTGATTTGTGAGTTTTACAGAGAGAGCGAATGAGAAGCAGAGATAGAGTCTCCCCGTATTGTAAATAGTGCAACTTTGAGAGATCTGGAGATGAGAGATCATAATCGCAGTAAGTTCAAACTGAAAATTGAATTGAACTGAAATTGCGTCTCAATCGGAACAGAGCTTATAAAAGTCTCGGGTTTTGTGATGAGAAATTTCAGTTGAATTCAGTGCTGGCATAGGAACAACCTCGTACTCGTCCAATTCTGGGAAAACAGACTAGAATATCTGATCAAGTGTAAGGCAAGTCACATATAACTGTATTCATCTATCAAGAGTCTGTCTGTCTCACTCTACCTGCCTCTGGTTTAGCATGCCTAACCGCTCCCTCTTGTGGCAGCTCCCACTGCTGCTGTTGGCGGTTGTCGGAGAGACCTTAGGTCTACGGGACTGCAGAGACACGGAACTTTGCATAGCGGAACAACGCTGCAACGAGTCAGATGATTCGGGGCGGGGGCAGCTCGTACCGCGTCTCTTGGATCGTAGCTGCGGTGCGGGGCTGGTTTGCTGTGACAAGGAACAGCTGGAGAGCTACGAGGCCAGTCTGGCGTTGATGGAGCAGCGTCTGAAGGATATTCTGGGGCAAGGCGTGGGCAAGACGAGTGGCGTAAGCACAACGACTCCATCTACCACAACGACCTCAAGGACAAGGGCACTGACAACTCTTGACTTCGGATTAAGCTACGAAAAGTGCGGACAGAACGACTTCTGTGTACCGAGGCATCTCTGTTGGGATGGCAAGGTCAATAATGACGGCAGAAACATATTTAAGCCCCGCATCGATGGAAGCAGTGGCTACGCGACCTGTCTGTCCTTTCAGACCTGTTGTCCAGCGGCGGATCAGGTGAGATCAATCTAAGCAATCGCAACAATCGCACACTTAAAATGCCAATGTGAATCCCTTCCAGATCGATGAGAGTGAGAGTCCATTGGTGAAGAATTTGAAGGAGTTCAACCACAAGGGCTGTGGGTTCAGCAACCCCAAGGGACTCTTCCATGACATGGGTGACGTCGATGACCACATGGTGCACTACGCCGAGTTTCCCTGGCTCGTGGCTATCACTGACAAGCAGACCAATTACATCTGCGGTGGCACGCTGATACATCCGCAACTGGTGCTGACCACCGCCCACAACGTGGCCAACCACAGCGTGGACTTCCTGCTGGCCCGCGCCGGGGACTATGACCTCAATAGTCAGCGGGAACCTCATCCCTATCAGACTCGTCGGCTGCGCAGTTTGTGGTTGCATGAGAACTTCAACAGATACAATCTCCACAACAATATTGCCCTCCTGGTGCTGGAGCAACCCTTTGAGCTGGCCCCCCACATTCAACCACTTTGTCTGCCTCCTGCGGAGTCGCCTCTCGTCTCCTCTGCCCTACGAGCTGCCCAATGCTTAGCCGTAAGCTGGGGTGCCCCCCCTTCCACTGGTAATGCCAATGATGCCACCGCGGAACGCGTACCGAAACGGGTTGACCTGCCCCTGGTGGAGCATGCGACTTGCCAGCGATTGCTGAGGATCACAGTCCTGGGCAGAATGTTCAAGCTTAATGAAAGCAACCTCTGTGCTGGAGGTGAAAAGGGCAAGGACACGTGCCAGGGAGACGGCGGATCCCCGCTCTTCTGCAGACTGGCTGGTCAGAAGGATCGCTATCAGCTGGCGGGCATCGTTTCCTGGGGCCTCGAATGCGGCGAGAAGGATATTCCGGCGGTCTATACAAATGTGGCTTACCTCAAGAGTTGGATTAACGAAAAGACGGCAAAGCTGAACCTTCAACTGGACACATATTAGGCAAAAGTTCCGCAAACCTTTTCAGGTACCTCTCCCATAAATGAAATATCTGCATATTTATTAACATACAATATTTTGTGCGTATGCATAAATAAAGGCAAGTTGTGTAATTATTCATTCAAGATTTTAGCACTTGCCTTATCACAGCATTATGGCAGTCGTAAGCAGGATGTGCTCCCCACTCCCGTTCAACACGTCGTATACGTAATAAACATATGTATGCATGGGGAACCCCCCTATAGATTGGGGTTACTTTGCCTAACTGTGATGCAACAACTTAAAATTGAATTCTTAATTATTTAGTTTTGCGACCAGAATAAATTGCAGCCATAAAAACAATGTCGACCCGTATTATTTCTTCTGCCTGCCTGCTGCACTCTATGTTTTCTCTCCCACTTGATTTATGTGCCCTTTTTGGCACACGATTTTGATTTGTAGCTGCCATAAAATGTTCCACGGCAAAACAATAACAACAGAAGCGACTGAAAAAACAGAAATCGGCAAACTGCAGAGCATCCCTTTGGCAAACGGATATCGAATTGCGACAATTGCAGTCAACGGTGCGTATGAGCAATCAGTCAACCAACTCACAACTGAGTAAGCACACCTCCTACTGCCCCAACATCTCCCTCCACGTCCATCTGCTGCAATCTGCATTTCTGCTTCACCTACAAAATTTAAGTCTCGAATTTGTTTGGAATTTATGCAGGAGAACAGCAGAGAAATTTGTTAGAAAAGTGTTGGAAAAGTCAAGGGAAATTTAAAAGATCTCAACTAGGAATGCTGCCGATGTTGCTTATGACCGGAAAAGTAAGTTTATTTTTATAGTTTACATTAAACAAGTTCATTTACAAGTACAACAGGAAAACAATGTCAGTTTTCTACGAATATCATGAAATATTCTCTCCCATGTTAATTTTATGCAAAGTTATATGATGCCCCCCAATAGATATATATTTATCGATACCCTGTAATCGAATAACACTCGATTAGAGCAGACTCTGATTACTGCGGTGGCAGCAACGATAGAGAACATTCTTGCAGGTTGAATTCACGAGAATGGGCTTCACAATGAAGCGCCCATCGTCGTTAGCCACATTCTCCTCGCACAGTCTCCTCGGCACACAATCCATGTTCTCACCGCAACTCTCATAGCCGCTGGGCGTCTCCGTTGACGTTGATTCTCGTTTGTAACGGGATTGGATATGACTCTGTGTGGCATTCCATTTCTCCAACTGTTCCCGATCGCAGCAGATCATGTCAACGTTGCAAATATTCACAACCCGTGGACCTCCAAACCCAAACTCAGCCGACTGATCGCAGAGTTGCTTCGAAACACACATCTCGTCAGAGCCACACATGGCACTGATATTCGCACTTGGATGACCCTGGGAGAGATGGTTCCACACCAACACAATCATGATGGAGAGTAGGTTGCGATACTTCATCTTCATCTGAGAGAGATACGGAGAGAAATATGTTATATGCATGCCTCACTATGTATATCATATGCTGATTATTGAAACACTATTTTTAGATCAGCGTCCCCGCTGATAAGGATTGTTACTCTGCTCTGGCCTAACGGTAATGTGTTCAATCATAAACAGAATTGTACCGAAAGGATAGTGTTCTATCAATAGACACGATATGAATCCTTATCTGTCAACGAAAGATCATGTTATGTAAAGCATAATGCCACTTAAGATTTAGGTATGAAGCGTTTACGACCTTTTTTGAGTACTAGACAAGATGCATAAACATATGAAAACTCGGAAGGGGTCACTATGCATTATATATTAGTCTTAAGAACTGAGGGCGACCTAGAGTCGTCAGTTCAGTTCAGTTCAACTCATCAGTCACTTTATATTAAGTCTCTGATTGACAGTTATGAATAGACATTCCTCGAGGACTGATAAGCTAAAAAAACATATTGGGGAATCAAAATATCTATAGATATCCTCTGATGTAAATTATATTAGAGTCGATCTATTTATACCTAGAAGGATATTGTCTGAAAGAAAACAACTGGTGTGGTTTAAGATATTTGAATAAAATATAAAATATAATAAATAGACAACTTCTGATAGAAGTTGTTTCTTCAGTTGAACGAATATTTAAATAAATACTTAAATCCAATTACAATTTTAAGAAGTAAAAAACTTAAATTTACGTCCAAAATACATAACTTTTTTCGCTCAACTAGCAAGAATGCTAAACAGTAAGATATTTGTGAAATATAAAATACTATTAAAAATATGTATATTTTTAATTAATGTTTAATTCGAATAAAGAAATTCATGTTTGCAGCATTAGTAGTTAAAGTTAGCTTATATGATATGTTGCACTTAAGTGCCCCATATCGGCAGAATCTAACTGTCGTATACTATGAAAATCGTCTCATTTAGCTGCGTCTCTAATTTGCTTTGCCAATAAAACATATTCTCAATTTCGAATGAAAACGAAACGCGCGATTTTGGCATCGATAACTGTTGCAAAACCGCAACTTTCGTTCGAATTTGGAATTGAGAATACGGAATTTTTTTAATATTCTTATTTATAGAGAGCAAACTGAGAATATATTGAGGAAATATTTTATATATATTTATTTATATATTATTATAATAATTTATATATTATTATAATAATTTATATATTATTATTTTTATTTTTTTTAGGCGTAGATAACATATTTATGGAACAAAAAATTCGTAGTAAAACACACAGAGAGCTTAGGTATTGGGAGTGAACAAACACAATATTCCATAGTACCTCAGGTACTCGGAAGAAAAACTTGTATAAAGTATAATTATTGAAATGTTTCGGGATTTACAACCATGATAGGGATATATCTATAGTTTTTGTAATGAATATGTATATATTAAATATGTATATACTTAGTTAGTTTATAATCCAGGACAATTTCTGAGTAATTCTCGATTTGAACAGTTCTGTAATGATTCTTAGCACAGTGCTCAGTTTGAACTGAGTTTGTTGATATTGAAACTGCACATTTTATAAATAAAACCGTTGCCATGATCTATGCGAGATCTATGGAATCTAGTTTGGGAGAGGGGATTATAGTTACAGTACTGAGATTGTCTCTGCTCTCCAATAACTATTTCTATCATGTCGATCGAGAATTGATAGATGAAGGCTTGTTTAACGATAATAATTTTTCTGTTTTTTAATTAAAACTTACTTTATTTGAGCATGTAGAATAATTTGTAGAATTTATTGGCTTTTGATTTGAGAAGCCTCAACAATTATCACAACAAAGATATAACCGGCATAAATAAATAAATTACTAAATTTGTATTAAATTATTAAATTTAAGTATTATATTTGTGGTAAGGATGTTGGCGTCTGTGGGTTTGGAGAGAAAATTAAGTGGGGAGAAGGAACCAAAGAATTTTGATCTTGTGGGGAAAAGGGTAGGGGAGGTACAGTTCAGTAGTATATAGTTTAGGGTTATGGGGTGATTATGGCAGTAGGTGCAAATATTGCTGATATTGTGATTATGCTATTTTTTTGGGTTACTTTAGTGTGTCCCAATGTAGGTATTTGAATTAGGATTGTATGTTCTTTAAGATAACTGAGTGTTTGATTTTCTTTAGGTATAGTAAAAATATGATATTCATGTATATCATATAATATTACAATTTTAATTATTATTAATTTTGAATAGGTTAACATAAATGTTTATAGTAATTTACTCTATTGCTATATTTTGTTATATGTACATCTATCCAAATATATTGAAAATGTCTGTTTTTAAAATGGTTTTAATATCTATATAATAAGATAACTGTTCAACATTGTCTTCCTTTTTCTGCCCCTCTTCTCTCTCTCTCTCTCTCTCTCTCGCTCTCTCTCTCTCTCTCTCTCTTTTTCTCTTGGTCCATGTAGTGTTCTCTCTTGCTTCTCTTTTTAGATGTTATCGGAGTAAAAAGCAGAGCATTAATTAGCTCATTGAGTCGATATCTTAAACTTCTGACTCAGTTGGGGAAAAACAGTTGAATATAGAATAAATTGTTGTTTCACTCTTGATTATCCCAAGTGGTTTTTGTGGCGAAAACCCTCCAATTAGCAGCCAAATGAGAACACAAAGAATCAAAAAAAAATGTCAATTGAAATGGGAGTATATAACAGAGAGATAAATTGCATGAGGAAATTCACGATTCATGATGGAGAGTCGGGAATAAGGAATGAGGAGAAATTAAGCTCCTCAGGTTCTGACAGTAAATCCATGAATTGTTACGATTGCCAATGAATCTCGGCAGAGTGCAAGGCATTGCAGACATGCCGCGATGGTAACAGGTATTGAGATACCCATGAATCCTAGAGGAAGGATAGGTGGCAGGAGGGGAGGGGAGGGTGCAAGGCAGTGGCAGAACTTTCACCTGTGATGCCATAAATTTTCATAGCATGCGTCGAGGAGTTGCAGTCAATTGGGCTTAAATATGCGACATTCAATTTACATCGAGGAGGGTATTAAGAGGATGTCATTGGCTATGTGAGTGGATGGTGGATTTCGCTGTATGGGGCATGCCCCAAACTGTTGGCTGAGAGAACACACTTCGAAGTCGGCAAAGGTGGAAGATAGGTGGTTTAAATGAACAATTGCCTTAGCTGTAGTTAATCACATTGACTTCAAGTGAATTTGCCACTTGAATACTCCACTGCGTATACGTAATATATTCCAGGGCGAAGCTGACAAAAGCTGCTTAGTGCGTCACTTAGACTCTCGGCGTCTATTGATATTGGCCAGGACTAATTACATTAATGAAGTATCATAATTAAAATGCAGCCAAGCGCCAGCTTAGAGGTCACTTTTGCAGTGTCTTCCTCACTTTGATGAGCAAATTACTGGTTGCAAGTGGCAAGCAGCAAGTTGCAAACAGCAAGTTGCAACCCAAGGCAGACTCACGGACTCCACGTAGCTTCATTGAAAAGGCAGTCAAGCATTTTGGCTACGTTTACCCCTCTTAGCCGGGTCTTATGCAAATGCTGTGGCTGTCGCTGTGGCCGTACATAACCAAAGAAAGCCTCAAGTGACAGACAAAAGCTCCTCCTTAATTAGACTTAAAGTGCTAACAAATTGTATCAAGTCCTTAGATTCCTTCTCAGTCTGGATGGGGACTGTCGGTCAAACAGCGTATTGATGAAAATTCAAGGTACCCCTCTTAATACTGTTGCCCTTTGAAATCTAACACTCGAATTGGCATAATCCCTGACCGAAGGTTCAATATATAAAAAGTCAATTAGGTTAAAATCGATCACATATTAAGAACAACGTTTATTTTCGTCATCTGAGTTACAATTGTATCCCAAAAATGAATGAATGAAGACTTTATTTTGGGACCGTTGATCTAAGCGGAAAATGGGACTTCTCAAATAATAATAGCAAGATATAATATATGTAATTATAGACAAACTAAAGTGTCAAGATATATAGGTCCTAAGTCAGACTTTAAATAAATATTTTTCTCTTTTTACTGCACTTTAACGAGATATAGAAATATACATAAAGTCCCAAAGCGGATATATTTAGAAACCGCAGTTGTTTCTCCCATTGTTCATTCACATTGTTTACTATAGTGACATATAGTATATTGTATAGTATTGTGTGGGAATCGGCAAAACTATAACTTGCTATGAAGAGAGAGAGAGAGAGAGAGAGAGAGAGAGAGAGAGAGAGAGAGAGAGAGAGAGAGAGAGAGAGAGAGAGAGAGAGAGAGAGAGAGAGAGAGAGAGAGGGAAGAGAGCCGAGTGCGAGTATCATATACATACTTGAGAGGTATAAAGAGGTGAGAAAGTTCCATATACTGTCTTAATGGCTAAAGAGAGAAAATGAAACTGTTAACAAGACCAGTGATGCCGATCTATCTATTTTATAGCCATTTTTACAACATGAGTCTTTGTTGATTGTAAGAATTGTGTGAACATGATAATAGTAACTTTTTTGAGATACTGTTAATTCTGACACTTATTACTAGTACCCAAAATTGATGTGAACACACCACACAAATAAGCAAAGGGTATCTCAGAGTCGAGCAATCTGCAAAAAGTTGAATATTTTTAATGCACCCCTAAACCATCGTAAACAGTGATGTCATTTCAGCCTATTTCCTTCAGATCTGGGATTTCTTTTACAATTGTAGTGTCGAGAGAACGGGAGTTCTAGATATTTTAGCTTAGAACAACAGCTTTGTTCTTTTGAAATATCAACTTTTTTCGCCATTGTTGATGTTTTTATAAGGATTTTTGATGGAAATGAATCATGTCATGATTCTTGGTGAATATATCTGTTTTCCTCTTTCCACACATGAAAAGGGTACATTGCTTTTTGAATATTCTGAAAATATGTCTTTCCTAGTGCAAGATAAATCAAAATTGGTTCCCGAAAATTAGATTTTTGACTTTTTTGGCATTGCGATTCCGGGTTTTTTAGCATGCTTGTTGGTAATTCTAGCTTTTTTGCTCAGAAAATGACATCAGTAGTCGTAATTGCATATTTTACCAATACTAGCGTTTTTAAAACCGCATTTTAATATATTTTCTAAGGAATTTTATTGATATGATTGTGCCCCAATTCAACTGCTTGTAGTTGCACTATGAGTAGGGGAGCTTCGGATCGCGGAGAACTGCATCTTAGGAATGTTTTCTGCCCGCTTCCCTTCAGTGTGACTGCTAACTGTGCTATTCTGTTATACAAATCAAGTTATACGCAGCTCTCGCTGCCAGAGGTCTGTTCTAAATGCTATTCTTAAATTGAATATCATGCAAATGGCGACGAAATGCAAAGCCAACTGAAACATAACCATTACATTTAAGTGGAATTGCATAAACATAAACAAGTGCAGACTTCATCCCTGCAAAAACGATGCCATATACATGTATATATATATATATATATACATATATACTATATATGCATATAAAAAATGGTATCCAAATGCGAGCGTCAACTTCAAAGCAAATTCCGACTGCAATAAAAGCACTCAAGTCCCATAGACTTCCGGTTACTTCTGGTGTTCCTCTCTGTGCTTCTCTCCACATCCTTTCGCTTCCCTTTTGCTGCTGCTCCTGTTGCCGTCTGTGCACTTAATGTGACATGTTTTTGCAACAGTTTTGGATTTCTATCTCCGTTTTTTCTTCGCTTGTTTTGTTGTTCTTCTTGTTGTTTTTGCTGTTGTTGATTCATCCAGCTACTCGGTACTCGCTACTCGCATCCATGCTGAAGCAGCTGGAGCAGCTGCCGCATCCTTAGCTTCATATCCTTCGCACTGCCAAGCATAATAAAAGGAGTCAAGCAAAAAGCATCAATTGGGGAGAAGAGAAGCAAGTAAGCAAATTCCGTCGACAGTCCATGAGTTTTGATGCATTTTGCTTGTTATCAAATTGTTTTATATTTTTCCATCTCTTTCTCTGTCTCTGTCTCTGTCTCTCTCTCTCTATGTCTGTGTCTCTGTGTGTTGCGTGGCAGCTGCAAATTGAATGCATTTGCCACTCCAAATTGCCGCTAAAACCCTGCCAATGTTGGCATTGCCATTTTGGCCCTCTTCACTTGGCTTGGCACTCCCTTGAAGGTCAACAAATACTTGAGACCAAGTCACAGAATTCAAATGGAATTCAATGGAAGTTCTAACTGACTTTGCTCTCTCTCTCTCTCTCTCTCTCTCTGTTCCACACTTTCTCTTCCTCTCGCACTCTCTTTGCACATATCCAGTCAATACATCATCTAGCTGCAAATAGAGAGACTCTCTTGGCCATAAATCTCTGTTTATAAGCGAGCTTCGTAGTGAAACTTGCTTCTATGTGAATGTCTGCAAAACACATCCTGACAGGATATGCGCTGCGTATGTTGGCGATTTCTTTTCTTTCAACGAGTAACATATTCTCGTGACATGGGGAAGCAGTTAACACGATTCGCATGGCCAATAAATGGGCGCTTTGCATTATAACTCAATTAGCAGTTGGCACATTGCGTATACGCCGCATTGCCCAACGCAGCCAGAGCAGGATTAGCCAACATCAAGGCCAAAAGCAACAGCTACATACATACATGGCTATATGTAAATTATGCCAGCCTTAATTAATGCGGCTCATTGTTGCAGCTGCAGTTGCTGTAGCTGTTGCTGCCACAGTTGTTGCTGCTGCTCGGGAGTTCCTTTGCCTCGCCTCGTCCGTCCGCATTTGCATATAACTTGCCACCCTCCTCCTCGACTCGCTCACCACCACCGCCTCCTCTGTTATCCTCGCCTCCTTCTCTGATCCCGTTGGGCTAATGAATCTGCTGTTTGGTGCATTGCATTGGTTCACAACTCGAGCACTGTCTGTGGCTTGGCTGCAATTAGCACAGACTACACTTGACTTAACTCAACTTGACTTGACTTGGCTTGGCTACAACCCTGCTCCTGCTCCTGCTCAGCTACAACCCTGTTGTCGGGAAGGTGTGAACGGATTAAGAGCAAGTTCAATGCACCAGTCCAAGAAATGACTAAGAGGACGGGCAACTGGAAAGAGTGCAGGACTAATTTAGTTTCAACTCAACCGCATATTTAAGATAATCGTAAATTCAGTGCATTTAAATACTGTAAAATTATCGGAAAGATTGCAACGAGTTTTGGGGTGGATAAGGTGCACTTAAATGTCAACATCTGTTATGTTTTAAGAGCGGATGCTAACTTCCGGTTGCCGTTGCGCTTCATTCGAAATTCAAAAGAAATGACACAAAAAGGCAAGAACACGAATTTCTTGATAAATCCTTGACATAATAAACTTATGAACTCTAAAGACAATCTGATTTGAATAATTTATAAGAATTCCAAAACCGTAATATTTTGAATATGCTCACAAGAAATTAATTAATTTAATTTATTTAATTAAATAAATAGTTATGTTTTTTAATTTCAATGTTTTCTTTTAACTATTATATTTGTTAAATTATAATTAATTCAATTTTAATTCATGTTTTTGAATAAAAAAGCAACTTATAAACTAACTAACAAATTAGTATTAATTAATTTAATAAAATTGTGTTCGACTGATAATAGTTGACATAAAAAAAATAATTAAATACTTTGTGAATCACATTATTTAATTAATTTGTCTATAGATCTAACCTAATGGCAGCAACAATCAAGTTAAATTAATTGAATCTATAACCGTTAAATTTCTCTTCATCCCTACAAATTCAAACATCTCTAGATTTTCTACTCAAAGTAGCATTAATGATCAAATGTTTATAAAGACTTGTTTATATTATAACCCTAAATACACCTATAAAGTCTAGTGTTACTACATTATAACTACTATACATTATTATCATCATCATCAACAAGGTCCTTGAAGCAAGTTCTGATTTGAGGTTAGGTTCTTAAATTATTAGTAACCTCAGATGCTAAACTTTTTGTTTTTTTTCTTGTTATCCGACAATAAATGTATTGAGAATACAATCAGTTTGTGTAATTTGTGTTCGTAGAAATTCGAAATTCAAAATGGAAGCCCTCAGATCATAAGCTTTGTCAAACATGATCAGTCTGGCAAAGAGGTACTCAGATCCGTATTTGATGACAGTCGAACAAAGTCTTTTGAGAAGCACAACTAGTGGCTGGCACTCCGTCGGAAATATAGATCACACTCATGATAGATCGGATGAAAGGACTTGGAAGCTCGAGCTAAGAGCACACATGCACCAATTATTGGGATCAGTGATAGCCAAGCTTTGTCTGTGCTTCACGGAAATAAACTCGTACAAGGAGGTGCCGCTCTCCACGGAATCCGAGAAACAATTGAAGAAAGTAAACCGCAAGACGCTGGTGCTCGATCTGGACGAGACCCTGGTGCACTCCTGTTATCGGGATCCGGAATCCAATGAAATGATTGGCTGCAATGCCGTGCCAGAATCAGCTCAACCAGACTTTCTGTTCACCATCCCCGTCTTACCACATGTGGAACCGATTGCCTTCCAGGTGTTCAAGCGACCGCATGTCGATGAGTTTCTGGACTTTGTTGGGAAGTGGTACAACCTGGTCATCTACACGGCCAGCATAGAGGTGTATGCCTCCGCAGTCGTCGACAAATTGGATGCGGGTCGGGGCATACTCCATCGTCGGTTCTATCGGCAGCACTGCGTGCAGAACTCCCCCATCTTGAGCAAGAATCTGAACACAGTTTGTGCCGATCTCAGTAGCGTCTTCATCATTGATAATTCTCCAAGTGCCTACCGTGATTTTCCCGATAATGCCATACCCATCAAAAGCTATATATACGATCTGAAGGATGAGGAGCTCCTCAATCTGTTGCCGTTCCTCGATGCTCTGCGCTTCACCAAAGATGTTCGCAATATTCTAAGTCGACGTCTGCGCTGAATATACTATATAGCTACTATATACTGTATTCTACCAAAATCATATAAAGTATAGTATCATCTTGCAATTTTCAATTAAATTAAATGTATTAGAATTGTCATTTTACAATACTGCGAGCACTTTGGTTTTGTATATCAGTCAGCTTTTGTCAGCGACAGAACATCCATGGCATATGATGAAAAGGGGTAGACTAAGATGCCCTGTAAAATTGAGAAATGTAAGAGATATTTATGGTGAATTACTCAAGTGAAAACTCGTCTGTTTTGTTTATTTGTTTTCGTTTTCGTATTTTATAGATCTCTTCATTTGTTGCGCTTGTAGACAATTTAGAATTCATGAATTTTGTGCGCTTCTATTGTAATGTATATATATATATATAATATTAGCTAGACTTTTGTATGTCAGTGTATATAGTATAAATATCGTATGTTTACAGATGTAATGGATGTATAATAGCAATGTTCAACTTTAGCACAATGTTTGTCAATGATTAACCAGCTAAATAATAATACTGTTCACAACGCCAATTTTAATGAGAATTCTTTAACAATTTGCCATAGTAAACTGATTCAATATATGCAATGTTTCATATACATGTACACACATATATATATATATATACCATATAATCGATTTATATTGCTGCACCATAACAACTAACATAAACAGCTAATATCATTTGTTAAACGTTAATCTATTTAATTTTGGAACAAATTTGAACAACGCTGGGCGTAAAGTAGGCGCTAAGTGTAAATATGTTTATGCAATTTGTATATATGTATGTATTAAGAGAGGGGGGCGAAAGGGGAGGGGGCTGAAGGCCACGCACATACATACGTAAACAGTGCATGCCCTGCCCCCTTAAGAATACATGTGTGTATGTAGACGGTACTCATGTGTGTATAATTGTATCCACGCTAATTGCACTATTATTTATCATATTCATATATAGATATATATTGTTGTTTTGTTTTGTTTTTTTTATGGATTACACTGGCGACTCTTCAACTAAACATGAATTTATACAAATAAATATACCCTCAGATAATTGCTTCACATTTGAATACCAATCGAATACTGGTCTGCGATTTCTTGCCATACATGTAGATACTACAACTAACTATATATTCATGATCCTTAATACATAAACCTATTTATACATACATGTACTATAAATATAAATACGCAAACTGAAACCTTATTTCAACTTTGTCAACAGTCTCTCTCGCTGCGCTAAAAATACAATCAAATCATAAGAAGGTTATCAATTTAAAAGTAAACACAAGTCTCTCTCTTTTGAAAATGGCAGTTGGAATAGAGTTTCCACCCCAGTGGAAGAAGAGGATTACTCTAGAGTCGACAGTTACATATCCAATATACCAAAGGACAAAGGATGTCTATGGCTGTTGAAAATTGTAATGCAAATGCAGAGTTTTGGCTAATGACTAATGCCTTAGGTCTTGATCTATCTTAGCATAAGTATAATTGCTTTTTAGAAAAATGCGCGTAGTCTTCGGTCTCGGTTCGGAGTAGATCCTGGTTAGGGGTTCGACGAGGTGGTGCTATATATACTTTAGATAGTTAGATATATCTATATTAAATTGATGCTATCACTTTCTGGACAGCATTATGTTGATGACGGTGCCGCAGTTGAGCAGCACGCGTTTGGCATCACTTAGCTTGGCATTGGTGAGATCGTAGCCATCGATTTCCAGCAGTTTATCGTTGAGGCTAAGCAATCTCGCCGCATTCGAGTTGGGGGTAATTGCGCTGACAAAGATTCCCACCTGGAAGCAACACACAAGGAATGATACTCACTGGTTGAGGAATCGGTATCAGTACGGGACTCACTTGGTTCAGCAGCTCAGCAACATCGAACCCTATGCTGTGCTCCCATTTAAGGGTGACCTGCTTGACAGTGGGATTCTTGTGGACACCAAATATCCAAGTTGACTTCTTGTTGCTGCCCTTGGAAGTATTGTTGGTTGCCGCAGAGTTGACCGAGTGTTGGGATAATGTGTCATCTATTTCCATTTCCATATCCACTTCCTCTGACTGCTGAAGCAGCTCCTGCTGCTGATCCTGGTCATTCTCGGTCTGCAGATGTTGGGACAACTCAATCGCCTCGCTGCTCACGTTGTTCTGATAGTCCAGCAACTCCTCCGATTGCGCTCCAATTGCAGTTGTCTTGAAATTGCTATTCAGCGCATCCTGGTAGTTGTTGCTCTGCTCATACAGAGAGGGGGTTGGCGATTGCAACAGTTGTTGATGCTGCTGCTGTTGTTGTTGCTGGAGTTGTTGCTGCTGCTGCTGCTTGCGTTGGCGCATGGACTCATAGAGCGTGAGATCCTCGGCAGTCTTCTTGGTGTAGACACGCGCTATATGGTAAGGAGGAGGCTCCATGCGAGGCGGTGGCACCACAGGCTGTGCCTGTAGCGGCTGCAACTCGTAGCTCTGACATGTGTCTCCATTCGACAGATGAGTTGTCGGCAAATGCACCGTGTTCGCATCCACGTACAGCTGCTGGTAGTGGACATCGTAGTTGATGAGGGGCATGCCGTAGTACTCCTGCTGCTGTTGGAGGGGAGCTGCCTGCTGCTGCTGGTAGACACCATAGATGTGGGCTGCGTCTGGGGCAACGCCATATATTGCACTTGCTGTGGGATGGTCCACAGCATCCTGATTGCTATCACAGTGTGGCATGACCATCTGGCCATTGGGGACCACAACACGCGCCTCTCGCACTTCACTCGTTGCTGACGCAGTCCCTCCCGCTGATGCCGCATTTGCCGCCTGCGCCTGCCGCATATACTTGGCCATCTGGCGCAGTTCCTTCGGATACGGAGTGGGTGAACGCATCAATCGGACCGAGCTGCCAGCGGGGAGTTGCTCTGGCGTTGCAGCTGCCACCGCCGCCGCCGCCGACGTCGATGATGCATAGCTAGCCGGGTAACTGGGAGCGGGTTGTGGTGCGGCTGTGTTGCTGTTGCTGCTACTGCTGCTGTTGTTGCCAGCACTCAAAATGGTCGCCTCTTCGGCAAAGCAGATGCGTCGCGAAGGACTTGCAGGATGTTGGGCTTGTTGCTGCTGTGAATGCTGCTGCTGCTGATGCTGTTGTTGCTGGTGATGATTGCCATACACGAACTCATACTGCTGATCCTGTTGCTGCTGTGCCTGCATTTTGAAAGCGACCTGCGGCAACATGAAGCACGTCAGCTGCGTCTTGCTGCTCGCGTCCAGATACTGAAGGGGCACCAATGGCTGCGACTGATTGTCGCTCAGCCACAATGAGGTGAGGTTCACCAGACTCAGCATGGAGACGGGCAAGGCGTTGATGTAGTTGTTGACCACATTCAGCACCTTCAACTTGGACAAATGGCCAATGTTCTGTGGCAACGCTGACAGCTGATTGTTGGCCACGCTCAGCACACTCAGTTGGCCGCAGCTGCAGATCTCGTCGGGCAGTTGCCGCAGTTGATTGTCATCGGCGAAGAGGAAGCGCAGTTTGGCCAAGGAGCCAATTGTGCTGGGCAGGCGCATCAGCTTGTTGTGGCTGAGCACCAACTCCTCGAGCTGCTCCAGATAACTGATGCTGTCCGGCAGCTCGGTGAGTCCATTGGACTCGCACTTGAAGGTGACTAGGGACTTGAGCATGCCCACGCTGAAGGGGAACGCTTCCAGGTTGTTGGAGCACACCGATAGCACCTCCACGTTGCGCCAGTTGCTCAGCTCATTGGGCAGCGTGTCCAGCAGGTTTCCGTTCGCCTCGAAATGCTGCAGTTCCCTCAGTTTGCCAATGTTGGAAGAAACGCGTCGAATCTGATTAAAGTCAATCCACAGTTCTCTCAACGACTTGAGCTCCCCAATGACCTCAGGCTGCAATGAGATATATTCAATGAGATATATTCGCTGGAGCTATATTCGCAGACATCTGACTTACCAACTCGGTGAACTCATTGCCGCCAATGTCAAGACGCTGCAGGCTAACTAGGCGCACCATGGATTTGGGCAACGTGATGAGGTTGTTGAGGCGCACCTCCAAGATGCGGAGGTTAACCAGGCGGCCGAAGTTGGCGGGCAGAAACTCCAGATAGGTCTCATTCAAGAGCAGCTCCTGCAGCGAGATGAGCGACGTGATGGCATCCGGCAGTCGTTGCAGGGTGTTGCAGCTGAGATCCAAGTGGGTCAAGTGCTTGCACGACTTGATCTCATCCGGCACATTGACAATAACTGAAAGCAGGAGGGGATTACAAACGACCCATTTCTTAGCTATCAGGAGAGATGCTCACGATTCCGATTGAGATCCAAGTGCTGCAATTGGCGCAGTGAACCAATGGCCTGCGGGATGCTCTCCAGATTATTGCTGTTCACCTGTAGCACCCGCAATCCCTGGCAGTAGAAGAGCTGAGGTGGCAGCGTTTGCAGCTGGAGGACGATGAGGAACAAGGTTACTATTGGATTTCAAAGAGGATGCTTATGAGGCTCTTACCCTGGCATTGCTCAGGTGCAGCTCCTCTAGGGTGCGCTCGTGCTGCCAGACCTCGGGAAAGGCATCCTGCAGGGGGGTGTTGCTGTAGTCCAGTTTGTCAATGACCTCCTCTCGTTTGAATTTAAAGCATGGAAAACATTTGGACAGCAGCGGCATTTTGCCAACGGATTTCCTTTCTTCGTATATGTATTTTTATTGCTCCACGTTCGATATTAAGGCACGGCCGTTCTTCTTCTTCTACTTCTCGTTTTCGCTTATTGCGGGCTACAAACAAAACACACACACACACACACACACATACGCATGCATATACATGTGGGGAAATATGAGTAAAGACACTTAAACGGGACAGTCGCCAGCGTCAGCGCCAGAGTCAGTCAAGAGTCGTTGTTGGTGGCTCGCATAACTCACCTATGATTCATCGCTGCTTGTGCTGCAGCAGCAGCGCAAAGACAGCGGCCCCATTGAACGCTGCTGCTGTTCCGTTACAATTCATTGGCGTTTCTTGTGAGTTGGGCTTGTTATTGTTCCCACTGTCACACACACACACAGGCACACACACACG
Organism: Drosophila quadrilineata; assembly: GCA_018150725.1. NCBI lineage: Eukaryota > Metazoa > Arthropoda > Insecta > Diptera > Drosophilidae > Drosophila > Drosophila quadrilineata. The sequence goes on along the minus strand of JAECWN010000407.1, from coordinate 24,808,956 downwards.
CATATGCATATGTATACACAAACATCCATACGCACATCAAGCACAAACAATGAGGGACTACGGTGCCTGGATGAGCCGATTTGCCTATATAGCCGGCAATTGGCAATATTTTCTACCGCCTTCTGTCGTTATCACCACTCGATATAGGATTTTAACGTACACAACGCGCTCTATTTTATGTTTCGCTTTTTTTGAGGATGACAAAATGCCTCAAGAGTTGTATCGCAATGTTCCGGAGCCGAGTTCACATGAACCACTCAGTTAGTTCATTGCAATCAGAAGTTTACATTGTTATCGCTGAGCGATAACAGAGATACCACATATTGCTGCTGTTAATAATAGAACAACACATAAAATTTGAATTAAAGTAAACTTAATAAACTAAAAAAATTTTGTGTAATGCTTAAGCGTCATACAAATTAAAATTAATTCAGAAGAGCACATCATTTAAATTAGCAGTAGATCAGCTATGTTAATAGAATGTTAGGCTTCAACCGGTTATAACACAGTTCGCAAATATGCTGATAGATGGCGCTAGAGAGTAATTGGCGCCAACAATTTTATTTCAAATGAAAATGTTAAGCGCGGTGGCTGCTGTCGAGATAATAGCAATTACTATCTAATATTTATTTTACACTTCCTGACTGCGTAACATTACACAAGGCAAACCAAGTGTCAACACAGTTCATAAACCACCTGAGGGAAGTGCAAATTGAGCGATTGAACTCCAAAAACAAATACAAAATGCAAATTTCAAGTCCAAAGCCGGGCACAACAGTAGAGCAAATAAATTGAAATACATTTTGCAGACTTTGCACTTCCTCAAAGCCCAGCAAATGAGCGTGAGTACGTATTGGTAGTGCGAAAATTAAACAAATAGCCTCCACTTTCCACGTTCCACGTTCCGTGCGGGCTTTTTACAAATTTACACTTCAAACAATTGTAAAAATTGTTGAATGGCAAAGTGTAAATAGCCATATAATACCTACATATGTACGTATAGCTAGCTAACCCTCGTCGTATTATGCTTATTGTGGTTATTGTTTTTTCTCTAGCTGTTGCTTTTGTTGTGCGGCATTTGCAAGAGCAAAAAGCCAAGACGCGATAACAATTAACGAGACAACGAGAAGTGCAATCGGCGTTCGGCATTTGACAGTTCAGTTTAGTTTTAAATGCCGAGCGCTGCAGTCGGGGAGAGCAGAGCAGAGCCGAGTAGAGCAGAGCAGAAAAGCGTGATCCTCGTTATCGATAACGACAGCGATAACGATTAGAGTGTGAGTTGTGATGTGATGCGGGTGTCTTTTCGATTACAAAATGTTAATTAACATAATTAGGATTATGAATTATATTTGCTGCTTGGATATGTTTTTGTGTGTTCAATGTAAAAAATATTACAAAATACCATCGCCATCGGATGTATTTTTAGCCTTTTCCCACAGCAAACAATGGTCGTCGCAGTCTGCCTACATTCAAGTACCTTGTGTCAATATGAATTAAAAATTAACAAGCGGCTGTTAAATTTCTCAGTAGAAATGATTTTGATATGCGACACATTGCGGTGCGTGTTGCAACTTTTAAAATATTTAAGTAGGTCGTCCCTCCTTCTCATTCAACTATCATTCAACTGTCTGTAATTGTTGACACCTGACAAACTTGTAACCGTCAAGTATGAATCACATATTTTGTATAAAGAGGAAGAGCAGAAACTACCCTTCACATTATCCACCCTCCTTCGGGAAATCCACCCTTAACCCTTGGCGGTAAAGCGCCGCCTTGCAGCGGGTGAGAAAAAATGAAACCACGAATCGGTTAAAGAGTTTGAATTTTATTATGTTTCCGTAATTAATTTGTATTCAAAAAAATCTTGCCGGATGTGTTTTAAAAAATAATTCCTAAATAGACAGGTTAAATATTCGCATTATTTTCGGTTAACTTTCCATAATACCTTGAGCTAAACTGGTTTCAAATGCTCAGATGACAGTTAAATGGCAATCCAGCACTGAAAGTTCATGGAAGGTCTCTTCGGCAATTTGTCGCTACAAATTGTCATAAAATTAAAAACAAATTAAATATAGCAAAAAGTAACTATCCAATTTCTTCAACTTGCATTTTTGGAATTTTTCTATGTGTTTTTCTTTTAACGAGATTTACTTGCTCTTTGCCTTTGATTTGCTTCTGGTTTTTGACTTTTTAATTGCGGGTTTTGAACCTGCTGCCACTTTGTGGGGCGCAACTTCCGCTGCTGGCTGTGCTGCAGCTGCAACATCTTCAGTCGCATTCACATTTGCCGGACTTGTGACTTTTTTGGCAGAGCTCCCAACACGCTTCTTTCCGGGCATCTTTATTTTGTTTACCAAAATACCAAAAAAAAAAGGCAAACAGAAAAACAAAACAAATTTTGGAAAAATTTTGACTGACCAAAACAGATGGTGTGTGTTGTGATAACTAAACTAAAATTTTTTTAAAATGTTTTCGGCTAGTTTGAATTTTGAAGGCGATTTCATGGACTGCTTCTCCTTTGCATTCAAATAGTAACTGCTCGTTAACCGATTCGATAGCAGTGCTCGCCAACCGCTTGCAACCGTTTCGCTCTGTGCTGCCATCCCCAAAAGAAGAACACAAAACTTCGATTATGCGCACTGAGGACATATTTTACCAAAATGAAATGAAATAAAATGAAATGAAATATGATGTGATGTGGGGGCTGCTCTCTCGCCCCGTGGGTCGTCGGCATTCGTGTTTGAGATACGGAGACAAAAACGCGTGCTGTGAATACCTCTCTCTCTCTATTTGTCGCCGAGTGTCTCCTATAGTTAAATTTAGTAAGCACAAATATCGAATCGTTTCTCAAATGATTAAAAACAAATGCTAATTTCAATTGCAAATCAAAGTTCGCTTTTCTCGATTCTCCGACGACACTCATCTAAAATAGTCAAATACCGAGACCGACCCCAAAGCGAAGCATAATCAAAATAACGGCGAGAGCTAGAGAATATTGATTTTTTCTAGTTTTTTTTTTGATAATTTAAGAATTTTTGGCAAGGCAGCAAACTGAGAAATGTCAGCAAAACGGAACACGGTAACCACACAAATGCCGGCCGCAGATTTCACGCCGGAGGGAACTTCCCTCGCGCTGGATACGCGCGTCTCGCGGCACGTGGAGAGTGTCATTCCGAAGAAGAGGCAAGTCAGGGTTGTCAACCTCATGCAAACTATACATTCTTATCTTAATACTTCTCTCTCTCTATCTCTCCATCAGGCAGGAGGCCCTCAAGTGGTACGGATGGGGCTACAACGACTCCCATTTCTACGGGGATCAGGGGATCATCTGCTTCAAGGGCGACAAGTGAGTGCAAATATTCGAAAAATTCCAGAGAAATAGTCCCTCTGATCTCAGGCAATTCATGAATTGATTTAGTGAATTAAGTGATAGGTTCTAAGAATAAATTAGTCAATTTAAATGCGTCAATATTTGTGTTAAATATTATGGGACAAGTGAAGTTCGTTTACTCGTGATTATCGTTGAGCCTCACTTTGAACTTTGAATTGTTGCCTACATTGCATTCTAAAATTACAGTGTGTGTACATATGTTATATACCCCAGTATGTTCATGATAATATTAATTATTGATCGAGTCTAATTGGGATCGATAACTATTTATAATAGGTGCTCTCAATTTGGATCAATGTCTTCGCTTCGGACCAGGGGTTCAATATCGATAATTTGTGTCTGCACAAATTGTTGTAATTATTAAGTATTTTGCATCTATGACTGAGATAATTGTTATCAAAGTCGAACTAAGCGATACATTTGAGACTTTGAGACTAGTCCAGTTAATATTTATGAATTAATTATTTACTTTTTTTATATTATTCGATCGAACAGAAGTATATTTCTAGAGAGTTCAACCTGAAGGAACTTGCATTTAAATATAAATGTTTTAAAATGTTTCCTTATTCGATAATTACTCATTTAATTAATTCAATAATTTATTTTTTAATAATTATTTGCATTCGGGCAGAAAAATTAATTAATTAAGAATTAAATAATTTATTTTAATTTTTATAAACGGATATTAATTTTATACTTTTTAATTAGCTTTTAATTATTATCAGACCTCTATTTAAATTAAATTACTCGTTACTATAATTCAATTCGTTGAAGGTAAAGTGTAAAAAGTGTTATATATTGGATAATTACTAATTTATATTTATCAGTTTTTACTATATATAGACTAAAATAAAAATAAATTACACACATGAATAGAATACATACTAAAAGTAACAAATTGAAATATTTGCAATTAAATTATATTCGTTTGACAAAAAATGTATATTCTAATATTCGATTTATATTTATTTATAAATTGAAATATACATAAAGAAAAGTCTTTATTTACTTAAATACAATTTCTCAAATTAATATTTTTTTAATTAGTAACAATCGCGGAACAATAAAAAAACAAAAAAAAATTTGGTTAATTAAATTTAATGTGGTTCAAGAAATATGAATGTGCAGCTATGAAAGGTTTTTAAAATCACAATTATTTTATATTTTTTTTTTGACTCAATGATTGTTAAATAACGTTAAAAAATCTTCATAAAATAAGAAAAAATGAATAGGAGACAAACAAAACAGTAATGAAAATTTTACATTTTTTTCAGGTATCCTTTGGGGGGTTGCGAGCTGAAAGCCTTTACGCAATGGGTTGAAAATAAGTTTGACTTAAAGCCGGATGCCAGCAAGATTTACCCGCAACTGCCACAGAACTATCCGAAGCCAGTGCTGAACCAACCCTTCCTCAACGAGCTTCGAGGCACGACGAAGATAGATCACTCTGAGGAGGGAGTTGATCGTCTGGTGCGTTGTCATGGGCAGACCCTAAGTGACATCTACAGTCTGTGGCATCACAAGTTCCAGCGCATCCCGGATGTGGTGGTGTGGCCACGTTGCCATGACGAGGTTGTCCAGCTGGTCAGGTTGGCGCACAAGCACAACGTCATGCTGCTGCCATTTGGAGGAGGCACAAGTGTATCGGGTGCCATCACGTGTCCGCAGCATGAGGAGCGGATGATCTGTGTGCTGGATACTTCGCAGATGAACCGCTTGCTGTGGCTCAACAAACAGAACCTTACGGTCTGCTTCGAGTCAGGAGTCGTGGGTCAGGACTTGGAGAGGGTGCTGAAGGAGCAAGGTTTGACTGTGGGTCATGAGCCGGACTCCTATGAGTTCAGCACTCTTGGTGGATGGGTGGCCACTCGTGCGTCTGGCATGAAGAAGAATGTCTATGGCAACATCGAGGACCTGGTGGTGCGTGTCCGCATGGTCACTCCTAGCGGCACGCTGGAACGCGAGTGCAGTGCACCAAGGGTGAGCTGTGGTCCTGACTTCAATCACATCATACTAGGCTCCGAGGGAACATTGGGGGTCATCACTGAGGTAGTGCTCAAAGTGCGTCCACTGCCAAGGGTTCAGCGTTACGGATCCCTCGTCTTTCCCGACTTTGAGCAGGGAGTGCTCTTCATGCGGGAGGTGGCCAATAGACGCTGTCAACCTGCCTCGGTCCGCCTCATGGACAACGAACAATTTATTTTCGGGCAGGCCTTAAAGCCAGAGAAGAGTCGGTTGGAGAGCTTCTTGGATGCTATTAAGCGAAAATATGTGACCTACTGGAAGGGCGTTGACCTGATGCACATCTGTGCGGCAACGCTACTTTTCGAGGGCAACAAGAAGGAAGTCGATCAGCAGGAGGCGCTCATCTATGAGATTGCTGCACGCTACAAAGGATTCCCTGGAGGAGGACAGAATGGCGAGCGAGGATATCTTTTTACCTTCGTCATAGCCTATATTAGGGTAAGTAAATCGAAAGAATATTAGTATGGAAGATCTAATGGAAGGTATTATTTCCGTAGGACTTTGCTTTGCATCAGGGGATTGTCGCCGAATCCTTTGAGACGTCTGTGCCCTGGGATAACTGTAGTAAGCTGTGTCGCTGTGTCAAGAAAAGAGTTGATATGGTAAGAGTACAGATAGTACCTGATTTCCATTCAGACTGAGAACTAATTTATCGATAATTTAATAATCGACAGGAATGTGCAAAGCGCAAAATTAAATACTACACGATATCCTGCCGAGTGACACAGACCTACGATGCCGGGGCCTGTATTTACTTTTACTTCGGGTTCCGTTCCGTCGACATTCCCAACCCGGTTGAGGTTTTCGAGGCGATCGAGCACAGTGCTCGCGAGGAGATACTCTCCTGCGGTGGCTCCATCTCCCACCACCATGGGGTGGGCAAGATTCGCAGCCACTGGTATCGCGATTCGGTCACCGAAACGGGAGCTGCTCTATATGCGGCAACCAAGAAGCAGCTGGACCCCCGTAATATCTTCGCGGTGGGTAACCTGTTACCGCAGAAATCCCCACACAACAAGGAATCGCCACTCGCCGCAATTGCCGAAACAAAAGCCAAACTTTAATGTGGTTTAAGCATAGGACAATAGGATAATTTGGTATATCTTAAGTAAGACTAGTCCAATATTTTTATTTAAATTGATTTATTTCGCCGCTGCCTGAAATTACATTTTAGCAGCTTTTTTTATGGGGCTCATTTTTGATATGGGTATTAAGTCTATTTTAATAAATGGTAAATTTGCAAAAAAAAAGTGCTTAAAAAGTTGTTTAATTACCTTTTTTGTTATTATTATTGACCTGGGATTTGTTGAAGGAAAAAAAAATATAAAAATAAATTAACCCTGTAACCGTAAGTGCCAACTCAGTAGGTTCCATATGCACAAAAGCAAACGAAAAAAATGGTCCCCAATTAGATCAAATTACATAACAATTAAAATATTAAATAACAATATTTGCTGTATTTACTTATGCTACTATTTTATATTTATCTTTTATATTCTTCCTCGTGGTTCCATAAAATAAAACTGTTCCATAAAATAAAACTGCATATTTGTGCTTTTACAATAACCGAGTGTTTCACCTTAGTATGTGCTCCAAAATTCATCATTCTGTCCAGGATGACACCCAGATATTTAGTCACATTTTCATATGCTAGGACTCTATCCTGCATTGTTTTGCGTATCAGCACCTTTCTTTAGAAACCTCACTTTTAATAGAATTTCAATTATGCAAGTAAAGAGTAAATTAATGGAGAAAAGTTGCTCAGAATTTGGATATAGTATCAATATATATTTTTTTACATATCAATCACATTGCAAATTTCTAAAATATTTTATATTATTTTTACAATCACTGGCAACATAAATATGACTCCTATAATAAGAGGTAATCGGTTACAGCCGATGTTATGACCTTTAAAATATGAAGAAAGGAGATAAATGTAATTATGAATGAAATTCAAATAGCAGTAGATACATTTATTGCTAATAGACGTGAGTATTCAGCTGAAATGATTAAGGATTCGACATAAATTAATGAAAATGCATATTTATCATATATTTTATTATTCTGTCATTTACCATTTATTTGGAGACTACTGTATCTGGCAAGAGAGTTCTTCGAAAGTTCGGCTCTGCATCAGGAGGCTGTCGTTGCCTCTTAAGACCTGAAAGCAGAACCAGCGATAAACGATAAGCGAGACCGAAACCGAGACCGAGACCGAGAACGAGCCGAGAACGAGGGTCAGCAGAAAACGAGAGAGCCGAAGTTTGGAAACGGTTAGAAGAGTATTTGCATTTTATTGCGTCTTGCTAATTAGTCCATGCTTATTTCTCGGTTCGGTTCTCGCCCGATGAGTTAATTTACAAAAATACTTCCTAAAATTGAACTCTATTAATTCATTAGATATTCATACATTATACAGTTTACTTTTTCAAAATAATCGCTTGCTCTGAACTGGTTTTATAGCTCTTCTCCTGCGTCTGGCTTTTCGAAAGGGTATAAATTGCTGCGAATTTTTATCAAATGGTTTTATTCAATATATTTCTTATATTAGTGCCACTCGACTTTTTGAGCTTCGATTTTGGATACCCATGTTCGGATACTTTCCTGATCTTGCATAGTTTAATGGGCTCCTCACCAAAGCTGCAACAATCCAAGTTGCATCTGAAATTACCGGATTAAAAAATTTAGAAAAATAGAAACTGATTCATAGTTTCACGAATTATGAAAATAATAATAATCACATAATTTGGAAATAATTGCTTAAACCCAAAGGATATAATCAGTTCTTAAACCCAGACAAATATATAAAACCCAGAGGATAAATCGCAAATAAATTTAAGAAAGAAATTCAAGAAAGACTTTATTCAAAATAAAAATATTATTTAAAATAATAATGTTGGCTCAGCGGAAAACCGTTAAGATGCAGCATTCTGATGACTCCAAAGACGAGCCCCAATCAGATGGAATTTCCGCCATATTGGATCCCCATGTCTCGGAATATGTGAAGAGTGTCTTTCCCAAGAAGCGGTAAGTGAACAAAAACACGTCCACCCCAGTGTAGAAGGACACATCTGAGATTGCCAGAGTTGCCAGAGTCAACTAAATTTGAACTCATTTTGCAGCCAGGAATCTATCAAATGGTATGGCTGGGGATATAACGACTCAGAGTTCTATGAGGATGATGGCGTCATCAGCTTCAAAGGCGACAGGTGAGCTCAAATTTCCAAATCATTTTTAATTTTTGGAATGTTGGAAAATTAGCTTAGTTTTAATAGTTTTCTGTATAACGCAAGCAAACTTGGATGACAAGAATATGATTATTTTATTAGCAATGAAATTTAATGAATATTTATATTGCATAGGTCAATGAGAAATATTTTAATTTGCGTCAAAGCTTTGGAGTCCCACGAATCTTTTGGCAATGGGACCGGTTGATCAGGTTGAGTTTTAGAATTTTTAAGGAATTTGGAATTTTTGCATAAAAATATTTTTTTAAGGAGACAGTGAAAAAATGTATGTTTTCATTAGATCTAATTTTGAATACAAGTTTTCAATTTTTGATTAGTGAATAACTTTATTCTGTCTCAGTCTGGTTGGTTATTGACCTGTGCGGGGAGGTCAACTTAATTTTTGGTTCCGATAGCAACCCCCATGATACTGATCAAAACCCATTGAGACATATCTATAGTTTTTCAGCAGATCTTAGCCCTGTGTGCTTCAAAACTGAGAAGTTGATAAGTGCGAATAATAAGGGTTCCACTGAATTTCCTGTTGCTTTAGGGGTTCATAGTTCATAGTTTTCTCTCTGTTTTTGTGTTCGTTTGACTGCATAAGGTTCTTTGCTCGATTACTCAGCTATGTCCGTTAGAAATCTACTACAATAATTATAATGTATTGAAATATCTTTCAAAAGAGTTTTGCAATTCAACTTTGACTACAGTACTCGATTAAATATGAAAATCATGAAAATAGGTTGGTGGGTGTTTCCCGGTACATAGACCTTTTGCATAGTACGTCGACGCTATGTTACATTTACTTTTAGAGATTTATTTTAAATAAAAAACATTTGCTAACTATATGCTGATAAATTGAAATTCAAAAAAGACTATTACATATAAAAAAATTAAAAAAAATTATCGAAATATGATGTGTTACTATTCTGTTTGACCCTTCCATCAATATACAGCTCGCATCGCAAATGAGTATTTCAAAAACGTTCAAATCATTAACTATACTATGATAAACTAACATAACAATACAAAAAACAAAATTACATAAATTTCAATTCAGTTTGAAATTTTTAGCGTTGCTTTCCAAGCTATGATAATCTGCAATGATTTCTAAAACGAAAATGTTAAAAAAGGACTTAATCTAAATTATTACTACTGTACTTATTATTTTGGCCAGAAGTGTACTATAAACTAATACTAATACTATAAACTTGTACTATAATTTTTGAATTACATTGACAGGAATATAATTTTACTTAATTTAGGTACATTTTCTTGATAACTTTAAGCTTTAAACAGTTGTGAATTTATTCTGGTTCATCTGCAGTTTTTTTTTCATATACTGAATCCTAATTAAGTTGTATTTTTTATTGCCAAAGCAGTAATTTATAAATTAATGTGAGATGACTGTGAGTTTTTTATGCAAATTTTCATACGTCACCAAATAAATTTTTAGCTTATTAAAAAGTGAAATAACTTAAACAGCTTGACAAAAATGTGGTTATGATAATAAAGTTTAGAAAATTAAATTTTTCTATAATTTTTCAGTCATAAGTTCTAATGTAATTTAAAATAAACATTAATAAATTTATAAATTAAATTTTCTTAACAAAAAAATAAATAAATAAATAAAAAAGAGAGGATTGACAAATATTCTTTTTTGTACAAGATTCTGTGATGAAATTTGACTTTAGGTTAAAATTATATATCTTTTAAATGTAAAAACAAAATTTTTTTAAAATTAACTTTTAGCTTAAATTAAGCTAAGCAGACATCACTGATTTCGCTGGTTGAACCTAAGAGCTTGTGCTAGTAAAGAGAACGAGTTCTCGGAGACACCTGTACGTATAGCATGCATATAATTTAAGAGAGGATTTGAGATACTCGGTTACGTGATCCGATTCCAGTTTGTTTCTATCCAACTTAGGAATTCTAATATAGATATTAGATACGTGTTCAAGCATGAACATGCATTCTAAATATGTATGATCTTAGGACAGTAGGAACATATTAAATAAGATAAGAAACATATGTTGTCAATAGCCAAGTACTTGCATCCTCAGCTCACATAAATTATGTAAGGCCTAAGCCACTTGAGTTGACAAAGGGTACACTTTACGACCGCTAGGAACTAACATAAGCAAAAACAAGCACTATTGACATAGGTTCATGGGTCTCGTCGACCTAAAAATAATGTTATGTAACTCCGCATGAGGGCCTATCATCATATAGATAATATTACATAAATATGCTATGTAAAAAAATATCAGTCCGAGGATCACATTTTATATGCTCGGTCCTACGTGACTATCAGCTTATATACTAGTTCTAAGCACATAATTTGTACATAATAATAAGTACCCGAAAAACGAAATAAAAGGAGAGCCGATCCTGAATAGTGAGTTCAGTTCAGTTCAGTTCAATACGACAACTCGACTCATCAGTTTCTTCATTTTAAGACTCTGATTAACATTTGGTCCTTCGAGACAATCTGTTGTTATCCCCCACCAGTGGTAAGAAACACAGATTATAAACCAGCGCCTGCATTACAAACAGGCTGCTAAAAATAAAAATAAGTCCTTATTGTTTCCCCCACCAGAGGTAAGAAGCAAAGGACAATTATAACAAATTTCTTGCGCTCAACGTTAAAGAGGCAAGTAAATATATAATCGATAAAAAGCACCTAATAGTTTGATTAAACTAAAGGTTGCCGATTAAATATATTCTGTGCAGTGATAAAAGAAAATCACTAACGGAAAATAAAACCAGTGTCTGCCTTACAAACAGACTGGTATAAATAAATAAAAAAAATCACATTGTGTAGCGTGTCCGAGGCTTACATCGGACTTTAAAAAAAGAAAGAGCGTGTACGAGGACGAAGTGGGACACATCCAAAACGGACAAATAATATTGCCGGCGAAGGATATCCACAGGAGGTGCCTACACGAGTTGCAACAGAGAGGACTGCAACGGAGAGGACGACTACAGAGAGACCCAGGTACTTCGAGGGATCACGTGCGACAACGGTCAACCTAGACGAAGAGCCATTGACACCGTGAAAGTAAGAAGGGTGCTCGCAGCTGTATCAATTTTTTTTTTTTCATTAACTTAAGAAATTAAAAAAAATTGTAAAATGTTGTCGGAAGTGACAATTCAACTGCTAAAGAAGCAGAGCGAGTTGGTAGGAGAAGTAGATCTAATTAGGTCCAGTATAGTTACCAATAGTTCTATCAAAAAACTTGAGGATATTAAGTCTCGATTCATGGCAAACCATGAAAATTTGTTAAAAATAGGAGCAGTGCAACATCAATATTTCACTGAGAAATATTATGATGGCACTCTTCTTAAAATTAAACAAATATTAGAGAAATATGCATGCTCAGAAGTGAAGATAGACCCTGGAACTATGGCGATAGTTCAAGAAAAGAGTCCAATAATCATTGCAGAACTAGATAAATTAGAGGACAAATTTCGAGAATATATTCTAGATACGCAGAAAAATTGCGAGCTAGAAGGGTCGATGATGCGCCAAGTACGCAAAAATAAAATCAATTTCTTATGGGAAAAAATTATTAATCTATTTAAACAAATTAAGTCAAATGACGCAAATTTCGATAGGGACTTAAGTGAATTAGAATTTGACAAAAATAATTGGATAGCTGCTTTAGAAATAGAGAGTCCAATTAAAACGGTAATGTCGAAGGAAAGATCGGAGGAACTACCTTCATTACCAAAGTTGGCGATCCCAGAATTTTCTGGTTCAGCTAAGGAATGGGATCAGTATGTAGAATTATTCACAGAAATAGTTCACAATAGGGAGGACCTCAGCTTAGCCTATAAATTTCATTACCTTAAAATGTCATTAAAAGGTGAAGCTAAAGAGATGGTCTCTCATTTATTGAAAGGATCTCTAGAGAACTACAGTACCGTTTGGGAGTTGCTAACCAAACGGTATGACAATATTAGGAAGGTTTTCTCAGATCAACTAAATAGATTGATCGAGTTACCGAGCCTCGATAACAATTCAATGAAACACGTAAAAAGTTTCATTGATACAATAAACGAGGCAACATATATTATAAAATCAAAAAGTAACCTATCCGATGAAACGGATATAATTTTCGCACAGCTGATATTACGCAAATTTAATCCTGAAGCGTTGCAGCTGTATGAAAATCATATAAAAAGAACAAATAATATACAGCAGTTGTCCGACGTATTGAATTATTTAGAACAGAGACTTAGTTCATTAAGTTCGATAGGTTTCGAGAAGAAAACAAATTTTAAGACTCCTGCTAATAATACAGAAAGTTGTCCGCTTTGCAAAATACCTGGGCACCCGATAATTTATTGCTATAAATTTAGGGCAATGACTCCAGAAGAGCGATATGATAGCTCTCGGGCTCTTGGGTTATGCTTCAAATGCTTGAAAAATAGCAAGGGATGCTCTTGTGAACAACAATGTTCACTCTGCCATAAAGGCCATAATACGATGCTGCATCGCCCTAACATACAAGGAGAAGTAGTAAATACGTGTGTGGTCAAAAGCGAAACTTTATTAGCAACTGCTCTAATTAAAGTTAAAGCAAGTACTGGGCAGTACGAAACATTAAAAGCATTGATTGACACTGGGTCACAATGTACGATGATTTCGGAAGAAGCTGCCCAGATACTCAAAACTAACGAAAACGAAATCTAAGAGAAAAATAACTGGTGTATCGATCAAAAACGGTTGTACATCAAAATATAAGGTAGATTTAAATATAAAAACTGAGGGCTATTCTAAAAAGCCATTAAAAAAATGAGGCAATTATTCTGCCTAAATTAATAAAAACACCGGACATTAAGTCGCATAATATAGACATGTCCAAATGGGAGAAATATAAATTAGCAGACCCGGGATTCAACGAAACAAGTAGAATAGATGTTATTCTGGGAGCGGATATATATGCTCGTATAATGAAATTCGGGATTCGAAAAATTGACGGATTACTCGGGCAAAATACTGAGTTCGGGTGGGTAATATCGGGTCTTATAAGACCAAAGAATTATCAAAATAAAGTCAAATTTAAAATGAATAAAATAAAAAAAGAAGGAAATGTATTAGTAAGTACGATTAAATTTAAAAGAAAAAAATCCGATCACATCGAGGTAGATAATGCAGAATCCAAAGTACTACAAAACCACTTTGAACTATCGCCTGAAAACCACTCAATTAATAATATTTTGTCAAGTAAAAAATTAAAAAAAATTTGAAGGAACCTAGATTTAATTCAAAAGATCCTGAGTTTCATCATCTTTCTGGGCATGCATCTGTAACTCGAACACTAATTGTATTGCTCATGCTAATAAGATTGTATACAATAAGAAAATGTAATGTTCAAAGAGCCTTAGATATATATATATATATACGTTAATACATACATACATTATAAAAAAGAAGAATTATACAGTTCACCAAGTAGAAAATGAATATACAACTTAAAAAAAAAAATGTTAAATACAGTCCACTAAAAGAAGCAAATACATTTATAAAAAAGAGATACAATTAATAAGAAATTGCTTGCCCCTCGGCAGAATGTTCAAGCATGAACATATTTTAAATAATTATTGTAAACATAAAACTCACATTTACATCGCTCACACCTTTCTTTCGGCCCTTGGCAGAATGTTCAAGCATGAACATGCATTCTAAATATGTATGATCTTAGGACAGTAGGAACATATTAAATAAGATAAGAAACATATGTTGTCAATAGCCAAGTACTTGCATCCTCAGCTCACATAAATTATGTAAGGCCTAAGCCACTTGAGTTGACAAAGGGTACACTTTACGACCGCTAGGAACTAACATAAGCAAAAACAAGCACTATTGACATAGGTTCATGGGTCTCGTCGACCTAAAAATAATGTTATGTAACTCCGCATGAGGGCCTATCATCATATAGATAATATTACATAAATATGCTATGTAAAAAAATATCAGTCCGAGGATCACATTTTATATGCTCGGTCCTACGTGACTATCAGCTTATATACTAGTTCTAAGCACATAATTTGTACATAATAATAAGTACCCGAAAAACGAAATAAAAGGAGAGCCGATCCTGAATCGGCAGTTCAGTTCAGTACAACAACTCGACTCATCAGTCTCTTCATTTTAAGACTCTGATTAACAATACGTAACTCGTCATCAGTTACTCAAAATTGATTTTAAATTAATTTCGATAAAAAAATTATGTTTATGATTTTATTATTTAAGAATATCTAAAATACTATTATAGTAACTGAAGCAATATCTCAAAAATGCTTTACTTATAGACCCTGAAAATATATCATCTAATGCCAATTATCTAATCTTTCATCTCATTTTCTAGATATTCGATAGGTGGAAACAAGTTGCCAACATTTACGGACTGGGTCAAAGCAAGATTCAATCTGATCGAGATTCCTCAAAAAAAATGCCCTAAATTACCACAAACCTATCCGAAGCCAGTGGTGAACCAGCCCTTCCTTAAAGAACTTAGAGCAACGACGAAGATAGATCACTCTGAGGAGGGAGTAGATCGTCTGGTGCGTTGTCATGGTCAGACCTTGTATGACATCTATAATCTGTGGCAACATAAGTTTCAACGCATTCCCGATGTGGTGGTGTGGCCACGTTGCCATGACGAGGTTGTCCAGCTGGTCAGGTTGGCGCACAAGCACAACGTCATGCTGCTGCCATTTGGAGGAGGCACAAGTGTATCGGGTGCCATCACGTGTCCGCAGCATGAGGAGCGGATGATCTGTGTGCTGGATACTTCGCAGATGAACCGCTTGCTGTGGCTCAACAAACAGAACCTTACGGTCTGCTTCGAGTCAGGAGTCGTGGGTCAGGACTTGGAGAGGGTGCTGAAGGAGCAAGGTTTGACTGTGGGTCATGAGCCGGACTCCTATGAGTTCAGCACTCTTGGTGGATGGGTGGCCACTCGGGCCTCTGGCATGAAGAAGAATGTCTATGGCAACATCGAGGACCTGGTGGTGCGTGTCCGCATGGTCACTCCTAGCGGCACGCTGGAACGCGAGTGCAGTGCACCAAGGGTGAGCTGTGGTCCTGACTTCAATCACATCATACTTGGCTCCGAGGGAACATTGGGGGTCATCACTGAGGTAGTGCTCAAAGTGCGTCCACTGCCAAAGGTTCAGCGTTACGGATCGCTGGTATTCCCTGACTTCCAGCAAGGTGTACTCTTCATGCGTGAGGTTGCCAGACGTCGATGTCAACCCGCTTCAGTGCGTCTCATGGACAACGAACAGTTTGTGCTGGGACAGAGTTTGAAGCCAGAGAAGAGCTGGCTGGGTCGCTGTATAGATTCAATCAAATTCAAATATGTGACCTACTGGAAGGGCATCGCCATGGATAAAATTTGTGCGGTGACTCTGCTGTTCGAGGGTGACCAGAGGGATGTGGATCAGCAGGAGGCGCTCATCCATGAAATTGCTGCTCTCTACGAGGGATTCTCAGGTGGTTGCCAAAATGGAGAGCGAGGTTATCTCTTCACTTTCGTCATAGCGTATATTAGGGTGAGTTTCATGTGGGTTTTATGGTGACCGTTTAGAGTTTAACGAGTATACCTTTTGTTTCATTGCAGGATCTTGCATTGCACTATGGCATTGTTGCCGAATCCTTTGAGACATCTGTGCCTTGGGACCGTTGTAGTCATTTGTGCCGCTGCGTTAAGCAAAGGTTGGCGAAGGTAACTCAATTAATAACTTGAATTTCAATTGAATTTATCGATAACCAAACAATCGATAGGAATGTGCCAGGCACAACATTGAGCATCACCTCATATCCTGTCGGGTGACTCAGACCTATGATGCCGGTGCCTGCATTTACTTTTACTTCGCCTTCCGCTACCACGACATGACCAATCCCGTGGAGGTGTACGAGGCCATTGAACAGAGTGCTCGCGAGGAGGTCCTGTCCTGCGGTGGCTCCATCTCCCATCACCATGGCGTGGGCAAGATTCGCAGCCAATGGTACCGCAAGTCTGTCACCGAAACTGGAGCTGCCCTGTACTCGGCAACCAAGAAGCAGTTGGACCCACAGAACATCTTCGCGGTGGGCAACCTGTTGCCGCAGGAGTTTCCAGATGCCAACCAACCTCTAGCCGATAATGAACCCTCTAGATCTATTTGATAATTAATTGTTTGTAAGTCAGTCCCAAATTAATCTTATTTAAATTTTAAATTGCTGTTTTAGTTGTACAGTCCTCATTTTACAATCGCGTATTATTTCTTGATAAATATATAATTTTGCTAATATATGATATTTCTTTCAACTTTTACAGTATCGGTAGTAGAAAATATTGAAATAAGCATTGTAGGACGTCAAGAGTTGAACAGTTTCTTTTCAAATTTGATGGACTTGCATTTTAACTTAAAGTCAAAGATGTCTTTAGAGAGACATGACTGATCCTATCGGAAAATAGGTTTAGGAATTATGGATAAATTTCTGCCTTTGAGATCAAGAATTTATTCAGTTGAGCGATCGTATATGTAGACTGTAAAGGGCCACCGTTAATTTAAATTCAATTTGTGCATATCAAATTCTAAAAATGTCCACATAGAAGTTATATGATTGGATACTACTGTCGGTCCTCCAACATCACAATATATCCCACCAGCCCATGGTATATCGAGCCATTGGTAGGAGATATTAAAAAGTGCAAGTAAATTTGAGGGATAGAAACTAGGTCAAAGTAGAGAGAGAGAGACAGTTTTTAAACTCAAATTCTTGAAATTAATGTAAAACTTTTAAACATTTTGAAAAGAAACATTTTAGTTGTTAACAAGATAATTAGAGAGAGTTGTGAACTGAATCAAACTATTTACTAACAATCTATATCTATATCTATATTAAAAAAATTCTATAAAGGAACCAGCAGCCTAACTTTGTTTAAGAAATCGCTATTTCACTTGGGACTAGGATATTGTAATGATTGCAATTCTACGAAATGGAAGTACTTGGAGTACATCTGCATCTTATCTGTACGATGGGAGTTAAGGTTGGACTTGACCGTCGAATTGTCAGATCGTGTGATCGTCAAGATCGTCTACGAGGATCATCTGCTAGTTTTGCGGCCTTTTGGATTGGTTTTGTCTGCTCGGAGCTATCTTAAGATGTTGCATTGTTTCGAGCCAAGAGATCAAATGTCATCAAGTTGTCAACTTCGTTAGTTCGCCAACGGCAACAACAACAACAACTGCAACCACATTGACGAAGAGTTGCAAATCGGTTTAAGACCTGCTCCTTTGCAGCTTGTTGTCTTCTTGCCTGGTTAATGGCCATCGCATGGAGAATGGGAATGGGAATGGGCAAGAGGCGCATGCTCCGCCGGCAGCTGCTTATTGATGATCCGACAAAGTCTTCTTCTTGTCTTGTTACCAACGTGCCAATGCCAAGTGCTGCTAGTTAACAGACACGCACACACACACACACACTCATACACACATATTGGAATATAAGCACACATACTGATGCGCATGCACAGAGACTATAAATAAAGATTAAAATCGTTTGAAGTGAGCAAAACTAAGCCCGTCTTCGTTTGGTAGTTGCTGCTTCGTCTTCTTCATCTTTAACTGCTCTCTCGCTTTCTTCTCTTTTGGCTGTCGCTCCGCCTGTGGCAATTGTCAGCAATTAACCCTCGGGTCAGTATGGCCTCCTACTCTCTCGGGTGGCTGTAAAAGTTTCCCTGTCCACCGCCTCTTTTTCTCTCTCTCTTCTCTTCTCTATAGGTTTTTGCACAGTCCTGTGATTTATGCCACAAAGTGCCTTAAAGTCAAACACAATCAACTCGGCAAATTTATGTGGCACAGTCAAGTCCAGTCCACGAATGCACGTACTCTGCGGCAATCCGCCCGAGATGTCCAACAGGCCACAGCTACAGATACGTATTCCTCACTCAGATGGAAGGACCATTCACAGAGTCCAATGTCACATTACTCAGCCTCCAGTCTTGGGCATTGTGTGTGCGTCCTCACATCCCCCTTCCACTTTCCTCCTTTCTCTGTTTCTTCGCACCCTTTTTGTTTGTTTTGATGAAGAACAATACACTTAAACCCCAGAAACATGCAAACGTGATACGCAGCTATTAGAGGGCATGTCCATATATCCCATATACCTATAGAATTCCTACCTGAATCTTGCGGCGTCTGACCAAATACTATTTGCATGGGTGTCATGAGAGGAAAAGGTAGGAGGAATGGGGACAATGACGAACATAGTAGAGTGTAGTATGAGAGAGAAAGAGAGAGGGTGATAAAGACAGGAAGACAGACAGAGTAAGAGAGAGACAGAGTAAGATAGAGAGAGAGAGAGAGAGATAGGCAGCATGTGACGTTGAATAAAAACTTAGTTAAGGGAAAGTGAGGATCATATAGCTATAGATTGCTATATGCTGTAGGGCTGGACTATCAGACATCATACTAAATACAGAGGGAAAAAATTACTGCTGAGTCAGAAAGTATTATTTGCTGATCAAACAAGAAAAAAAACTTTCAGCTGCGAGAATTTCAAATGATAGCCATTAATAGCCAGTTACATTCTAGTGTTGAAAATATTATCCTTCATTCTTTTACTTACTTTCGTCTGAGATTCATTTGTACGCAGTTGGGAAATAGTTTAGATTCATTTGTCAAAGAAATAGAGATTTTTGATCTTCTTGAGCAATATCAAAGAAATCTTTAAACAACACTTTCAATAGAAACGTGCAAACATTTTTCGCTATTCAAATTAATTCAAATGTGGTGTCTTCCTAAGTGAATTATTTTTATTCGATTTTAATTGGATCGAAGTTTAAATTTACCTTTGGCACGTTTGTAGCAACTTGATTAGTGACTATAACTATGCATAGCTGATTTGAAATTTTAGCTAATCAAATGAATGTTAATCATAAACATTGATTTTTAATGGTGAGTAAACTAACTCATAACTAACTCGTATGCAAACCCAAGATTTGCAATCAAATATTTGATGATTTTTGTGCGTCTTAAGGCACATTGCCTATATAAATATCCGACCAATTCAAAAGAATTTTTCTCAGTGTGTAGGTATTGCTCTTCGTGCGAAATACTACGGCGCACGTACAACAAAATGGGCAATAAGCAATAACAAACAACAATAGCAATAATAGCAACAACAACGAGCAGACCAGTTAACCCATTGAAGCCAATAGCTACAACACCACAACAACAACAGCAAGAGCCACAAAGCAAAACTGCGCTCAGTCTAGTTCGACACAGACTGCGACTGCGACTGCGACTTCGACTGCGACTTCGGCAGCAACGCTTCGTTCAGTCAGCAGCGAGCGCCCAAACTGCGGCTGCGACTCAGTTGCTGTCCCACCTGGCGCTCAGTTGTGGGCAGCGCGGCCAGCTAACAACAACGGCAAACAGAACACGGTGCGAAGCAACACGACGTTCCGCTTCTTACATTTCGCATCGTTTTGTTTTTCAAACGAACTTAGAATTTTGTTTGTGCTCATCGTGGAGTTTCGCCTGGGCGCCAAAAGGCAAACACTAATGTGAGAGTCGAAAGTGGGAGAGTGAGAGCGCATAAGAGAGAGCCATCCAGTGAGAACTCTGAAAGTACGTGCACACCATAGTGCTATGATACATATGTATTTGTGAAGCAGTGTGTGAGGGAGTGCCTGCTACGTTTTCTTGGCTGTCTGTTGGTTGGTGGTGTGTGTGAGAGATCAAGATCTCGTCGTATCGCAGGCAGCTAGCTGCAGCTTCTCATCGCCTGGCTGCAACAGTTACGATTCGTGCGCGTCGCTTGCAACAACAGATTTTCGCTTGGTTACGTTTTCGGACTCGGAATCGGACTCGGTTTTGGTTTCTGTTACGGCTTCCGTTACGTTTATGTTGTTTGTTTGTGAGTGCATCTGTGGGAAAATAATGCAACAACATGATAAATAAATAAATATTGTGTGTGTCTATTAGTTAATAATCGTTATAATTGGCGGCAGCTGCGTTTGGTTTCTACCCTCAACACAATGGAACAGGTGCGTTCGCAGAGTGGAAGAGAAACCCCCAATGTGAAGTGCATTGCAAATAAAATGAAACTATCAAAATTGAAACATTAAAAATGCATTAGAAGTTTGACGATTCATGGTGGCACCAAGCGGAAGTCACCTGCAATGACTTTGCAGCTGCTACCAAAACTCTCTATTCAAATAGAAGAAGAGATATGTATGTACATATATGACTGCAATATCTTGCGAATTGTGTTCTATCTCTCTCTCTGACTCATAAGAGAAGTCTGCGAACCCACGCTTAAAGTTGTCTTAAAGTGTTCTCTACAGAGACTCGCATATCATGTGCTTTTTGGGATTTTACGACTTTGATCGTAAAGCCAAAATCACAAACCAATAAATTTCAAACATTTGGGGTTGAAATAGTGCTTCAAAGTTGTTGCCAGGCACTGGACTTGGACATCATAACATATATGTATGTATGTATGTATGTATATCTCGAAGCTCGTCCACCAACGCAAACGTCCCATAGTGCAAAAAGTAAAAAAAAAATCACTTGATTTGAAATCATTTTGGCTAAAGAATCTTAAATCCATTTTGATTCTATGTGTGTGGGTTGAAATTCTCGTATTGTAGTGTTTTTCAAAAATGTGTACAAAATAAACCTTGTGGCGATTAAATCTTTTTTAGGTTTACGCCTGACATAAATTCCTGCCATAATTATACCAATTGAGGCCATGTTTATATTGAAAACGCATTTACAGATTATTCAGTTTATAGACTAATCAAAAGTTTAGCCTCTATTGATCATTTCAATTTTCAATTTTCAATTTTATTTGTTCTTCATTTTAATATAATACGATTTCAATGAAATGACCTCAGTTTTTTAGAAGCTTGTCGCATTCTTGAAATGTTTGTGAGAGAGAAAGTGTTTGATTTTGAAAATTTCATACTAAATAATAATATTAAAGCTATGATATGTTCACAAAATTATAACTAATTGCATTGTTGATGATTATTTGATGCACTCAAATATTTGAAATTTTATGAAAATACTTGAAGAGTATATCAATCAATATTATTTCAGTCTACTGCTTCAAGTATATTTAAAATTTTGAGAAAGTTCCTTGTTGTTTTCAACTGTATCTAAAACATTCAATAAAATATAATAAAATGCTATATTTTTTTTTGTTATGTAAAAATAAATAATAAATTTTTTATTTCTATTAAAAATATGTAGAAAATTTGTAGATTACTCACCGTTTAAAAAACATTTAACGGTTAATTGGATAAAATTTGAAGTTACCTAAATATTTTAAGAAAATAAGTTTTTCAACTGTATATTTAAATAAATTTAAAGTAAAAAATTATAAACCTATAAGAATATGAAAATGGAGGTATAACTATATATATTTATTTCTATCAAAGAAACACTTTTTTTTTAAAAATTACAATTGAAATATAAAAGCGAAATAAAATTTATAATATTTATATTCAATTCAAAAAGATTTCTTAATATTTTGAAAATATATATTATATATTTATTTGAACTCGATGTAACATGTCTGCAATCGACAGTTGAATTGAAATGTTCACATTGAAATTGAAATCATCTTTAATAGAATTTTGAAACATTCGCAGATCGAGAGCTCTTTCGAGTGGCAAATTCGTGGGGCAACAGACTTTTATAAAATGTATCTGTCAGATACTTGCGTTTATGATAATCATGATCACGTTTAATAGACAGTCATGACTATAAATATGAATGTATGTTGATCTAAGTGAGTGTATGTGTGTATGAGTGTGTGTGTGTGTGTAATGTATCTAATAGATACTTGAAGTGTTCATCAAGTTGACATCAAACAAAATGTTGAAGCCTTATGCTGCCTGCTTTTATCATAGAGAAACATGAGCAGCAAATAATCGCAAGCAACAACAACTACAATAACAACAACAACAATTGTTTAACATTTGCAGTAAACAACTACAACAACAACAACAACAAATACGACGACGACAACAAATGCAGTCAAGGTGCGCTTAATTAACATGCAACTGGCAACTGGCGAAGCGACGACAGCAACAAGAAGACGAACAACAGCAACAACAACAACAATAAAAACAACAACAATTGTAACAACAACAACAAATACGACAGAGTAACGACAGCAGCACGTGAAGAGGGCTGCAATCAAAGATATCAAAAGTGGCAGCAACATTCGCCGATAAGTTGCAACACGTCGTCGTGCTGTCTAAGCAAACTTCGCCAATCAGTCAAAGTGGAGATGCAATGTGGCATGTTGCAAAGACCTTGCCCTGTAGCTGTTAATTAAGGCGCACATTGCAACACAACAGCAGCAGCAACAGCAGCAGCAACCGCGATTTCAATTGCAACTGGCAGCAACATCAACAACAGTTACTGGCAACATGTAAGTAGCAACATGTGGCATTTGACTTTCTTTCAGCATCAGCTCTTGCAACAACAACAGTTGCTGACTTTCTAAGCCAGTTGCCAATTTGGTGCAGTGGCAACAACTGACAGTTTTGGCAACGATGCAGCCTTGCAACATGCTGCATGCTACATGCAGCATGCAGCAGCTTGTCTTGCTCTTGCCTCGCCTTTCAACAATTGTTTGGGCCAACTTGCAACTCGGCATCGTCGTCATCGTCGTCATCGACTTCGTCGCGTGTTTGACACAAATGCCGCACATACTTTTGAAGGCGGTTTGTGCCCCAGCTGCGCCTTATGGTCAAAACCAGCACTAAGCTTCTCTTGCCACCTCACACACACACACACACACACACCTATACATACATACATACACACAAGCTACTTAGGTGTATATGTATCGACAGAAAAGTGCTTCCTGCGCTGATTGCATTTTAATAAGCTTGCCGCGTATCTGAGAGATACTTTTGAATATATGTCTGCGGCAAGCAAATGTTGCATGTTGCATGTTGGCCCCAAGCTGAAGCCAAAGTCTGCCAGCGAACTAAACACACAAAGTAATAAGCAGAATGTGGCACGCAAACAATTTTTGTGGCACAAAGGAAGTTTCAATGAGCATCGCGTGCCACTGCAACACTGCTCCCCCCCTCTCCCATAACTCACCAAGGAGTTACAATGGGTTAAGATTCGCAGTGCGAAACATTTTCCTCAGAATTGTTCAAATAGTTTCTTAGATGCTTATCTCAAAACTGAAACCCGAACCTAAACCATAAATTCTTTTCAAAAAGATTTCAATAATTTTACCTGAGATTGTAATCTTTTAATTGACTTCCAGCAAATTTTTGCGATTTCTCGGCTACAACTCAAAATGTCAAATCTAATATATTTTGGAAGATGTTATCAGTGAAAAAAAATGAGCCGAATATTACAGCGAATTTGAAAAATATAAAAGTTCATAAATATATATTCCAAATAAACATTTCAAAATACATCTAACAAATTTCACTCAAATATTCATCGTTTACTTGAAACGTTTTATTATTATTATTAATATATCTTTTAAAATATAAATGTTTATATTTTTCAAATTGACAATATTTAAATTAAAGCCGTGATTGCGAAATTTAGAACTAGATAATGAATTTTCAGCTCCCCAGTTAGTAAATATATATAGAAAATATTAAATATATTATATAAATATACTTAATAAATTTTGAATGAAATTTGAATCAAAATATTCAAATTTTACTGAGAATTTGGCTCGAATTATTGAATACTTAAAATTGAAAAATTGTATTGTATTAATTTTAATAAATTAATTTTGTCATAAAAATTTGCTCTTTAACCGGGAAAAATCTCAGATAATTTATATATACAGTTGATAATATTGTTTTTTTGAATTTTTAATGGTTTTTTATAAATCATTTTTTAACTTAAATTAAAATCGGTAAACAAATAATAAAAAGCAGATATAAAAATTATAAAAATTTAAATAAAATGTAATATGATGAACTCGAATTTTTGAAATTGAATATGATTTGGAACATATTTTTTTTTAATTCATTTTAAGTAACGATAAATAAGAAATTTCTCACCGACGGCTTGTAACTTCTGACAATTCATTTAAATGTTTAAGATTATATATATTTTTTTACATTTAATTAAATTTTTTATATTAAATTCCACTAAAATCGA
The DNA here is from genome assembly GCA_018150725.1 of Drosophila quadrilineata. Taxonomy (NCBI): domain Eukaryota; kingdom Metazoa; phylum Arthropoda; class Insecta; order Diptera; family Drosophilidae; genus Drosophila; species Drosophila quadrilineata. The sequence goes on along the minus strand of JAECWN010000407.1, from coordinate 24,784,140 downwards.
TACAGATATGTAAATTATTATAAAAAATATTTATTATGATGAATATGAGGATGTTTGAAAAAGATTTAAAGCCCTGTTGCGAAACGTGTTGCTACTCGAAAATCACATTATGATATTTATTTATTTGTGGGTTTCGGTTAACTTGGTCCCACTGTAACAGTAAACAGTAAATTGTCTTACCATTAAGTGTCGGCCACTTTGATGCAGATATCTCTTGTTAGCGGCTTTTCGATTTGGACATTTTTTCGGTGGGGATTTGGTATTGGTTTTTTATGCTCAGTTATTTGGCAATTTGTCGATCGCACATCACAAGTAAAGATACTTCTCTGTCTCTGTCAGTCAGTCTGTCTGTTTGTCTCTCTCACTCTGCTTGGCATAGTTTTGAGAAATGTATTGTATTTTATAATCATTGCAACGGCAGCTGCTGTTGCACGTTGTCCCACACTCGCTTAGCCTTTAATAGGCTTAGACTGCGATGGTGCAACTACTCCATCCCATCGCCACATCCACTCTGACAACAATACTTGCCACGCCTCCCCTTATCGGAACTGAGTTGGGCAAACAGTTGACAGCCAATGTGGTCAAAAGTGGATTATATGTACTTTGTAGGTGACCCTCAGGCCGGGACACTCTTTGGCCTGAATGAACTTGGCCAAAAGCATACTTATATGATAGTAAACAAAACAAAGCAAAGCAAAACAATGAAACGGGCAGACAAATTCATGGAGAGGCGGTCAATAACATAAATAATTGTTCCGACGGTGCAAAAAAGGCCATAATAATAAACTTAAATAAACAACAACGGACTACAGTGGAGCATTAAAAACTCAACTAAACATAATGTGAACAAATTTGTGCGCCACTCAAAATCAACAACAACTACAACTACAACTACAACTACAACAACAACAACAACAACAGTGTCTGCCACTTTTTTATGTTGCACAGTGTTTTTTGTTGGCCTTTCAAATGTTGAGTTGTTGTTGTTGTTGTTGGTGTAGTTGTGTCAGTCATTAGCCAAAAATATTGAAACAACAACAATTGTGAATAGATCACACTTACATACATAACATAAAATACTTGAAGATCACAGTGGAGTCAAGTAAAGTCGAGTGGAGTGGAGTGTAGTGGAGTCAAATGTACAGTGGAAATTGTCGGTGGAAAATGCTCAGCCATAAATTTTCACACAACATTACGATCCGAGTTGTTGAGGAACCCTGTTCAGAGCACTGTTTAGCAAGGTTTGTAATTATTTTATGTGAGTATTAAGTAATTTTGAAGAGTGCTGTGATTTCTTGTCTTCATAAACATGTAAACTAATTGAGGGGAATTTCTGTTTTGAAGACCGCAGTATTCGACTGGAAATACCTCTTAATTTGTATTCATTTCTTTGGCAATATTTATTGAATTATTACCGTAAACAGATACTACTCAGAATGAACTCTTAAGTAACAAACTAAGTGAATTTATTTCACTTATAGATTTCCGAATGAAGGTCATGATTCTAAAGAAATCTTTTTTTATCTTCTCTTCTCTGATTTTATTGTTCTTCTCTTAAGCATTATTATTCTGTAGCATAAATCATTTCTGCTTATATAACATAATGTTTAATTATTTCTGAAATTTTATTTATTTCTACTTAATTATTAAAATGAATGTTTAATTGACTAAAACTTAAAATATATTTAAAATAAATACAAAAAAAAAAAATCAAATTAATTTTCACTTTAAAATTATAATATTAAATAGACAAAAAAAAATATATATAAAATTATGAATTCCTTTTTGATTTATTATTAGGACATATTCTTATGCGATATAAATTAAATGTAAAATAAATTAATTGAAACTTTATATGTGTTTTGTAATGAAAATAATAATAATATTATACATGTTTGAAATAGATAAATTTATCAATTAATTAAATTTAAATAAAAATGTAAAAACAATATTAAAAATTATAAATTTAATAACCATTAATCATTTATATAGATGTTTTTATGATATTAATTATTAATAATTTTATGACATTCGAATAATTTATCATTATTAAACCTGTTCTCAATTCCAAATCCGAAGAAAAAGATCGGTTTTCGGATTTATAGTAATTTCAATAGTTTTTTTTCGTTCGGATTTGAAATTAGGACTCTATACGTTATAAATCATTTTCATAAATTATTATTGTTATAAATTGTGATTTTAGATCTGATCCTTTAAATATTATATTTTTAAAATCAAATGAATTCAACATAATTTTATTTTTTATTAATATATAATATAATATAATATAATAAACTTATATATAATAATTCACTTGAAAAAAATAAATAAATGAAAAAGAAATATTAAAATTCAAAAATATTCTTAGGTACGTATACAATTAAATAATAAAAATACTTTTCTGAAACTCATTGAAATGAAAGCGAAATTTCTTCCGAACAAAACCCAAATTTGTATTTCGTGGTGATAAATACTCATGAAGAATGATCTGTTAGATATATACATATATAGTAGTAGAAATCTTAAACTGCTGAAATCTCAGATCTTTGGGGGTATCACGTGTCTTGTATTTTTTATGGTGGTTTTTTCATAGCTAAATGTAAACGTTTTTCTAATCAATTAACTGAAATCTGTTCTCAAGTCTGTCAAAAACGCATTATGCGGTTTTCTAACACGATTTAGAAATAGTATCTCAACAACAAAGGGGCACATGCAACAACAACATGCAACAGTGTTGCACGAGTCGTGTCAAATATAAACAGGGAAAAATTGCTTTGTATTTTATTTTTAAAGAGATTCATTTTCGTTTTTTTTTCTTTTTGTTTTCATTCATTTATTTTCTTTATTTTTGTATTTTAGTTTTATTGTGTGGTATTGTTTGAGCGATTTGTTTGAATTTCGCCGACCTGAAAGCGATTGGAAACTTGTGGAGATGCCTTGCCACAGCCCTGCCACATTCATTTGCCACACGAAAGTGTATTTGGGGCATCTCAGAGTCGAAGTCGGAGTTGATTTTGAATCGCGGCTGTGGCTTCTTGCATCTTGCATCTTTGTGTGGCATTTTCGTCCAGTCACGCTGCAAGTTATTCTCCGTCGTGCCCAAGAAGTATTCCTCAACCTCTTCACCTCTCTCTATATCTTAGTTATTATGCCAGCCGGTTCCATCATCATCATAATCATCATCATCATCTTCATTGGTTTCAGATGATGTAGAAATCTCTCGAGTTTGCAGTTTTGCCCGAGTAATCGGAGCTTCAACATTTTTGATTTATGCAGTTGCCAGCAAAAAATTGCTGCACTTGTGTTGGGGCATGGTAAACTGAAGTTTCAGCTTGATAGCTTCTTTAGGGATCAAGTGGAGTAACATTTCATGTTTAAAAAAATTTAAAGAGAATATCTTAAACAACTTTACCTGTAGTAAAGTTTAATTTCATTAAAATAATTTGAGTTCATTCGATCACACTAGGAAATTTCAGTACTTTTCTGAGTATGATAACTTGATTTTTCAGCTTGATAGCTTCTTTATCATCTAGAGATCAATTGAAGAAATGTGAAAGAAGAAGATTTCCTCTGAAGAATATTCATATAACGTGAACTATGATAAATTTTAGTTACAGTTCATAAATAATAAATTATAGTTTTATAATTCAGTATCTTTCAACACAAATTTTCAACACTTAGATGAACTGAAGTTTCAGCTTAATAGCTTCTTTAGCGATCAAGTGGAGCAAGATTTCAAGTTAACAACATTTTAAAGAGAGTTTCTAATACATCTTTATTTCTAGTAAATTTTAATTTCATTAAAATAACTCAAGTTCAATCGTTTAGATTATGAAATTTCTGCACTTTTCTGAGTATGATAACCTGAATTTTCTGCTTGATATCTTCTTTATCATCTAGAGATCAATTGAAGAAAAATTAAAGAAGAAGATTTCTTCTGAAGAATATTCATATAACGTGAACTGTGGTAAATTTTAGTTACAGTTCATAAATAATAAATTATAGTTTTATAATTCAGTATTTTTCAACACAATTTTTCTACACTTGTATAAACTGAAGTTTCAGCTCAATAGCTTCTTTAGGCATCAAGTGGAGCAACATTTCAAGTTAACAGAACTTTTTAACTCCAGTAAATTTTAATATCATTAAAATATTTCAAGTTCAATCGTTTACATTATGAAATTTCTGCACATTTCCTGAGTACACATGGATAAACTCCAGTTTCAGCTTGATATCTTCCTTAGGTATTAAGTAGGTAAATATTTCAAGTTAACAGAAGTTAAAGAGAATGTTTTAACAAATTTTTCTGTAGTAAATTCTATTTTTAATTACTTGAAGAATATTTCATATAACGTGATCTCTTAAATATTTTAATGTCAGTTAATAAATAATAAATTCTAGTTTTATAATTTATAACAATAACTTGTGTTCATTTCTTTACAGCATGCAATTTCTACACTTTTGTAAACTGAAATTTCAGCTCGATTACTCCTGTAGGGATCAAGTGGATAGATAATTCAAGTTCACAAAAGTTGAAAAGAATAAATTTTTAGAAAAGTTTAACTCTAGTAAATTTTTATTTAATTTTAATTATTTGAGTTCGGTCTTTTACGACATGAAGTTTCAGTCTTATAGTATCTTTATCATCAATTTATAAATTGAAGATCAATTCTAGTAAACTTAAGTTATAGGTAAGATTTCCTCCCAAGATTTTCTCTAATTCTCCTCATTTTTTTTTAAATATTAATTTAATTTCATTTACTTGAGTTAGGGTATTGCAAAGTCGGTTATTATGCCCATACACTGTTCGATATTTGCATATAACTTTCGTTCCTTTTACTTATCGGTTGAGATACATTAAGTCTTAACTGGGGACACTTATTGAATTTCGATATGGCTGTGGGAAAGTTGTTGAATCGCTTCGTCTGCTGCAGTTGCACATTTTGGTGGCAGCTGCCACATATTCTGTGTTCAACGGAGCAGCTGCCCCAAAAGTGATCATCACATCGATTTGATGCCACAGCAGCTGTCAGTCCTCATCTCCTCCTCCACCTCCTCCTCCTCCTCCTGCGGTAATTGTTATTCGAGATTCCGTTTTGAATCCGAAAAAAAGTTTTTTGTGAATGAATAAAATGAGCGCAACTTCCGCTGCCACTTGTTGAATCATTGTCTTCCACACACACACACACACTCAAACACTCAAATACTGATGTGGTCAGTGTGGCACTCATGATCATAGCTCAAGTCATGTCCATTGTGGATGTGTTGGAATGTGTGTCTGCGGCAACAGCTTAATGTCCAATTATAATTTGTACAACGGCAACAATGTTGCCACTTCACAATAATTTGAAGGTTGAGCTCTTTTGGCCCATTGTCGCAATCATAATGCCATAATTATCATGCTTTAGGCCAATTCCGATTCCCAATTCCAAATTTTGCAGGCGTGATCTCAAGAGATGTCGCTTGAGGCTTTGATCATTGTGATCAAGTATCGTTGTCTGAACTCTCAAGTTGAAAATATCGTATTAACATCGTTAGCTAATATTGCCTGCGAGAGACCCCCTTTTCTTTTGAAGCTACGCCTCTGCTCTAGGTGGAGTGTGGGGGGGGGGGGGTCTGAGAATCAGAAAGTGGAACAGGTTTTCCTTTCGGTTCTTACTGTGAACTGTCAACATAATATTCTCCATATTCATAAATACAAACACATTATTTACACTCCACATAGTTTGCTATTTTTTTTGTGTTGTTTTCGTTTTTGTTTTTTCGGCTATCGAATTTCGAGTTTTTGTTCCCCATTCTCGACTCTCGTTTGCATATGACACAAATACGTTAACAGATCTTGGACAATTCTCAACTGAGACTGAGACTGACACTGCGACATGGCGTTAAGAAATGTTTACAAGTTGTCACCAATCCGACTGAGAATCGAGCTTGGCCTCCAAATATTTGCATATAATTTTGTTATTTTTGTCGCCTTTTTGTTGTTATTGTTATTGTTGATTTTGTTTTTCCACCTGCTTAGCAAACTTGGCTTTAACAAAATAAGGCCGAGACGGACAATTGCGCAGTGAGCAACGAAATCTAGCAAAAACTCAATTTCAACTCGGAAATTATTTACGTTTATGCACTCACGACTGCCCCATAAAAAATATACACTGCCCACAAAAAGTATTTGCAATAAAAATAGCCAAACCAAAACAAAAAAAAAAACAAATTTTTTTGCTTCGGTTTTTGCATTAGGCCAATGCAACCGTCGACTTACTTTCTCCCGTCTGCCTTTTTATTTTGCAATCGAAATTCGAAATTCGAAATTCAATTACGAAACTCAATACGCCCCGATCTGGAGATCTTAAAAGTCACCTCAGATTCAACTTCAATTCAAATTTATCGCTGGCGGGAAATCAATGCAATACCGTAAATGTTTATTAATTGACTTTGGCAATTGCCAAATACTACTTATAAGAGAGTATGCACGACTATGCAAATACCAATTACTTACAGAGTCGCTTTTAATCTAAGAGACTCCCTATGGTTACTTTATATATAAATATGAGGAAACAGAATGAATAAATAAGATAACAATTTTTTGTAATTGGAACTTAATAACTTTATTCATGTTAAATAAATAATAAAAAAATAATTAATTAAACTTAATTTGTATTATTTTTGGAAATTTAATTATATATTTATAAGATACTTGGGACTTAAATATCAAATAATCTAAGATTTAAAATGATATTTATATTTATAATTAATGTTTAAGTGAATAAGGTAAATTACAAAATTAATAAATTCATTCATAATTTTAAATAATTCTTACCTGAGAGTTTTATTTTTGTTAAATAAACAATAAAACAAGTAAAGTAATTAAAATAAATTTGCATTATTTTTTTTCAATTTAGTTATTAATTATAAGACACTTGAGTCTCAAATATCATATAATCTAAGTTTGTAAATTATATTTATATTTATTATTAATGTTTAAGTGAATGAGAGAAAACACAAATAAGGAAATTGAAATTACAATATTTCTAAATAAATTCATAATTTTAAATAATTCTTTCCTAATATCCCTATTCATATTAAATAACGAAAAATACAAGTTATTCAATTAAAGGGTATTTTAATAACGTTTTTTAAATTTATTTATAATATATTATTTAATAAAATATAAAAACTTAAGCGTAAAATAGATTTAAATAATCCATGTTTTTGAATTATATTAATATTTATCATTTTTGAGTGAATAGAAAATAAATATTAAATATCAAATACAATAAACTCACTTCATTAAACTAAAGTAATTTATTAATTACATTTAATTTATAGTATGATTTTGATCTTCAAACATAACCAAAAGAAGGTGGCCAATAAAAAAAAAACGAAATAAAAGAATTCTGAGACATAAAACTTATTTCATATAATAATTTATATATTTAATTGGAAATCCATAGTAATATATTAATAGTCGATTTTGTAGTCAGCATGAGAAAGATTATACACAAAATTAGTTAATATCAGTTAAAATTAGTATTCATAATATTCCGTCATATTGAAGACTTAAGTTACTTTCAAATCTAGTTTGGACTACAATTAATAATCTATATAAAAACTGTTGCATGTGTCACAATTTCGAGAACAGATATTTCAGATATTTCCCAATACTTTTGTATAGACTGTCTTCTCTCATTCGTCAGCTAATTGGACATGTATTCTAAATTAGTTTGGAATTTCCTGCCCTGATGTATCATACTATAGTTGTCAGTCAGTTGCATCTGTTCAAAGATGTTGTATAAATTAAGTTCTAGAAATCAAATGCTACTCAAAATGTTTTGTTGTTATAAGTATAAGTATATATCATATATAAGATTTCTAATAATTTTCAATTTATCGGAGATGCTCATATGAGATGTAACATAAGCATACCCCATTTAATAATCATCTCAAAATACATACTTATGTAGAGATGAGTTCGATTTTGAGTGAAATGCGAAAGAGACAGAGAAATAGAGAGAGAGAGGTATATATATGAATAGAAAGAGAAGTACAAATTGTAAAACGATTAAGTGATATATCAGATGTTGGGATGTACTACATATGTATAGTTGAGTAGTAGTTGAGTTAATGAAACGTCATCATCAGCGTCGTCATCCATCGTAATTGCGAAATGCAAATTGCGCATACGCCTCGTGGCCAATAACGACTTTCAGTCAAATGTCGAGCCTCGACTCGATTTGATTCGCTTCGACTCGATTTTCGTCTCTAATCAGTGCGAGATGTTTACGGAATGATGCAATATGTATATACCTGTGAGGGAGGCAGAAGAGGCTGAATTACGGTCAAGATACAAATGCAATTGGAATGGCAGCGATCGCACTTGAAGATTGTTGACAAATGACGGCCAATGAGTCTGGATGAGTTGACTCAACTGGGAGGAGGCTACTGTGGGTGTGTGGGTGGGCGGGTCAACACTGTTTTGACCATGATCATGATTTTGAAATCATGATAAAACGTTTAATTTATCAGTTTTTTTTTAAATGTTTTGCAAGCTGCTCACCTCTTGCAAACCAAGGCAAGTCCACAGGCAGCTGCTACTCAGCTGGTCAATCACTCTCTGTCTCTCTCTATCTCTCCCTCTATCTCCCTTTCTCTCACTCTCTTATACTCTCTCTCCCTGTCTCTCTCGGTTGTCGATTGCAATCAACTTGAATACTATATTTATGCTCACATGCCCGACGATCAACAACCACCAAAAAGGGGAGAGAGGGGATGGCAACTCAGAGGGGAAGGAGTCTGGGGTAAACGACTCCATCATAATTTAGTAGCCGAGTCGATTTGAGGCAAGTAAACGGCGTCAGGCATCATTGCACGCGTTTATTCTGTTTTCGATTATTCGCCTCGTGGCATTTGGCAGTTTTTGCAGTTGAGGTTTCCCCCTGTTCCCCCCAATTCATCCCCTCGCTCCTCTTAGTGGTCCTCTTTCAAGTAACTATGGTGGCCTTCACAGCACTGCTTGAGCCGCCGATGGCGCTGTTTTTGCATCTGTATCTGTTGCTGGCATCTTGTATCTCGTATCTTATTTGGCCGCCGTTTTGCTTGCCACATGGGCCGGCTGCAGGAAATTTGTTGGCCTGTCATAAAGTGCGCCGAATCGCATAAATTATGTTTGCAACGGGCGCACTTATCGATATGCCGATAGGACGATATACCGATATTTTGCAAAACGAAAAATGGAAACCCTGCCAGACAGTGTAAGAGACGGAGATACGGAGTGGAGAGAGCGGGGACAGCGAAAGTGTTGAATGCGGTTCTAGCTGAGAAAGAGTGTGCCCCAGGCCCAAAAGCAATTTCTTTTAATTAATTTTGAAACAGGCCTCTGAAGATTTATAGCTCCATCCCCGATTTCCCACTTCAAACGGATCTCAGCGAACGCTTCACACGGTTACGCCAACGCACCGTGTGACAGGTGCTGATTGAAATGACCCCAAAACGAAGGAGGCCAGACATCGCACAACTGGAGGTGCCATTCATACACTTACATATGTTACTTATATACACATCACATCCAACTGTTTGTAAACTATTAAAAAGTCTACTCTCCACCCTGAGAAACATCAACAGACTGTCATTTGTTTGTAATCAAGTGGAGAGTTGGAGATAACTGAGAGTAGGAAATGCAATTATCGGCACAGTGCGACAAAGGTTATGCCTAATTGAGACCTCGTACTTCTGTTCAATATTTCCAAAGTTCTATCGATTAATGTCTTTATTATTTCATAATGGATTATTTTCTTGAAATCTTTACTTCACACTTTTCATATATGGTTCACTTTCCGCATTTATGAGAACAAATCCTTTATAGCATCCACCATGTCATCCTATATGAAATTATATATCATTGTAAATCATGTAATTGGTATTCGATGTCGAACTACTTACAAACTTATCGGTTATATCATCCCATAGATTGGCCTCCGATTGCATTACACTGAGTGCCAAAATTATAGCCACACATGAGTATACCTTCACTTGATTCATCTTTCCCACTTCTGATTTGAGAGTATCTTTAGAAATTTTTATTCTTTCGGAGATGTTTCAGTTGTCGTTGAATTTCTGCGACTGTCGCCTAATCTCTGGCCCCAAACGAATATAAGTATTTATTTATAAACGCCTAACAAAAGCTGAGCTGCTGATAAGACGCAATTTGTCCAAAAAATAAAGAAGAAAAAAATACTCCTGATCACAATGAATACCCTGTAACGAGTGCGTTACAAACGAAAATTCACAATAGATTGAAACATTTCAAAGACGTTTCTACGCTAAATTGACGCATTGTTATATTGAGCAGGGTATCTGCTAGTTGGATATTCCACACTTAATCAGTGCGTCTATTAATGTCTTTTTTAAAGTAGTAAACAAAATAATCACATCAACTGCGTATCTTCTCTCAGCCTCACTGTCTGTCAAATTATACTATATTTAATCAACGAAATGTGTGCCTGAGGCATGTGGCACATGTGACAATGAAGACTTGCCGAATACCCTTTAATAATTTCGAAAATAACAATAATATTCTAAGCACTTCATTTTATTACAAAACGATAGACAATCAACAGGTTAAAGATTGATTTACTAAGAATGAGTTCTATTCATAAATAATAAAAATGATGAATTAAAAAAAAAAACTTAAGTTTTGTTTATAACAGATTTCATTTTAAACTTCCATCGTAATAACATGAAATTCTGAGGTCGCAATTTGGGGTTACCCGACATTTTTTATATAGGGTTATTGGGGAGAAAGAGAATTCAACGAACAATATTCGCTGAGATAACCGTAAAAATGGTTTTTCGATTCCTTTTTCAATTGTGTCCGGTACGAACACTCCTTTACTGATCATTAACCAAGAAAGAAGAGAACTTGCGACCTCCGATAGGATTTCTAAATGTACTGAATGTTATATATTGTATTAAATTTAAATAGACTTTATCAGTAATTGATAATTATTCTTTAAATGAAATTGTCAAGACAGAAAAATAATCTCAATCTTAAGTACATTTTCTTGGCATTGCTGATAGTGACTCACATCTAGTCTACGAAAGTTAATATTCTAATCTTAACCGATTCCCCGAATTTCACTATAATATTTTAAGTGTTTACATGAATACGAATAAAAATACAAATCTTAAGCCATTTCTCGTAAAGTAAGGAGAACATGTTTGTCATGTAGCTGCTTTATGGGATTGTTAAAACGGAGAGTGACTTACCAGACCCGGTAATCAAGAGTCTAGTAAGCCTGTCAGACCGTTACTAGTATAGATGTATATTTAAAAACCGCTCCCGCAGTTCATGAAGTAATCTTACTTCAGAGTTCTGTTAAAACTCAATCATATACAGTGACTACCAAAACAGTAGTCCAGCTTGAACAGCGGGATACCTCAGTCGAAAAAAATAAAAAAAAAAAAAGTGTAGTTGTAACGATCATGAAAGCTAATAAAAAAATACGACACACAAAATGACAAACGCTATAAAATCCAATTGAGAGCCGAGTTGAGTTGAGTTTAGTTGATTTGAGTTTAGCTGGATAAATGACAAACTGATGGAATGATCAACGCTGGCGGTCAAGCAGGCATTCACATAAAAAATCTAATGGATTTCAAGCTAAAGGCGGCAATAATTTAAACAATACAAAATTACATTAGCTACAACACATCAATAAAACATTTTCATTGATTCAAGAAAACAGAAAACAGAAAACTCGAACCGAGAGATCATAGATTGCTGAAGCCTCAGGCAGCGGCATTTGCCAGTGATCGAGTCGGTGATCGGGTCGGTGATCGAGTCTCTGATTTGGCTGCGATCGGGTTCACAATCGATTGGGTGTGACGCATAAATAATTGCAATCATTTATTTTGAACATACATATACTTTCTGTAATCCACACAGTTTAAGATCATTGTCCATCGTATATCGCCGATGTGAAGAACTCTATTCAAAAACCGTAATTAAAAGCCGTGAAATTCGATCCGTAAACTTGTTTATGAATTCATATAGAAGGGGATTTGCCATATGCAAACCGGCTTCAATTTGAACCCAATTTGTAGCTACGCCTTGGCCTCCAGGGCCCTGACAATACATATACTCTACCAAAAAAGATATATTAAAAAATAAAATATATATAAAATTTGTCTCATGGCTCGTTAACAGTTCGAGCAGCGAATCCACCGAAAATAGCATACGTGCCTAGAAATCACATTTACATAAATTATAAGCAAATCGCATAAATCAAGTCCCCCCTACTGGTCCCCCTAATATGTTTCATAATCTATAATAAAACTATAATTTTATGCCTTGTCGCTTCAACTATCGTAGTTGGGGTTCAATACTCCATATCATGGCTGCAATTGTGTAAATTGATTTCCCTCATTATATTTTTGATGCAAACTTTATTACGTTTTCTAAATGATTCAAGTAGTAATTAACAGTAAATAGATATACCCAACAAGTGGTTGTTGCTTTTGACGATGACAACATCGTCGTAGACCCACTCTGAGATATAGATAGGTTTACGTGACGTGTTGTTTTCTTGTGAATTGAGTGGCTATTAACATAGGGGTTCCATTATTAAAAACATATCATAATAGTAAAAGTATTATTTGTTTATGTAAAGCAACTAAAAGAGTTCTTACTGTAAAGGTATAAATAATAATGCAGTGTAAAGTGATAAACTAAATTGTTTTAAGAGATTTGATTATTTTCTTCATAACTATCTATAAATCTTTTTAGTTCCTTATTCGGCTTCCTTAATATTTTTTGTCTTCGCTATTTTTGAGACTCAAAAAAAAAAAAAAAATAATTATAAATTTTTTCTAGATAAATAAAATAAAAATGATAAATAATTGACAATTTCTTTCAAATAATGTTTTCTAATATTTAAATAAATTACTTTTTGTTTCTTATTAAATCCACCTTTTTAAGGATTTTAGTTTTATTCTATATACAGCTGCGAAAAATAAAATAGCACCACTGCAAACGAAGAAAATATGGTTCCTTTTAAAATTTTTTGAATTTTTATTTCCTTATTTATAGTTTAATATTTCATCTATGAAATAAAAAAGCTTTTTTGAATGGAGGGCCGATCTAAAAATGTTTTTAGAATCTCTGTAAACTTACAGATGTATCTGTAACACCAATTTAAAGAATGAATTGGTCGGTGGTGATATTTTATTTTTCGCAACTGTATGTATATGGAACTTCTTCAATCTTTTCTTATAATAATTCTAATATTCTTATAGATTATTTTCTAGCGAATATGGTAAAAATTTAAAATGATAAAATGAAAATATATTTATATAATTAACTATCAAAATCAATCAATAAATATAAATTTTAAACGCATATTTTTAAATTTCTATATTTATTTTTAAATATTTTAATCTGTTAGTAAAGGATCTGTACAGAGTGTATATATAAGATCGCAGTTAGAAAAAATGTAGTTTATCCTAACCCCATTGGGGTACCTTACGAGGAATTAGACCTCGAATTATATCCTCATTGACGAACAATTGTTGTTGTAATCTCTTGTATACTTGATCATCATAAGGGTCTAACGCAGGTCTATATGTCTTCCAGAATGTTCCTCCACTGTGTGGAGGTTCTGAACCCTATAGAGTCATGAACCGCACTGTTTCTAGGGTCAGTTAGTGATTTATCGCAGTACACTAAATGCATTTATAGTATAGCAGTTCGATTTGGCTAAATCTGTACTCCATAAAGCCGACGTAATACTAATAGGTATAATAGGCATTATTATGTATGTTTATAAGTCTTAGAAATAAAGTTCTTGAAGTTCTTCGTAATATCAATGCTGGGAAATGGGCATCTATTAAAACGCTGCGATTGCATTTCGCGCTGATTTTATTTTAAGTTTCGCTCTCTTTCTCTCTGTGATTCGTTGTCCCCACTCTCGACGAGTGTCTGTCGCTGTGCCCCAGAAGCGAGTGCCGGTCTCTCAGTCTCTCTCTCTCTCTCTCTCTTCTTTTAGACTCATTCAGTCTGTGCACATTGTTATGCTTAATGCTTGTCAGCAAATAGACACAATGTATAAACACACACACACACTGACAGAGTTGCATGACATGCAGTTGGACACGAAAATGTGAAGACTTGAAGTGTTTGGGAGTTTGTTATCTTATCTGTCAATGCCTGTGTATGCGTGTGCGTACATGTATGAGTGAGTGTAAATACACATTGTTTTTGGCATAACAACTGTGCGCTGTCAGCGTATGTGTGTGTGCGCGCGAAGCTTTGTTGTGTTTACGAAGTGGGCAGCAGCTGCAATTCGATTATTGAACCTTTGCTTAGAAATATTCGAGTTAGATACATATAGAGAGTAAATGAACTGTTTCTCTTATTTTGAATACTTTCATATATTCATATTTATACGTGTTAATTTACGATAGAGAGAGAGAGGTTCCTTTGGATGGGTTTGCCCTTGCAGCACAGCACTTCAGAAGTCTATGTCGCGACACCTTTCTGTGGCTTCATCAATCATTTTAATAGGCGTTGCAAGGCGCAACAGAACTAAGAACCATATTGACGCTTCTGTTTCCACCATATGTATGTGTGTGTGTGTGTGTGAGCTTACACACGCAATCCAATAGATACTCTAGCTGTAAACGCTTATCGTTCATGACGCTTGTTTGGGTGTTCCAACAAGTTACGATACTGATGTCGATGCCGATGCCGACACCAGAAACAGACGGAGAGACATAGAAACAGACGGTGGGACAGTGGGATGGAGACTGGCAAAAGTGTTGAACTGGTTTGCTGTCTGCTTTGTGCTCTCTTCTGATGTTGTGTTGTTGTTGATGTTGTTGTATCTAACGCTTGTATTTATTAATTATCGCATCGTTTCGAATCGATAGCTTCTCTCTCTATCTCTCTCTCCTCTGCAGTGTCGCTCTCTCGCAAGTGTGAGCTTTGCTTGGGAGTCGGTCGGGCTTTTGTGAAGTTCTGGGCTCAGTTAGCCAATGGCCAACAGCAACAATATCTCATTTTTTTGTGGCCGTCAACAAAAAAAACAAAACAAAACAAAACACAAACATACGCACACACACACATACCCATACACCTAGAGAGACAGAAATATACACATTTACACAGAGCATAAAAGTTCAGTCCGGGGAACTGGTAAAGTTTCTGTTTTCTCTCACACAGTTGAATTCAGTTCGATTCGAGCGATTTTCGAGTGCGGAACGTGCACTTCCCGCCGTCGATTAGTTAAATGCAGTGAATAAATTACACAATAAAAAAAAATAAATAAATAAATAAATAATAAATCAAGTGAAAAAGTGTGATCAAAAAGCAATTCTCATGCCTAGAATCGTAATCGGGAAAGAGAATTCGCAATGACGCCAAGTTGATCGTTTTGGCAAGAAATCAAATTGAGTTTTGGCCAAATATAGTCGCCATATGGCCATTAGCTAGATATTCCGTCAACACCAACACCAACACCAACACCATGAGTGTGAGCTTACTAGATATCGGCATTGGTAATCTTCCCGGCCAATTGGTGGCCTACGATGAGTCAAAATTCGACGAGAAGATAAGGCACTTGACGCCCACGGAACAGGAAGCGGTTAAACGTTTTTGGAGGTAGTAAATGATAAGCCCAGATTATCACACACACTTAGGCATACAAGTGTAGATAAAAGTAAATATAAGAAAAAAACCGGATAGATATTTAATTAATTGGGCGCAGTTCAACAAGGTTCAATTGTGAGTCTCCATGTAGGAGGTTCAGTTTCTTTTTTTTTTAATATTTTTTATAGGTGTGAATGCAGTCTGAGAGTGCAAAATAATTGACAAACAACGCAAAACTGAAAATCACTTAAAAATATAATGTATATTGAAAATAACACTCATACATACAGACAAATCGGCAAATTGTTTTCTAATTAATTAGCGACGCATAGAGTGAAGAAACCAGTTATATTTCTTTCGTTTCAACCATCTATTTATAAATCTTATCTTGATATATTGTTTGTTTTAATTTGCTTAAGATTAATGCAGATATAGACAGTTCCTAAAATACTTAAACAGCCAGTTATCCAAAGTCCAAAAAACTCATAGTGTTCTGTCAATTAATCACTATTTATTTTGCTCAAAAATTAAAATTAGCAAATATTAAATGTGATTATTTTAATTGTTATTATAGATTAAAATTGAGTTTTAATTATCTTGTGCTGCAGATAACGTTATTAACTAAACAATTTACTAAATTATATCATTATAATAAGAATAACTAAGAATCTCACATTAGTATAGCATTCATTTTTGTCTTGAATTATTTCTGAAGTTAGGAAAACCTTGACACTAATTTTTAGAAACGAATTTTATTTAAAAATTAAAGTAAATAAAAAAAAATTATTAGTAAATTATTGAAATTTAATTTGACAAACCAAACATTGTGATAAGAAGGAATAAAAAGATCAAGTCACAATCAACTCATAAACACACTTTTCAAATAATTCTAAAACTTCATAAATCCGTTGAATATTTCATTAAAGTCTGACCAAAATACTTTCTAAAACCTTAATACGATATATAAAATAATTATAACACATATTTAAAGGTAAAAGTTTAATGAAAATATAAATAATTGAGAAAAAATTTCTAAATATGATATATATATGGAAATATTCATTATTTGCAAAAATGAAGATTACGTTTTCTAACACTAAAATACACTGCTCAAAATTGTCCCATGAAAATTATAAAAGTTGAGTTTTTCGTTCATTGAGAGTCAGAGACAGAGAAAATGTGACAGAGAGAGAGACAAATATAGAGAAAGGAAATGGAATGAGGAAGAGAGAGAGATAAAGAGAGTGAGAGAGAGAGAGAGAGAGAGCTTTAAGTGTTTGCTTAGCTATTGACAACTGTTCAAATAGAAACTTATTTATCAGATTTATAAATAAATCAATGCAACGCAATGCGGCAGAAAAGTCGACAAGCCACGATACTCGAAGGTAGGATAGAGAGATACAGATACAAATACTTTGGGCTGAAGATACATGCTGTGAATGCCACACTTGCTGCGCTGGTTGCATGCAACAGAGAAATTATAATAAAATATATCAAGCTGTCAGCATTTTGAGCACTGCCAACCGGTTGTCTCCACTACACTCCTCCCCTTCCCTCCTCTCGCCACATCACCACAGCCCTTACCACTCATCCCCTCTCATTTGTTGACATTGTTGTTGCAACAATTGTTGCTGTTGTCGTCGGTATTTTGAAACATCTTTGAAAGAATGCGCGCCACAAAATCCACAATAATCTGTTTGCCATGCCATAAAGCACCAAAGGGTCGCCACCCCCCGCCCCCCCTCCTCCCTGAGGTGCCCCTGCCGTTCCCCCTCACAGTAACCCCCCTTCATCCATACTGCACTCATTAGTGAACTTAGACTCCGGTCGAGATTTTCCCCGTTTCCCTTTGCGTGGCGCATTTTCCTGGAAAATTGAGGCATGCAGATACGTAATTATTTATAATTTGTTGTTATTTTTCACATTTGGGAATTATGTTTTATATTTTTATTTCGAATTTAATTTGAAGTTCTTAACCTGTTTGCAATTAGCCAAAAAGGAAACCAACAAGACTTCGCTGCGATTCGTTGCGATTTTTGGCTTCTGCTTATTAGATTAATTGCCTGTCATGTTTCCACACACACACACACACACACACACACACACGATCATGCCACATACAGTTGCAGCTTTGTCTTGAAATATAAATAAAATGTAAACAAATCATGTTGCAAGTCGTCTTGCAATTTGCTGCCATATTTCTCATGTTGCGTTTTCCTTCGATTCCAAAATTTATGTAAAATGAAAATTTATGCGTCGACTGATTTATGCGGTTTTCCTCTGTCGCATACATGACGATGATGATGATGGACTCACCCCACCCCCACCCCCACCCCCTCCCACTACTGTTTTGATACAGCCATAAGCTGCTGAGACCTCCCCTCCCTGTTCCCCTCAGTTCTATAACCGCCCCGCTGTCTGCGTAGTTGCAACCATGTGAGAAGCGCGACGGCATCGCTTCTGATATTTTTGGACTGCAGTCCAAATTAATATCTGTGTTTATGATTATGAGATACTGTAACGAACGGTTTATGCTTCGACTTTTACACTTTTACAATATGTGTTTCATCCATGCATCTGCAGCAACTTTGTCAGGAGATCTGTTCTGTAATGCGTGCAACAGCCTCAAATATAGATATACGTATATGTAGATATAGATATAGATATAGATGACATACATACTGTATTCTATATTCTATATGCAGTATAAACACATAAAACTAAATCTCAGAATTTACTTCAATTCTAAAATTTATGCATCACATCATTTTCGATTATCGTCAATTCTTTTGGTATTGCCCCAACATCGATTATAATGATAGTCCCAGCCAATTAGTATTTCGATATTGAAAGAGGTCTCTTTGTTTTTAAAAATCCTTATTTTCTGGAAATAATTATTTTTATTTATTTTTATTATGTATGTATTTGTTTATTATTATTAAAGACAACCAAATATCAGCTGATTGAGTAAATTAAAATTTTATTGAATTGAAATTCAATTGTATTCGTCATTCTTTCTATTGTAACATATTTCCACCCTCTACTCATGTGATATTAAGGTAATTTTTGAGTTGTACAGATTCTTTACTTACTAAAATTTAGTTAAAAAAGTATATTTAAAACTTAAAAATGATAATAGAGAATATAAATTGTAATACTAAATTATTATATTTAATATAAAATAATATACTGCGTTTACAATGATAAAACGACCTCCAAAGGGCTGCGAAGACTCACAAAAGTATGCAACTGTTATTGGGTAGTAGTTCCTCAGTGTTATGTCACTATAATTCCCAACTGGTTTTAGCTACACTTGATACAGTATTAAAACTTTAAGATATCAGCAAAGCGATGATTGCTGATGATGGAGGGTGTTTTTCCCGGAAACAGATATACGATATTATCGCTGCTGAATTACTATAATATATATATATATTATTATATATTAATAATATATATTTGTAATTGTTGCAGTTTGGCAACTTTGTTGCTAATAGCTTCATCAACCCAAAACAAGAATAAATCATCCCGTTATTTCAACAATTGTTCCATAGATTAAGGAATGCTCCAAAATTTTGATCAAACCAATAACTATCTTCCATCCATACGTGACTTAAGAATATTTCCAATTTTATTACCAAAAACTTTATAATCTCGATTAGATAATGTAAAGTCTATATAATCTCTATGAAAGGCTTATTAACTCTGAAATTAGTTAAGCAGTTAAGAGTTAGTGTATGTTAAATATACTTTTTATATTGATGGAAATATTTCGTATATTTTTGAATAATTTGGAAACATGTAAAATGCTATAAAATTGTATATTAACTTCTCCAAAACAAGGAACAATTCAAAAATCTGCTCTAGAATTCTTTTAACATTTGCAAATTTCATTATAATATTAAATACACATGATGATCTAGGAATAGTGACTATGCATTGAAAATATTAACATATAAATTAAGAGGTATCTTCTAGTCGTTCCCAAGATTCAAATATTAAGCTTACGAGCCTAGGAAGTTCATGCTCAGGATTTTTCAAATTCAATTAACTTGGATTGCACTTAAGATTTATGCTTGGATGTTTTTATGAGTTGCTCTTAAGTTCTTAACTGTTAATCTTGTTGGCCATTTTGCTAACCAAGTTGTGTTTGTTCTGTTGCCAATTTCAGGTCTCTGGTTCTGCGAAGTCAGCGCGCCTTCATTGAGGAAAACGGTAAGTGGAATAATAAAAAACAAAAACTAAACGTGGTGCAAAAATTATTTGCTTGCTTAGATCGTGGGCTTTTCATTTGTTGTTTGCTGGCCATAAAGTTGCGGCTTAGGCCCACGCATGCCACTCTGCAACACACTCTGCCACACTGGCAGGCAACATTTCGATTGGATGTGGGTCAACTTGACGCCCGCACACGCCACTTCGACGGCGTCGTCTGATGGCTGTGGCTGCAACATCCACCCACCCACCAACCCGCCAACCCATTGGGGGCAAGTCTTGTTGTTCCCGGTGAGACTGTGGCATGCTGCATGTGGCATGTTGCATGTGACAGTTGGAGGCTGCAGGAAAGCAACGCACTTTCCATTGTCCAGACACACAGCCCACGTGCATCATTTCGCAACTGCAACACGCGCATGCTGCCACATGCCCCTTACACTTTGCATCCCCACCCCCCCTCCATCCGCATCTCTTCCTCTCCGCACTCAAAGTGCATTCAATGCAAATTTTCAATTGAAACAGTTGTGAGTTTTAATTAAGACTGAATGCAGTTAACCGGTTTCATTTTTGGCTAACAGAAATATTTTGGCCCCAAACTGTTTCTGGGGTAGAATGAGTGTGGTGGGGGGAGGGTTATGACAGGCGGATATGAGTTGACAGTGTGTGTGGCTATATGGAATGTGGGCGTGGCCGGTTTGCTGTCGTTAATTGAAGCAATTTACATCGAGTCCCCAATTATTCCCATTATCCACACGCATTTTCCAATTAATTTATAAATATTCCTTTTTAATGTGTTTGCACATTAAAATTTATGATGTATGGGAAATATGAAAACAAAATGAAATAAAAGAGAATAATAATGACCACACATGGGCCAAAATCACATTAATTGGGTAATCAAATGTGCAGAAGAAAGTCTATAAATTGGCCCGCTGACTGGGACCGGGGATTACCTGTCTATGGGGACCACTTTCAGGCGAATCGAAGAGAGTTTGGAAGAGAAGAAGTAGATTATGATGATGCAGCTGAAATAAAGAATGAAAGTCGGCACAAGTCGAGGTAATTAAGCAGAAATAGATACTGAATGTATTCTATTTAAGATCCAATTAAATATATATGTAACTCTTCCTAGAGGTAATTAACCTCACTTTCGATCACATTTTATGTTATAAGTCGTACATATATCTCTTAGGAGATGCCTAGATATTACTGTGCAGCCCTGATCTGAGAGCTCTCTAGGGACGATCTTCTCCTGTAATCAATGTATTTGAGAATGAAGATTTTAACAATTGTTGTCCCAAATATCCGGAAGGTTGCATTTGATGGACCTTAAGACGATATACATATCTGAGGAAAGTTCTTAAATAGCTTTGGAATTCCAGAATTCGTTAGATCGTTTTGAATAGATGACATTTTTTATTGATTTTTAATTTACAATTATTTTTTTGGTTTTATTAATAAACGTGATTATTCCCTCACGAAAAATCTCTATTTTAGGAATTTTATGTAATTTAACCAGAAATAGTAATTTATTTTGATTTTATTATTAAGTGCCTTTAATTTGTCAAGTTGCTTTCGTAATCTTCCAATTTATCTATAATTTCTATATAATTGTTTAAATTTTTTTTTCTGATAATACTGCCAAAATTATTTATTGATTTTAGGGAAAATTCACTTAAAACTTTAGTTTTCAAGTTCCTTTGTTTAAATTGAATATTGTTTTTCGGTTTTCTGTTTCAAAATGTTTCATTATCTTTGCATTCAAAGTGAGAACCACTTGTAATAATAATTAAGTCAAATTTTTTCCATTAATTTGAGAGTTCCAAAGATATGTACATGTATTTTCAGCTTTAATTTTCAAAAATTTCTTTAGTATATTAATTATATCATCAATAATAATAATAATATTTTCACAAATAGGGTTTTCTCTGAAAAGGACGATTATTTAATTTATTAAGAAGTATTTATTCAGAAGTTACCTTCTTGCCAACTTAACTTTTGTGACTTATAAATTTTCAAATAACTATGTATGTATTTAATTTTTCAAGTTTCTTTTCCCATCTTTTTGGATTTTTCCTTCAAGTTTCCCAATATTTTTCAACATTTTTTTACTTTATTTTTTTTGTGTCTGTGGTTTTTGTCAGGCAATAAATTTAGTTTTTAGTGACATACCCTGTAGAAAAGATAGGAGTGGGTATATGAGGTTGTGCGAAATTTTAATTAAATTTTGAAATGATGAAACAGTTGTAATTAATAATAAAATATCAATACTAATAATAATGTAAATTCAATGCTATACATACAGCTCTATTCTTTATATAATATATAGGGTATATTCACATTTCAGCTCTCTCCCTCTTTCTCTCTCCAATACTGCCGCTCTCTTTATCTGGTTTTTCATTCACAAGCCGGCTTCATTTCGTATGCTGGGCAGCTTCATCTTCGTCTTGGGCCGCCCACACTGCAAATTTAGTCATTACAAGCAGACGAAGAGAGAGAGAGATCAGGAGTCGAGATCATAATGATCAAGTTGCTGCTGTTAATGATAATGAGCATTTGTTGTATTTATCTCTCTGTCCTCTGTAGTTGTTGTTGCTGGCATCTGTCATGAATACGCTACGCTCTCTCAGCATTAAGCGAGACCACACTGTGACGCCTTCCCCTCTCTCCATCCATCATTGTATTTCTGTTTTTCCTTCTCTGACTTTTTCGCTGGACACAATCGTAATTTAGCCTTAGCTTTTGCAGTTCACTTTGTTAACAGTCTGTCTGTCTGTCTGTTTGTCTCTCTGTTTGTCTGTCTGTACAATGGGCTAATTTCTTTTTATATTTTATGTTATGGTTGTTTGTATTACTTATATACATATGTACTTATGTATGTATGTTTGTGAGGCGAGTGGACGATTTATGTCGTGGCACAAATAAATGTCCACCTTATATGGTACCTACAGGGGGTTCTTGATGAAGTTGTTTACTTGAGGACCACAATGAGGCCGACTAAGTGATGGGCGCTTCTGCACTGCGAGAAGAATATGAGAGATATAGTAAAATATATATAAAGTGAGTGTTTGTGACTGACGGAGAAAAAAAAAGAGTCAAAGAAAATATAGAGCGAGGGAAGAGGAAATCCATTTGATAGATCTATAAATTTTACTTAAATTTTGCGAGTTATCCTCAAGAATTCCATATACTTGAGGCCCCAAACTGAAATTTGGAAAATCAGAGTGAATCTTTAAATTAATTTAAAAATCTAAGTATTAACATCCTACCTTCAATTTTTTTTAAGTTTCATTGTTTTTAATTAAAAGTGTTATAGTCATACAAAAATATCATATAATAAATATAGAAAAGATAATCAAATTATTATTAACTGATCAGGCCCTCAACATTAATAACATAGTCCGATTAAATAATATATAAATTTTAAATTATTTCATTTTAATATTAAAATCTTAAATCATTTTCTTCCAATAAATTATTTATTATTATTTTTAAATCAAACTATACTGTCAATTCGAAACAAATTTACATAATAATTTTAATTTTTTTTTAGTTTGAAGCCCACAAATAGTTTAAGATGCTGCGTAGTATGAAGGGGCATGCCACTCCCATTGCGATTTCTCAAAATGAGTCAAAATCGTGAAGACACTTCAAAAAATTATTAAAATATTGATGCTTGATAAATAATTTGTCAAAAAATATAAATATTTATTGGTAGTACAGTTACATTAACTACTTTTCTAATGAACAGCTTTTTCGGCTTATTTAAAAATATAAAAAAATAACAAAATACTCCATTTCAAAGTAGTATAATTTTTAATTTTCTCAACATTTTCATAAAAATTTGTCAAGTCTTTGAAACACTTTTAAAAATCGAATTGAGTTTGCATAAATATTTTTCAAATCTGCGGTTGATTATCGTTCAAATGAGGATTAATGCTAGGATATCTACAGAAGTACATATATATATATAGTATATATGTAATTCAAAAGGTCTTTGACTGATATCTGAATACACTTTGCCAATATCGACGCATATACACATACTTATGTATATGTATGATATATACAGACATATGTATGTATATGTATCTTAGCTGTAGTTAGCTATAAATAGATAATAGATGTCGTAGAGTACTTTCTTTTTGCAATTGAAAGCCAATAATAAAAACGTGTAGACAAGTTATAGACACATGCATATAGTAGTCAAATCGAGAAGGCGGTGATCGAGTAGTGGTGGAGGTGGAGGCGGAGGCGGTGGCGGAGACAGTGGCTGAGACGGAGTGATTTACCAATTAGGCGACTTTTGACGGACCGCATTCTTGAACACGCCCACAATGCCAACGCCCCAGACCCCAAAAGCGTCATCAACACGGTTCGCAAATTCCAAACTGAATAAACAGCTGTGATTATGTGCAAGTGTGTGTGGGTGGGTGAGTGTGTTTAATGTGTGTTTGATGTCCAAAGTGGCGTTGGTAAGTTTGTAATTAAGCCGGTTAGAGCGACGTCATTAGCAAGAGACGCCAACGTGTTTTGGCGGCCCATGGCCGTGACTGCTGCTGCTGCTGCTGCTGTTTGTTGCCAGACGCTTTGGGCCACAATATATTTGGATTTGGCCCCATCAATATGCAGTTGATTGGCCTGGTTAACAGTTGGCTGAGTTTGTCACAAAACACTTTCACAAATGGGACGACGCCCACTTCGAAATAGAGACACCTACAATGACTGCACCTCGCATTTTATGAATGGGAATATCGCGTTGAAAGTGAAACCGCTTTTCTGCAACTGACAACTAGATGGCGCCAGACAGCAGAGCGAAGAGCTTTCGAATTGCGGCTGCAGTTGTGTGTGAATGATGATAAGTTAATAACTGGGTATCTTATCGCCAAGTGGCTCCATCATGATCATCATGATGATAGAGGGGATGATCATCGTCATCACGAAAATATTTGGTTTCTATTTCTATTCTTTTGCTGTGCAGTTGGGTTTAGGACGCCTTCAACATAACATATGTTCGTCGATAGCGCGCGTTCCCTCGGCAAAATTTCTTATCGAGTCTCTGTTTTCAACTGTCGCTTTCAAATGGACTAAGGTCAATCAAACTGCAATATAGTATCTGTAGAAAAATGTTATGGAATGTATTATGGCTGTCGGTGCTGTGGCTGTGGTATGAGGCAAGGCGACCCCCAAGAAGATGCCCCCTGCAGGTCATTTGTAGCCAAAGTGAGTTGGGGTTGAATTATAATGCATATTTGAAATTAGCAATTTGTAGTCCAACTGATTCGTGTATCTTTATGATCGAATCTAGGTCTAGATTATGGAGGTTTTTATTAAATTCTAAGGCTACTCTGAGAATATCTCTATATCATCACCAGAGCATACCTGAGAAATACTATAATTTGTTTAAACAATTTAGGAACACAAACAAGGGGAATTCGTTTTAATGCCCAACTTCCTTTGCAATATCTCTGCAGATTATAAATAAGTTGATTCCCAGCTGCGGTTCATTAGATAATGAGATTGTCTCCGCCAAAGTTGGAGATTTCAGTTGAAGCCGAAATCTGAGAATTAAAATGATTGTTGGCCGAGTTCATTATCTAAATGAAACAGAAATTACTTAATATATGACGCAATTATAACATAAATATGGTCAAATTGTATCTCAAGCACATGTATCTCTCGGATACATTCCGGGAATCGCAACTCGAGGTAGTCTGAGGTGCACAGAAACGAGTTTTGCTCGGGTCACTCAGAGGCAGGTGTTGCAGGACTGACTGTGAGTAACGGGGAGAGGGAGAGTCAGAGACGAGGTTGAATTTGGGATAAAAACGAAGCCAGACAAAACAGAGAGAAAATAAACTGAATCTCAACATTTCCAAGAACCTCTAAAGCAGATGAACTCGACCTTGATAGTGACATTTTGATAGATGATAACTACCTGCATTTTAAAGATACTCATTTGAAAGACACATCCGCTCATTCTGCCTTCTTCTTTACATGATCCTCAGCCCATCCGATGCCGGACAACAATAACAATGGCAGCTCCAGTTCCTCGGGCCTAACCCGCTCGGTCCGCAGCTGCAACTGCTGTCCCTATGGCTACCACATCGACTTGGACTTTGTGAGGTACTGCGAATCCCTGGCCAATGCCAAGCCCAGCGAGGAGGAGCTGCAGCGTCGCGATCGCCGCAGGTCACGCAAGTCCATGGAGTTCATGCTGGGGTTCGAGAGTCTCTTTGGAGGCGAGTGGCAGGCGGAGAGTAGAGTGCAGCCCAAACTCACTGAGGTTAGTTGAGGAGCAGAAGGGAACAGAAGGGAGATCTTTGGACCTTTGATCTGCTTTGTTTTGCAACTTGAAAGCAACTTCGCGCTCGATTAACCCCTCACCTGTTTTCTCACTTTGCATCTCCCACAGGCGGCACATGAAAGCGAACCGGATTCGCCACACGCAGCGACTGTTGGGCAACCGTCCAGCTATCGGCCTCGGTCGTCGTCGGTGCCACGCTTCACCTACGGCAGCACTCTGGCTCCACGTGCCGAGTCGCCCTACGGCACCGCCTCCTCCACATGCTCCTCTCTGCGCGGTGGCATCGAGAGCGACGTTGGCGTCTACCAAACTCACAAGTACAGCAACGGGAATAGCAATGGCAGTGGCAACGGCACCTTCGGGTACGGTCGACCCGCCAACAGTCCGCCGGAGACACGCGCCTTCCTACACGAGGCCCTCGATGAGGTCTGCAGTGACTTTGAGCGCACTCTGGAGCGTGCCTCTGTGAAGAGACGGAAGGCAGGCGCCTTCAATGGCAACAGCATCGGTCAGCCTGGATACCACTCCATGGATCGGAATAACAACAGTCTCGGACTCAGCTTGAGCCTCAACAATGGCTATGCCTCGTTCAGGGAGTCCAAGGAGAGCCGAGAGCGCCGCATGGGCAACAGCTCCTGGGATCGGTTCTTTGATCAGCCAGGTGAGTGCGAGGGAATCTAAAATTAGTCACAGACTGAGGAAATACTCTGGGTGCTCTATGATTCACGGCGTACAGACGCATAGATACAGAGAGTATCTGTCAGATACTTTTTGCTTTTCCTTTCCATCGTTTGCCATTTGCCTTCCCTTTCGGTTGTGCCTCTTCCTCTCCCCCTCCTTCTTCTTCTTGCTTCTTTTTTGGTCTCAGCAATTAGCGATGCTGCGGCACATGTGACACTTTTACGCACGAAAGTGTGAAGAATTTTCCACAACTGTGTTGGAAGTTGTTGAAAGCATGCCGCACAGTGGAACCAATCGATAGTGCAGGCGAAGAAAATGAGTGAGTAAGCAACAGTAAAAGAGAAACTTTAATAAAAAGTCGTATTTATTTTAATGAATTTTCCAAATTATTATATCTGCTCAAAGACATTTCTTAAAACTATTGAGTTATTTAATAGGAATATTTGCACATTATTTAAAGCGAAATCCGATTAACTTTTCTCTATAAGGTAGTATTTTATATATTTATGTTTTTTTTTTAGAAATAACCTTAATTGAATGCATGTTAAATATTAAATTCAAAATTTACCTTTTTCTCAAATAATGACTATTTCTTCTTTTCTGTATTGCTTAGATTTTCATACATTTTTAGTCAGATTTAAGACCACTGTAGCCTGTAAGTGTATTACTCATGAAGCTGTCATCTTTCGTAGATCAAAGCAATATTTGAATATACGTCTCTAAAAACTCACGCGGAGTCTGAGAGTCTGTCTCGCATAATTCAATTTGACGAGCCAAGCAGAAAAAATAGTAAAATATAAATGACTTCAGATATTTCAACTGCAGATACTTCACGCCGTTTGAGATACAATTTAATCGACAATCTGCAGTCTGAAGTCTGCAATCTGCAATAGACAATCTGTTGGCATTTCAAACTCAATTGGAGTCCACAGCATCGGGACAGACCCGGTATCCACCAAATGGCGGCGATCTCAAGGCAACTTCAATTTCAGTTTTAACTTCGTATCTGAAATCAATTTGGTTATGTGCATTTGCTGCTCAATTTGCATGCAAATGTGGCTCAGATTGTTGCTTTTTTTGGTCGATTTTTGTTATTTGGTTTTTGTTTATGCCATAAATTTGGCATAAATGTGCGCAAGAAATCCAAATGCAAATAAACAAATCAAATTGTCGTTTGACACATACAATCATTTATACATACATACATACATACATATATACACATATATATAATATATATATTCATAGATACTTATGCAGTCATGTAGATTCGCATATTTCAATGGCATTGATTAATGATTACAGGGTATTACGGCCCCCATTTAGGCCTTAAATAAATGGCTTTCGAATTGCCAATAATCAAACTGATACAGAAACTGAAACAAGGCCCAGATACTCACAGCTAACAATAGACTTTTGCCAGAAGCATTTGCAGATACGGGCTAACACTTACCTTGAGATACTCAAATTGGCGCCAATTTTATCGCCAGATACAAATTAAAGACCAAAAATAATTGAAAGCCGCTATAATAATTATCTAAGAAAAAAGATAAAGAATCGTAGAGTTTGAATAAATTATACATATTTCCAAGAGAAATTTAATTATCGCTTAGAATTGAAAAATAATGGTAAAAATTATAAATTATTTGAAATTATCTTATATTTTAATTTAATCAATTTTATCCTATTGGTTTTCATTGAGAAGACTAATTTCTTGTTTATGAGAAAAAATAACTTTATTAATTTCTTTGATTCTTTTACAAAATTTAAAAAAAAATATGTTGAAATGCAAAATTGAAAACCTCTAGAACGATTATTAATATTATAAAAATTAAATATATAAAATAAGATAAAATAATAAAATTAATTTTTTTTTAATAATAAATTTAGTCTGCATTGAGCTAGAAACTCAACACAACTCATTTTTAGCAAGAGTAATGCAATAAAAACAATAATTAAAATATAATCCCATTTATTTTGATTTCTTCACTATTCATTATTCCATGAAATTGATTATATATTAAAGATATTTTAAATATTTTTATTTATTTATTTACTTTTCTTTAGGGGAAAAATACCTTATTAATTTATGCATATTAATTAATAAATTGAAAATTAGAAACTTAATTTTTCTCAAAAATAAAAATAAACAATTAAAATGTTCTTGGCACTTACAAAGTTGCGATCTATTTTATTTAATATTACAAAAGATTTATTTAAAATAGATTACATTAATTAATGATTAGTTTTTAATAAGATATTATCAATACAAATTATATACAATTGTTTTTTCCCCCCCTAAAAGTCACGGTTTTCCTTCGTATTTATTTCTTGCATTTGCTTGTAAATTGTTTAAACAAATATTAAAAAAAAAATAGATACGCAGCCTTGACTTGTCACACTTTTGGCTGTTGGCAATAACTCTTGGCCAACTCAATGTAAACTTGGCCTGCGTCTAAAAATATTACAACATACTGTTTGTTTAAGTTTTCTTCTCTCTCTCTCTCTCTCTCTTTCCCTCTCTTTCTCTCTATCTCTTTCTTTCTCTTTCTCTCGAAATTATCAACATTATTATCATTTTAATAATGTGCATTTAGCTTATCTACAGAAACTGTTGTCTAGTTTCTGAATTGAATTTGTTGTTGTTTATTTCAGATTGTTTAATTAGTATTTGCTGTGAGAGAGTGACGACCTTATCGCGAAACGTCCCTCTCTCTCTCTCTCTCTCTCTCTCGCTCAATCTATTTCTCTCATTCTCTCGCCTCTCGCTATGTATTTAGTATGTATTTGTTGCTGTTGTTATTGTTGTTGTTTCTTGTTAGTAATATATAACATTTGTGTTGTGTTGTGTTGTGCTGGTTTTGCACAAGAGCTGTTAAATAATAACAAAATAGCTGCCTCTGCTGCTGCTGCTAAATGACTTTTTGTATATTATTTATTTTTATTTATTTTGTTTTTTTTTTTTTGAGGCAGCTTCGAAAATCTCATCGCAGTTTGTCGACGACTTTCGAACGAAAAGCATAAGAAAAACGTATAAAAATGTGAAATAAAATTTAAGTAATTAACGCGAAATTAGCAAACGAATATAAAATTAATTGAAATAAAATGAAACTAATCTGAATAAAATGCTAATGGAAAGTGACGACAAATCCGATAATATAACAGCGAAAATATAAAAATAATTAAAAGAAAACTGTAAAAATTATATCAAAACGAGCACGTGAGAATCAAAGTGCAATCGAAGTATATTTTGTAAAATACTTATAAAATACTAAATAATAGTTATCACATTCAAGAATTGCGAATCACGAGTATAAATACATACATATGTATAAATACGCATTTTCAATGCCGATTTTTACGATATTGAAGCGAATTAAACACGAGTTCATGCAGAGTGAGTTTGCCAGCGGGAGGATACTTCCATAGCGGACTGTGCCAGCAACGCTTTAGCATTGAATGCGAATTTCAAATCAAATTGAAAATAATGCTTTAATTAACACAACAAACAATTATAACAACAATAAAAATGCTTTGGCAAAAGTGCAATTTCTGCTGCCTTGACATCGCACATGTGTTAATTGTGATTTAATTAATGCAATTACTGTAATTAACATTTGATCGATATATAAAATCGATAACTGCCACTATGTTTGCCACCGCTAACGATACCATAACCCAGAAAGGAAACAGCAAGGAGTCCAAGCGCAGGACCAAGTTGAAGACGGAATCAAAGGAGAGTCCCTCCCGAAGTTGGTGGCATGACTGTAGGTCGAAGTTCATAGTTGATGGTGACCTTTATTAGATCTCTGGTATATCATAATGGACGAATTTCCATTTCATTTCATTCTCTGCATCATTTTCGGCCCCATAAAATAACTGATTAATTATAGCCATCGGTACCGGTACCGGTCAATGCTGCCAAACACGCGACTTGTGCCTCGCCATTGCCTTGACCATCTTTTGGTCTTCTCTTCTCGCTCTTCGCAAACAGACAGTGCCGCCATTTTAGCTATTTAATGGCTAGATCTAGCTTCTGAAACTTTACAAGCTAGAACAGTTTCTAAAATGTTATTATCTACAATTCTAGCTATATTAATTATTCGATGAAAATGTTATATTTTTTACGTTGGCATTTTTGATATCTTTTTTTTAGCAAAGTTTATGCTTCAATGAATTTCAATCAGTCATGAGTAATCCTCTTTTCAGGCAGCTTCTAGCAAACAAAAAAGATCAATTGCATCTGAAGAAAATGTATATAAAACAGAAGGGCAGGAAGTTTCAGTATTTCTATTTTCTAAATACCTAATGATGATGGATGATACACCGATGTTGTCGAGAACATAATATTAATAATATCGAAATATTATCAATATTATCGAAATTTTATTATATTAGTAAAATAGGTTAGGTATATTTTCAAATATAATTCGAATTATTTTATATTTATAACTCGTTCGTACTATATGCAGAATTAAATACATTTAAAAAATGTGGCAATTTTTTAGCTGTTAAATTTAGCTATTTCTAGCAATTTTCTGTTGCCAATTTAGCTACTTTTTCTTAAGAAATTCTGACAACACTGCAACCAGATAGATATGCATACATATATGTATATGTAACATACATATGTACGTATTCTTGGCAACGTCACAGAAGAAAAAAAAAAACAGAAAATAATGCCAACAGATAGCGTATATACATACATATGTATGTACATTGTGTATTAGTATGTAATGTCTTGTTCTTCTCTTCTCTTATTGTCTTTTATTTGCTTTCGTACTTGCTTTCGTTTCGTTTTCAAGCGGAAAGTTCAGTGCACACGAGTTTTAATGCATATAGAAATTAAGTAATATTATTAGCAAACAGCACAGCGACAAAATAAGTTCAGAATTACTTGAAAAATAAAAGAGGCACACAAAAAACCGAACGTATTTGGCAGTTGTTTGAGGTGATGAGTAACGGCACTCGCAGTTCAATGCGTAGGCATACAGTGCGTATACGTGATTTATTTTTGAAATGTTGTATTTAATATCTTTTTTTTTTTAATTATAACCAAAATATAAAAAACTAAGTTGAGTTAGAATTAGAATTATTTTATTCGTTTTTAATATATCCACATGATGTATATGAAATATATAGATTTTTCAAATTCAGTTAGTTTCTTTGTTGTTTTTTTTTTCACCAAGTTGAGCTTTAACACAATGGACTATAAAAGACAGAGTTATAGATCAAGTTGAGGTGATCTTTATTTTGAGGTATATATGCTTTTCATAAATTTTAAATTTGATTTGTAATTTAAATTTCTTCCATTTGGTCATCTAAACTTTATACTCTGTTAGTCGACTAGTAAATATTCGACTTTAATTATAATAATTAGTTTAATAATATAAGCGAATATTCAACACAATTAGCCAGAGAACTGGGAATAAAAATATATTATTTCATTAGAGTGCTCCTAGAAACATGAAGAATATAGAATACCCTTTATTCTTATCTGAATAAAGTTAAGTTACTATTAGTTAGAATTAATATAAATTATAATTATGATAGATATTACTAAATGTGCTCAAAATTTGAGTGACCTTGAAAGTCTCATACTTGTCATATGAGTCCCACATCTTTAAAATTTGTTTTACCAATTTTCAAATGAAATTGAATGGAATTTTCATATGTTATTTACATTCCTTCATTATATGTACATCATATTGATATTATGCATTGATTTAATATCACAATTATTGGCTACATGTGCTGATTTGTGTTTTTGTCATGGTCTTCGTGATTTTGATGGTTGCTGATAAGCAACAATCAAGGAAGGATTAATTCAAAGTGACTGAAAGTTAAAGTACTCTGTACGGTATTATTTACATATAAGTTTATCTGTCTACGATTGTAATATATATTTGAGAGCAATGTAATGTAGGCAAAATCAATATTGAATAATAATAGCGCCAGTTGTTGTCGTCGTCTTATCACCAAACTGAGACACTGCCACAGAGAGAGGGGCAGAGAGAGAGAGAGAGAGAGACTGAGACTCGGAGAGAAAGAGAGACAAAGGACAGAGCTCCAAGTCAAGTCGAAGAGTCAAGAGTCTCTTTTAGCTGCGTCTTATTCATAATTTGCCATTTTCTGTTTTCTGTTTGGTTTTGTTTTTCTTCTGCCTTTGGCAGTTTTTGTTTGTCTGGCAAATTATGCGGATTGTGGCACAGTTGTAGCTGATGTGTCTATAGATAGATATCAAACATACACATGTACAAATCTACATACATATGTATGTAAATAGATATCATATCATATCGTATGCATACTATCGTAGACTCGGTCTACTATCAATCGATGCGATAGGAGGGGAGTCCGAAATGCTGTCAGTAGGCAACTGACAGTGTTTATGGCGAGTCTTCAAATCAAAATCTTTTTAACCGAGGCCAAAGTCAGAGCAAGTAACCAGCTGCGTCTCCCTCTACATACATATGTGTCCCCAGTGATGGAATCAATTGGAATCTAGTGTATAAAATAATCCCTCATTTCCTCTGCAGATTCCTGCATGGCGGGCAACCGCTCGCCGCGTCTCTTTCAGCGGTCCAACACGCTTCCTCTGCAGCAACGTCCCAGTCCGGCGGAGGTGCAGTACGAGAGCTATGTGCAGGCGACTGTGGCGGCCAATGCCAAGTCGCCAGTGGAGCGAGTGGAACAGCTGGAGCAGACGAAAGCAACGCCGCCTCCTCCGCCGCCACGTCGTCATCATTTGACTGCGACGCCTAAGCAGACGGAGCAGCAGGTGGAATCAAGTCCACTGCAATCCCCAGCCAGCTCGGATGCTGGACAGACCTCAGGCGATGCCCAGGCACTATGCCTGATCCGCGAGCAGATGGCGTTGAGTCTGAAGCGCCTCAAGGACCTTGAGGAGCAGGTAAAGGTCATACCTGACATGGAGGTAGGTTGAATTTAGATACACAAACAGAGGTTGCCCCCATAACTCATTTACTTCCTTCTGCCTCAGCTGGAACTCAACTCGTTGCGCTCCGAGAAGCAAAAGTTGCTGCGTCGTAATGAGGAGCTGCTGCGTGGTCAGAGGCAGACACCATCCCCGCCCAGTCCAGGTGCAGGTGTGAAGGCAGCTACATCTCCCGTTCAGTTCACGCCACAACGGATCAGTCCCATCTCCCTAGAGAGTCTGGGAGCCCGCATGCGCAGCAACTCCGTCTCCCCCAGCGTCATCCGTCGAGATGTGGGCACTCAATCGGCGGCCAGTAAGGCGATTCCCACGAGGGATGTGGGTGTGGGAGCCCAGGTGGCCATGCGCCATGTGGGCACCCAGCAGTCGGAGACTGTCTACTCGCAGCTGGAGCTGAAGCAAAAGATTGAACGGGCGCTGGCCGAGAGCCATCAACAGCGGTTGAGGCAGCTCATCTCCGTGGGAACTCAGATGTATGTGCCTCAGCGGGAATGCCGAGAGACGGGCATGCAGACTACAGCGGAGCGGCCTGTCCTCAAGCACAACATGGGCACCACAGCCAAACCCTCGACTAGGGAGAACTTCACTAGCTGCAAACCTGATGTCCGCAGCGTGGGCAGCTCGGAACATAAGGTCACGGATGTTCTCTGCGAGAAGTGTATCGTAAGCAAGCGCAACGTCAGCTGCGGCACTGACGAACCGATGGAGAAACCCAAGCCACACACCGTGCCACAGATGCCTGGTCGCAGCAACACCTTTAGTTTAGGAACGCACGAGCAGCTCCCCCTCAAGCTGAAGGCGGTGGCCTGCCAGACCCTGATGCCCCTAGTGCACTCTGCCTCCAGTCAGACGACTGCGACTGCAGTGCGTTCCACGGCGGCACAGGTGATGCCAGAGCAGCAGCAGGCAGCCACTCAATGTGCCGTGGAGTCCAAGAGCCGCCAGACCGATACCCAGGGCTTGCAGCGTCTCTCTCGCAGCGCCACCAAAGCGGAGCAGCTGATGGACCCATTGGTCCTTCCAAGTACGCGACACACTGCCTGCAACACTGAACCGGAGCTCAAGCCACTGCCCAAACCGAAGCTGGCAACCACTCACTCTGCTTGCAACACGGAGCAGGTGCACAAAAGGGATGTGGGTTGTGGGGACATCGTGAAACCTCACATCTCGATTGCCTGCGCGGCAAACTACTGTGATTCCTGCAAGGAGGCCATCCAGCTGCTGGCCAAGGACTTCTCCAAGGCGGACAGTACCGAACCAATAAACACTAGGAGTTTGACCACACCCACCACAACTGCAAAGCCCATGGCGCCAGTTAGACGCTCTGCTTCAGCGGATTCGCGGATACCTCGACCCAAGCACCTGACCAGCCCCAGTCCGGTGCGCCGGCAGTTCCAGCGACAGAACACATACACACTGCCCACGGCAACTACCATAAGCATAGAGAAACCAGCCACGCCCACCAAGAGTCCAAGGGCGGAACGGAAGACACGTCTCAGGTGAGTTAACAGATGTTTTCGATTTCGAAAGATTATTCAAGGAATTTTAATGGAGGTATTACGCTATTAGGTATAGAGACAGTTCCGAAAAGAAATATTCATTGCATTAGATAAATTAAAAAAGTGGAAGGACAGAAGGTCAATACAGAAGGACTCACTAATAGCACTACAGTTAGCGAAACGAAGACCATTTCATTCCAAAGAGATACTAGAATATTTCACATTTTATGTTTAATTTTTTGTAAACTATAAAATGTTGAGAGAAGTTAGGGAATTTCATTACTGAACTTAGTATAATCCACAATCTAGCTCATCTTTTTTCCAATTTTTTCTTTTTTTCCAATAATTAAATATTTTTTCCTTATATCCTAATTTTTTGCGTCATTCCCCACTTCAATCGCATGCTTCCCACTGTGCAAGCAAGTCTCTCAACCTTCAGTAGCAAGAGCTTTTAGCCACGACACGAACCACATCAGCCAAGTTCCCCGAAACATGCGCACTGCGCGGGGTTGCCTCTGCTCTAGTCCGAATCGAGAGATAATTCGGAGTTGGAGTGCAGGCGACCTGGTCGCATTGACCTTGAGGCTTCATTGTGGATATTTGTTTTCCTTTCCCATTTCCACTTTCAACTGAAGTTGTCAGTTTTCCTTTTGGCTTTGGCGCGTTTGCAGCTGCCTCTGGTTGCCTTTTGTTTGTCGGTTTTTGCCTTCGGTTTTTGCTTGTTTTCGTGTTTTTGTTTGTTGTTTGTTATTTGGATTTTCGGTTACTTTCCCGAGCAATGGTGTTTTCCATGTTTTCAGGCCTGAGCAGCTTCACCTGCTACCCGTTGGTGGTCAGCGGCTGCTCAGCGCTCCTCCTCACGTAGGTGCCAATATCGCCATGGCTTTGCCTCATTATTTATTTTTGTTGACAATTTGCAGTTCGCTGCAGGAGAAGCCTCCCATTCTGATGCTGGATCCATCCATCCAACCCGAAACACAGAGCTTCCTCAAGCAACCGTCCAGTAAGCAAATAGTTACGTCCGCGGATCTGGATCTGTCACAGATCGGAGACGATGAGTTGATTGTCCGTGAGGAGAAACGTGTGAGCATCAGTTGGTCTCGAGATGCATCGCCTGCGCCATTGATGAGCTCATCGGCGACAACGACAAGCACCAAGTCCGCCTCGCCGGAGCAGAACCCCTCGCTGACCACGTCCAGTGAATCCAATGTAGAGCGCGAAATATCCCAGGGTGCGAAAAAGAAGTCGAGCACACCACTGAAGTCTAGTCAAAGTGAAGATTCCCAGGTGACAGTCATCGAGCGGAAACCGGAAATGGAGAAGACAAAGTCGAGGGAAATTCGGATGGAGGTAGATACGGAACCGGAGGTTGAGAGGAAAGTGGAGCGACCACCCACCAAGGCGCAGCTACATCAGTTGGCCCAAGCTCCAGCGGAGCCCCGACAGAAGTAAGTGTTTTGCTGCCTGTCAAGCAGAAGAGTTTCAATTTATTATGTGTCATCCCTTTGCTTCAGAACGGAACTGGCCAAGGAGCTGAAGGAGTCACTGAAAGTTATTAATGATTCGCTCCTCAAGAAGTTGGGCTCCAAACCCTTCTCCTCGTTCAGCCTGAAGACGTCGAAGGCTACAATAAACGAACATTGGTTTCGCATCTCCAGCACAGCGAGCTCGAATCCCCACGAGGTTGAGGATTACTTAGACTACTTCGAGTCGCTGTCCGTACCCATGCTGGAGTACTGCGTCAATCTCTCTGACAGCAATGTAGGTATCCCTCTCCTTTGCACCGGGAAGTGATTAATTGGTATCCTTTCTCAGGGCAATACGGCAATGCACTACGCGGTCTCGCATGGCAACTTTGATGTGGTATCCATCTTGCTGGATTCGAAGGTTTGCAACGTAAACCAGATGAATAACGCCGGATACACCTGCGTCATGCTCGTCTCGTTGGCCAAGCTGAAGCAAGTGGCACATCGGACGGTCGTCGAGCGACTGTTCCAGATGGCCGATGTCAACATACGAGCCAAGAAGGTAACCCGACCTAACAGACCTACGACCTACCCGTTATCATTAGGCTTATCCTCTGCATATTCCTCTTCTCCCAATCAGCACTGTCAAACCGCCTTGATGCTAGCCGTATCCCATGGGAATGGCGACATGGTAGCCATGCTGCTCGATGCCGGAGCTGATATCAATATCCAGGACGAGGATGGCAGCACGGCACTGATGTGCGCCGCCGAGCATGGCCGTGTGGATATTGTCAAGCACTTGCTATCCCAACAGGACTGCGATTCGCTCATTCAGGATGTGGTGAGAACAGTAACACTCTCAATTCACTTTCAAGTCATGTCAAGCTTATCGTCTAATCTCACCAGGATGGCAGCACGGCATTCAAGATTGCCTGGCAGGCCGGGCATCGGGATGTGGGTCTGCTGCTCTACGTGCACGAGCAGATGCTGCGCAGTAAGTTGCCCAATCGGGGTGACCCCGTCCGCAAATCCCTGCCTCTACCCGCCAGACCAAAACCGGCGAAATGAACAAGCGAAAGAGGAATTGAAAACGGGAAGGAAAAGGAAATGGAAATCAGCCATTTTGTATTAAGCGGCCAAATCGTCGAACAAACGGGGGAAAACAACATAAATTTTAAGAAGATGAAGATGAATTAGCATTTTGTAGAGTTGCTTAGAGCACAGAGACATTAACTACTTGGTACTTAGGAAAGGCATTCCATATCCAAATACGATAATTGCAAATAATCAACTAATTAATTAACGATTAATTAACGAGACGAGCGAATATTTTTATTTTATTTGCAAATTTTTTTCAAAACTCGTTATAAAATTAAGTTGACAATAATTTCTCATTGTAGTTCTGCTGCTCGGCAAACACTTAATTTTAAACTTATTGCTCAGTAGATGAAAAATACCGGAAATACGGAAAAATGTACTTCAATCACAAATTAAATACTAGATGCTGCTGCCATAGAAACCCTTGCATATCAGAAAAAGTGGAGAAAAAAAGTTAGACGGGAAAGTAAATAGAAATCTTTATTAAAATGTTATAAATATTGTACAACAATCTATTGTATAATTAAATTATTTTATACATTACTAACCTACGATAACTTAATTTGTTAAATAAATAATGCTCTGCAAACACATTTTACTGAAGAGAAGCTAAGCAATTTCTTAGCTCCACTCGAATCACAATGAGACGCGATCACGCTAATTAAAACACACAAAATAAAGCAAAAACTAATAAATTTATATATATTATACGGAATATAGTACGACTTATTGTATTTTATAATAATTAATTGTACAATTTACTATTTTAATGGAATTTCTAAATAAATACAATACCATTTATGTTTCAACATTGTTGATTGCTCTGCACTTTGCAGTTTCTGACTTGTTTTGGCTTAAGTGACTTTTAAGGAAATTTGAAATGTAGTTTTAAAGTTGCAAAATAATCTTGGACAACTTTAATATCCGTTTAGATACCAATTAGAATTTCAACATAATATTTCGACATTTCTTTTACTTTGTTTCATTGCAAGCATTGTTCACTTTTTATATAATTAATAATAATTTAAATAAATTGCTTATTTTTCCAAACAAGTATTCAATAAATTCTTCAACACTTTTGTGCACAACCTAAATTCAATCCACAAATCGATCCTAAACCGCCCTCTCTTCCATTCCCGGTTCGACCACGCCCAGTGGCGTCAACTGCAGGGCAATGCCATCATCTATGCTGACCAGGGGTCTCTTTGAGTTCAGATTGAACTCAAACTCCAGGAGAAGCAGAGCGAGTGCCAATCTCAGCTGAAGTTGGGCGAACTGCATTCCGATGCAGTTACGGGCACCGGAGCCGAAGCCAAACCAGGTGCTCTGCTCGCGGAGGGAGTCTCTGGGTCCGCCCCAGCGATCGGGATTGAAACTATCTGGTTCGGGGTAGAACTCGGCGTCATTGTGTATGGCATGTGTGGGAATGATCAGGAATAGCTCTTTGGTCAGCTTATACTTCAGATGATCCGGCACAGTGTAATTGTTAAGAACGCGCCGCGTGATATACGGCGTGATGGGATGCATGCGGAGAGTTTCGTGGATGACGTGACCCATGAGGGTTAGGGACTGAAGGCACTCATAGGTGAGGTTACGCTGATGCTTAGACATGGCCTGCTTTATTTCTTCCCGGACTCTGCTCTGCACTTCCGTATTAAGTGCCAGTTCATAGAGAACGAAGGAGAGGGTGTTGGCGGTCTGCTCGTAGCCCGCCTTGAGGAAGACGAAGGCATGAGCAGCTAGTTCGTGCTGGAGATGAGCATTGAGCTCTTTATCCGCCTCGTACTCGTGTGTGGTCAACTCTAGTGCCTTAATATCAAGCAACAGCTGGAGGTAGTCCTGATTCCTTACTCCGGAGCTCTCCCTCTGCTTCACAATATCGTCGAGCAGCGTGAGGAAATAGGTTTCCGCCACCTTGGGCGTGAGGCGTAACCTCAATCTACGACAGAAGTTGGGGAACCGAATCATCATAAGATTCATGAAGTAACCATGTTTTCGTGTACTCAAGACCAGCTCCGTCATCCCCTCGAACTGCTCCAAGGGATATTTCTTGCGCTGTTCCGCATCGAGACCGAACACGCAGCTCGCCATGGCAGATATTACATATCGGCGCATTATTTTCTGAATGTGAAGTGTGGAGTGCTGTTGCTTCATCAGTGTGCTGCTAACCACCAGAAGCAGCTGCTCTGCCTCCTCGTACAAGCTGCCATAGAGCCAGGCCATGCGATCCCGCTCGAAACACTGATCCAGTTTCTGGCGCATCTCCTTCCAGCTGTCGCCTCGCAGCCCGTACAGATCGCCGGACAAGGGGTCCGATTTCTGATTGCAGTACATGCCGCGATCGTTGAAGTTCCAGAAATCCTTGACCAATATCTGGCGTATCAGCTCGCGGTCCAGGATGAGAGCACGTGGTTGGAGCAGCGCATAGAAACCGCAGAAGGGTCCGCTGCCCTTGAACTTCCTGTAGATGGCCGTGTAATGGGCCGACTTCATGGCCTCCGTGCTGAGGCTCTGGGTAAACAATTGCTTCATGATGGGCCAAAGCTTTTTGGGTCTCTCGTGGGGAATGTCCAGGTAACGCCAATACTCGCGCTGATAACGCGCCGCGATAATCAAGAGTACGAGCAGGGCGAGCACTATGAGGCCCACCACCACGAATACGATCCACATGTTCTTCATGTTCCCAAAACTGTATTATGATACACCAATGTAATGGACGTTCTACGTACTCCACTGCACATACATAGGTAAATAAATGATCTAATGATCCAATGCCAAATGCGTAACGCGACAAGTTGAATCTGTTACGTTCATTACGTTCAAACCGTGTTGCTCGACTGAGTGCAACAATTGAGAATAATGTATTTACGATACGACTACGACGCCAATCGGAGACTATAAGAGAGACTCTCCCTCTGCCTCTCTCTCTGTCTCTGACTCTAGAACTCTGACGAGAGCTTTTTAATTTGGGAGTGTAAACGGTGTACTTTTTTGCGCTACACTCACCTC
Organism: Drosophila quadrilineata; assembly: GCA_018150725.1. NCBI lineage: Eukaryota > Metazoa > Arthropoda > Insecta > Diptera > Drosophilidae > Drosophila > Drosophila quadrilineata. The sequence continues at coordinate 24,743,267 of JAECWN010000407.1, read as the reverse complement.
ATTACTGCTTATGGACATGGAGTCGACTTCGGCTTCGTATCGACTTCGGCTTCGACTTCGGCTTCGACTTCGACTTGCTTCTACTCGGTTGTGGGCGTTAATGCGGAGGTTAAATATATTCTCGCAGACAATGTCTAGCTGTGAGCCGTATCTGTGAATCTCAGACAGAGTCTAAGTCAGTGTCTGGTCATGATTAAGCGTAGGCTGAACTAAATGCCATTGTAGGGTATGCGGAGCACTAGGTAGACCAGTGTACACACAATTTTAAAGTTCATTTTCATTCGTTATCAACTTTTATTTTCATTACTCTGTTAGATAAACGAGGCATAAACGGTGTTGCCTTTGAGATTCCACATTGAGGTGTCGTCGACTCATCGTAAATTGTATTGCTAGGTGACTAAATCTCCAGACAATCCCACTGCCCAAATGAGAATATGTGGAGAGTAAATTTGCCTCATCGTTAAATCTCATACAAAGTTTGGGATTACTTGGAGAGCTGCTAAAAAGCTTTGCTTCTGTTAATAAAATTGCTCAGCTCGATTCGAGTAAAATAATTATGCCAATTAAGTAAATTAAAAGCTCTTTTTTCTGTATTGTTTATTTACTCTACACCATACATTAATGCTACCTGTGCAGTTGAGCGCTTAGATCTGATTTCTCATTTGCAGGTTAGTGAGAACGAGAGAGCGCCCTTGACAGAGAGAAATAGAGAAAGAGACCGAAAGATAATAATAATCTATAGGAAAGCTTTTAAACTTTTGTCGATTAAATTACTAGTATATTGTTTGTTGATGTTGCTGCTTTTAGAACTAATATCCGTACTCGAAGTTTACCCAAATGTCACATATCAACTCAAACTCGGGCAATGAACAACTATCTAATACTCTGTAGCAAAAATTAAGTATTTTAATTAGTTGTAATATATACATATGTTATGAGCACATAAAAAAAAAAATAAAACAAAATTGTTGTGTTCCCAAAAAAAATCGAAAGAGAAGCTACGATATTTATGAACATAATAATAATAGTAGAATCCGGTTATAGCGAGTTTCAAGGAACCAACGATTTTACGTCGTTATACACGGAAGACGGACTAACCAAAAAATATTTTATTTTCTTTACTTAATGGTTGCCGTGTTCGTAATAGAGGTTTGAAATAAAACAAATTAATTTTTTTAATCAAATCGTTTGATGCTTAAATTTGTTGGCATTCTTTCGCTGCATTTTTTTTTTTTTGGGACGTCGCAATATCCGGTTGAATTCTGGAAATTTCATCGGTAAAAGCGGTTTGTCACTATCTTCAGATGAAGCCCTCAAATTATGTACTATGAATTGCGTCTACCTTATAAATTGTAATGCAATAAGATCCTTGCTCGAAAAGTATACAGGATAGCTGCGCTAACGCAATGACGCATTTACTTTCTGACACACCCTTACAAATACACACACAACATGTGTACCGCCATTTGGGGTCCTAGGCACAGGGTTCTCATGGTGGACCTCACTCGAGTATAGTATTAAGTGCTATTATAGTATTATCGTGCTATTTAATATTTAATGAATATCAGCTATAATTGTGGGATTAAAAAAGAAACTCATATATTAATCAAATTTCAAAGACTGCTAAAATAAAATACTAAAATTCTAAGACAATAATTATTCTATTATATTTAACCAAATAAAAATATGCCAATTATATTAATATTTTTTATATAAATTGTTAATTATTTTTGGTTTTCAAAACAATGTTAAATTATATTAAACTACACTATGAACGCCACATGTTCATTTGTGCAATGAATATGGAACTTCCCTCGATAGTTGCCATTTTTTGAAACTGATAATAAGTTTATGATAGATAAGGCCTGCTCTAATCAAGTTTCCATCCCTGAATCACTCTAGAACAAAATAAAGCTTCACAATGCAAAACCAACTAATTTGAAACATTACATTTTTTTTCAATATTATTTATAATATTTTATTAAAACCATTAAAATATCTGTCAAAAAGACATAACTCAAATTGTTGATACAATTTCAAGCGCCATAGTCTTGCTGAATAGTGTCGTGCCTTATCACCGAGGATTGCATGTTCTCCGTAAATTTATATTATTCCGGCTGTATGAAAAACGTTTCTCATTCTGACTTAGAACACAGTCCGAGACTCATATAATGCTCGGCAGTTCTGCCTGGATTGCCAGTATCTGCCTGAACAGCTTTAGTTCAAGTTATAATTTGTGCGCATATCATGGATATAGGGATTGCTTTGTTAGCAGCGTTGCTGGGGATACTTTTATACGGATTCTCCGTATGGCGGCGCAGTCTACAGTATTGGCAAAACTTGGGCATACCCTGTGACGAACCTGATCAGCTGTTGGGTTCAATGAAGGGAGTGCGAAAAATTCTCTCATTCCCAGAGATTTGGTTGCAATATTACAAGAAATTCAAGGGCACAGGACCCTTCGCCGGGTTTTACTGGTTTCGCACTAAGGCGGTTTTCATCCTTGAACCCTTTTTGGTCAAGCATATACTGATCAAGGACTTTAACAAGTTCACTGATCGAGGATTCTTCCACAACCCAGAGGATGATCCACTTTCGGGACAGCTGTTTCTTCTCGATGGACACATGTGGAAATCTATGAGGAACAAACTTTCCTCAACTTTCACATCTGGCAAAATGAAGTTCATGTTTCCCACAGTCGTCAAAGTAGGTGAAGAATTCGTCTCTGTGTTCGGAGAAATGACTAAAATATCTCAAATTGTGGAAGTGCGCGAACTCTTGGCTCGGTTCACAACGGATGTGATAGGTACTTGTGCTTTTGGCATCGACTGCAGCAGCCTGAAGGATCCCGATGCAGAGTTCCGAGTCATGGGCCGAAACGTTATAACGGAGCAGCGACACGGTCAATTGGGAATAATAATAAGAAATTGCTTTCCTAAACTGGCTCGTCGTTGCCGTATGAAAATGACTCCACAGTATATAGAGGATTTCTTCATGAGGATCGTCAAGGAAACTGTTGCCTACAGAGAACAAAATAAGATAAGAAGAAACGATTTCATGGATCAGTTGATAGATTTGAAAAATAATCGTATATTGAAATCCGAGACTGGGGAGAGCATGAACTTGACGATTGATGAGATTGCTGCTCAGGCCTTTGTATTCTTCACCGCGGGATTCGAAACATCATCAACCACAATGGGATTCGCGCTCTACGAACTGGCCAAGGCACAGGATATTCAGGATCGAGTGAGAATTGAATGCAACCAGGTGTTGGCTAAAAACAACGGCGAGTTGACCTATGAAAGCCTTAAGGAAATGGAATATCTCTGTCAAGTTATATCGGGTAAGTGAACCTATTAAGTGATTCTATTATTAGAAATTTTCCTCATAACTTCCCACTTCATAGAAACCCTTCGCTTGTACACCGTGTTGCCCGTCCTGAATCGCGAGTGCTTGGAGGACTTCGAGGTTCCTGGTTATCCGAATTATGTGATCAAGAAGGGAATGCAGGTGCTTATCCCAGCTGGTGCCATGCATCGCGATGAGAAACTGTATCCCGATCCAGATCGTTTCAACCCGGACAACTTTGAGCCGGATCGTGTGAAGAATCGGGACTCTGTGGAGTGGCTGCCCTTCGGAGATGGACCTCGTAATTGTATTGGAATGAGATTCGGAGAAATGCAGGCTAGGATTGGATTGGCAAAACTGATCACTAATTTTAAGTTCTCGGTATGTGAAAAGACCCCTATTCCCATGAAGTATCATAAAGAAAGTTTCCTGGTCGCGAGTGAAACGGGCATTTATCTGAAAGTGGAAGCTTTGAAATAAAATTAGACCTATACCTACAATTTATTATGCTGAATCACTGTGTTGGGAAAGGTCAAGGGAAAGTCGGATTCCCTTGAAGAGGCGGGGTATGATGATTCATGGAGTCATTTTCTCACTGAGAATGAATTCTGAGTAGCTAAAAATAATCAGTTTTACTTTTCTGCAAGTAATGATACCACAACATATAGGTAATCAGTTCGATTGAAGTTTATTTGATAAGATATTGTTTCTGTGGCACTGATAAAGCGGTTATAAGATGATATTTCAAAGTTTATAGATTTCATTATATCAAGCTGAAAGTTATATGTGAAATAATAATACTATGATTTCATCGCACTGTTTGGCCTATCGAAAATAGTCAACACAATCTCTGTCAAGTTCCACCAAAGTAGGTTCTGCCACACTTATCTGGGGTTGAACAAGTGCGAATAGGTCTACCGATAAGAAGGAAATTTGTCATTCTGATTACATACCTGCTCAGTCTTATATGAAGCTTTCGTATCGCCGGTTACCTCTCAGTTGTGCGGCGTACTCGACTGGGGATCAGTGCTTCGTGTCTTAAGTCGTATAGTCGCCATCGTCATGGGAGTTGAATTGATGCTGCTCACAGCCCTGCTGGGGTTTGTGGGATACCTTTTGTTCCGTATGCATAAGAAAATGCATTATTGGCAGGACTTGGGTATTCCCTGTGAAAAACCGCATCCAATCATGGGCAACATGGTCGGAGCACGCACCAAGTACCCCATGAATGAGGTATTCGAGAGATATTACAACAAGTTCCGTGGGCAGGGACCTTTCGTTGGGTTTTACAGCTTCCAAAGTCCGGCTGCATTAATTATGGAACCCTTTCTAGTCAAACAAATATTGATCAAGGAGTTCAATAAGTTTACGGATCGAGGATTCTTCAGTAACCCCAAGGATGACCCACTCTCTGGTCGTCTAGTTCTGCTCGATGGGCATAAATGGAAGGCCATGAGAAATAAACTGTCGTCGACATTTACCTCTGGCAAAATCAAGTTCATGTTCCCCACCGTCGTCAAGGTTAGTCACGAGTTCGTTGACGTCTTCGGCGACATGATGGCCAAGTCATCTATTGTCGAGGTTAAGGAATTATTGGCTCGTTTCACGACGGATGTGATTGGCACTTGTGCTTTTGGTATTGAGTGCAGCAGCCTCAAGGATCCCGATGCTGAGTTCAGAGTCATGGGACGTCGTGCTCTTACTGAGTTCAATCACGGAGTGCTGGGCATGGCCTTCCTTTCCAGCTATCCCAAGTTAGCCAGTCGCCTGCACATGAGAATGACTCCACGTCATATCGAAGAGTTCTTCATGCGAATCGTACGAGAAACTGTCACCTACCGGGAGAAGAACAACGTTCGACGCAATGATTTCATGGATCAACTGATTGACTTGAAGAACAATCGCCTTATGAAGTCGGAGACTGGCGAAGACATGAGCCTTACCATGGAAGAGGTCACTGCCCAGGCATATCTCTTCTTCAACGCAGGATTCGAGACATCTTCAACGACCATGGGGTTTGCCCTTTATGAACTGGCGAAGCACGAGGATGTCCAACAACGAATGAGAGATGAAGTCATCGAAATCTTAGCCAAAAACAATGGACAACTAACCTACGAAGCGCTCAAAGACATGGTATACCTCAATCAAGTTATATCAGGTAACCCATCTATCTCCCCAATCATTAACTTTCTTTTAATTGTCTTTCCTTTTAGAAACATTGAGACTCTATACTGTTCTTCCAATATTAAACAGACAAAGTCTGGAAGACTTCGTTGTGCCCGGCTACCCGAAATATGTGATCAAGAAGGGTATGTCGGTTATAATTCCAGCTGGAGCCATGCATCGCGATGAGAAACTTTACCCCGATCCATATCGTTTCAACCCGGACAACTTTGAGCCGGAGCGTGTGAAGAATCGGGACTCTGTGGAGTGGCTGCCCTTCGGAGATGGACCTCGTAATTGTATTGGAATGAGATTCGGAGAAATGCAGGCTAGGATTGGTTTGGCAATGCTTGTCAAGAACTTTAAGTTCTCTGTCTGCGATCTGACGCCGATACCCATGAAGTACAGCAAGAAAAGCTTCCTCTTGAATAGTGAATCTGGAATCTTTCTGAAAGTTGAGAAAGCATAGAGAGGTTCGAACCGTATTGAAACTCTTCACAGTAGCATCTGGTTACTGTGTTGGAAGTTCTTGACAAGTTGATAGATTTTCTAAGATTCCTTAGTAATTGAACTTCACTCAGTTCAAAAAAAAAATGTTAAAGGAGTTTACGGTTAAAAAATTGTTGTTAATAATGCCAAAATATAATATTTTACAATAAATTTATTGTACATCATTTTAATTGTGTTATTTGTGGATTTGTATTTGTGAATAATAACAAAAAATATAGCAGAGCATAAGTAAAACATAACTTTTTCCAAAAACTGTACACTTAGAAGACCAGAGAAAACTCTGTTTATCAGTAAGCACATAAAGAAAGAAGAGTCCACTACACTCTAACCTAAAAAAAACCATAAATTAATTCCACAAAAGAATTTATTTGGAAGATTTTAATTTATTATTACTAATAGTATTGGAATAAGGAGAAATCGTTAAAAACTTAACAAAATAACTGTATAAATAAACGAATGTTATTTTGTTAAGTTTTGTATTTGCTTTAAGGACGCTTAAAATTGTATTAGGAATAAAAAATTCGATGATCAAGACTGTTTTCTCATAACATATATCGTTTGAAATCGAAGACGACCGCCCATCAGCGAAATCGAGTGATTCCTATAAGTGGGTCTTTTATTTCGACACCGAAGCTAACGACTCCAATTTGGGTATGTAGACTCATTCATACCAAAAGCTCTTTAAGTTTTTTTTGTTTGGTCATTTTTTCTGTACCAAGCCCCATTTGCACGTACCCCATTTTATGTTTAAACCTCATTTCACAGTCACTTCGTTGACACTTAAATTTCTGCCAAGAACCTTTGCAGGACTTCTGCAGAGGTCCCCTTTCATTCGAATATAGACTGCTGCTAAAGGCGATCGGATAGCGCCATCCCTCATGCACCTTGTTCCGTTAACTACTTGGGACCAGTGCATTGCAGTGGTGTCATTTCAGCGTTTTTCCAATCGAATCTGACATTTTTAAAAGTGTGTTGTGTGTGCGGTAAAAATTAGAAGGCAGTGTTTAGCGTAAATTCTACCTCTTCTAGGAAACAGCGTTAGGGTTTTTCGAAGTTTAACGTTTTCTTCGCTTTGATTGATGTCTTAATATGGATTAGCATGATTTCAGATTGTGGCAATAGTATTATAATTATTATTATTATCTTTTTTTTTGCTCGCCCTCTTTCGGATCGCACGTGTTGTGAATCTTGTCGGAATTATGGATATACATTTTTGACATTTGTGAAAATATGTCTTTCTTATTGCTAAATAAGCAAAATTCCTTCCTTACATTTTCCTATATTTATCTCCATGAGATTCCACTTTTCCAGCTAGCTTTCTTTGAGAATCCGGTTTTGTTTGCTCAGAAAATTACACCACTGCCTGGGATGGCGAAAGGTTACACTGCAAGACCGACCTTCGTTGTTTATTTTGAGCAAATAAGTTCAGATTTTGTATGTAACAATGCTGCTGTCGCAATGCAAGATATTTGAATTATCCAACTTTTTATTTCTTTCAGTGTCTCTTGTTATTGGTATTTGTTATTATTTGGTTAATGATACTTTTAACACTGCATATAAACCGATAGAACTTCTAACTGTTTACGATAGATTCGAATTGTTCTGAGCGGGTGGAGCTGGTGCCGGGAATCGTGTAGTTGGAGAGCCCATTTCCATCTGCTGACTTGTTAGTATTGGAACATGTGTATTATTTGCACTTTGATTTTGTGTCTGACCTTGAATAACATTTAAAGGGTTAAAAGTATTTTTTAAAATATTTGATTGCAATATGTAGTCTACTAGTAAATCTGCTAATAATAACTAAAAACGCATTAATAAACTCTTAACATGATTTGGTGGGAATAATCGTTGTCTATTGAAAGTGCAAAACCATCTGATTTAAAATAAAATCAGTTAAACTAAAAATAAGTTGGTTAACAAGTTATCAGATAACAAGTATGGATGAACAGCTCCTTTTGAAGTGTTAGAACCCCAAACAGTGAAATATTTTTAATCATTTTGTTTTGATATTGATAACGATAATTTGTGCTTTACGCACGAGTAAGTTTATAGGAAATACAATCTAAACATTCTGTCACTGTGACTCTGGAAAGCTCCAAGTTTCGTTATAACTTTAAGCACTCTCACAGCAACGGTCAGTAGACAGATGGAGTTCATTCATAGCGGACAACCTGATTCAATTCCACAAAGTATTTTCTACCTTCGATCATGGCTATCTCAACACTTTTGGTAACGGCTTTGGTAGCCTTACTTGGGATTCTCTTTCTCAAGTTACGCCAAAAGTTAAACTATTGGCAAAATTTGGGCATTCCGTCTGAGAAACTTCATTTGTTGATGGGAAACCTCACTGGAGTCCAAACAAAACGTTCATTCGCCGAGGTTTGGTTCAGCTACTATAAGAAGTTCAAAGGTACAGGTCCCTTCGCCGGTTTTCATTGGTTCCTTCGTCCTGCAGCATTCATTCTGGAACCATTCCTTGTGAAACACATACTAATCAAGGACTTTAACAAGTTCACCGATCGTGGATTCTTCCACAACCCCGAGGATGATCCACTTTCGGGTCAGCTGTTTCTCCTCGATGGACCCATGTGGAAATCTATGAGGAACAAACTCTCCTCAACTTTCACATCCGGCAAAATGAAGTTCATGTTCCCCACTGTCGTCAAAGTAAGTGAAGAATTCGTCACAGTTTTTGGAAATATGGTCGATAAGTCGCAGCAAGTCGAGGTCAGAGAGCTCTTGGCTCGGTTCACAACTGATGTGATCGGTACTTGTGCTTTTGGGATTGAGTGCAGCAGCCTAAAGGATCCTGATGCAGAGTTCCGAATCATGGGTCGACGTACCATAACCGATTTGCGTCACAACATTCTTGGCATTATGATGCTCAATAGTTTTCCAAAAATCGCCAGGCGTCTCCATATGAAAATGACTCCACAGCATATAGAGGATTTCTTCTTGAGGATCGTTAAGGAAACTGTTGCCTACAGAGAACAAAATAAGATAAGAAGAAACGATTTCATGGATCAGTTGATAGATTTGAAAAACAATCGTATATTGAAATCCGAGACTGGGGAGAGCATGAACTTGACGATTGAAGAGATTGCTGCTCAGGCCTTTGTATTCTTCACCGCGGGATTCGAAACATCATCAACCACAATGGGATTCGCGCTCTACGAACTGGCCAAGGCACAGGATATTCAGGATCGAGTGAGAATTGAATGCAACCAGGTGTTGGCTAAAAACAACGGCGAGTTGACCTATGAAAGCCTTAAGGAAATGGAATATCTCTGTCAAGTTATATCGGGTAAGTGAACCTATTAAGTGATTCAATTATTAGAAATTTTCCTCATAACTTCCCACTTCATAGAAACCCTTCGCTTGTACACCGTGTTGCCCGTCCTGAATCGCGAGTGCTTGGAGGACTTCGAGGTCCCTGGTTATCCGAATTATGTGATCAAGAAGGGAATGCAGGTGCTTATCCCAGCTGGTGCCATGCATCGCGATGAGAAACTGTATCCCGATCCAGATCGTTTCAACCCGGACAACTTTGAGCCGGATCGTGTGAAGAATCGGGACTCTGTGGAGTGGCTGCCCTTCGGAGATGGACCTCGTAATTGTATTGGAATGAGATTCGGAGAAATGCAGGCTAGGATTGGATTGGCGAAACTCATAACCAAGTTTAAGTTTTCGGTGTGTGAAAAGACTCCCATTCCTATTGTATATGATCCAAAGAGTTTTTTGCTATCAAGTAAGGACGGAATTGTCCTTAAAGTGGAACGTGTTTAGGACTTTCGCAATTATACATACATGATGTACTAGTGATGAGTTGAGTCTAATAACAGAATTCTTTCTTATTCTTTACATTGGATTATTTTTCTTCATATTGGTACACTTTTAATAATAATAAACATTTATATGTTGTGAACTACAAAAAATCTTGAGTGGCAACTCAATTTGAAAAATATATTGAAATAAATTCGAATTTAAGACAACATATGGCCGCTATGAAATTGCTGATGTAGGCATTTCCCATGCAACCTGTTAGCCTTAAGCTTAAATCTTATTCTCATTTTAATGTAGTCTTCTTTTGTAATTACATAAACTCACTCTACAGCCATCCAATTAGAGAGTGAGGCTCGGTGCACCGCACCTTAAGAACTAATTAAATTATCATACAACTAAGCTTGTTTAATTTATTATTATTTAATTTATATACTGACTAAGGATCAACAGAGACATCGGGTCATTCCTATATGATAAGTGGGTCTTTTATTTCAAGACCGACAATGTAGACTCAGTTATATCAAAAGCTCTTCGAGTTGTTCTTTTTTCTGTACCACGCCCCATTGCTTAAACCCCATTTTATGTCACTTTGTTGACTTCGTTAATTTTCTTGCCAGAATTCTGGCAAGTGCCTCTGGCAGGACCTCTGCAGAGGTCCCCGTATATTCATTCGTATATAGACTGCAGCTAAAAGAGATCGGATAGCGACATCCCTCACGCACCTTGTTCCGTTAACTACTTGGGACCAGTGCACTGCAGTGGCGTCATTTCAGCGTTTTTTCCATCGAATCTGACATTTTTAAAAGTGTGTCGTGTGTGCGGTAAAAATTAGAAGGCAGTGTTTAGCGTAAATTCTACCTCTTCTAGGAAACAGCGTTAGGGTTTTTCGAAGTTTAACGTTTTCTTCGCTTCGATTGATGTCTTAATATGCAATATCATGATTTCAGATTGTCTTTTTTATTGCTAAATAAGCAAATTGCTTCCTTAAAATTAGCTTTTCTTATCGTGTAGTTAACGTTGGCACAGGTGTGAAAGGAAATTTGTTCATCCTCCATACCCCACTTGAGTCGGCCCGCGGCTAAACAAAGTGAAGCTCCTGCCTCCATCAGCAAATCATGCCCTATAATACCAGCGAATGTCGACAGGTCCTGGTAGTAGGAAAAAGGTTGACTTTGTGTTAAACAATAAAACGAAACATTTTTTTTTTTTTTTATTTTAGTAGTTCCATGGATAGAATGTATTGTGAAGGGGGGCTCAACAGAGCGGACGCCTAAAAATTCTTCGGATAAAATTGTTCGACGCGCCCGTGTCTATAAGAAATTTCATATTAGTCCCCGCTACTCTTCGTCTGATGACGGGTAGCAGGGATCTCCCCCCAAAAAATTGATTTCATCGGAATCGTATCCAGTGGTCGTTTCGTTATCAACCTGAGCTTCTGCGTTCCAGGCAGCATCAGCATAAGCGTTTGACTCTTTTGTCGTGCCTAGCGCAACGTGATTCAGCCTCTGTTGCCCCTTGCGGCTACCCGAGCGGTTAGACATAACTGCTGAAGTTTGGATAGGCTGCATTACTCTTGAAGAGGACGATTCAATCTTTATGCTTTCTAGCGCACCTTTACTATTCGGTTGCTTAGCTATATAGTGATCAGACTGGTCTTTCGTTTTATTCTGCCTGTTGAATTGGTGGTTCCTAGCAAGGCCTCTTGCCAATGTTGGATCGTAACACACTTTATCCGTCAGCTCTTCTCTATACCAACTGTCAAAATTGGTATTGAATTTTCGAAGTTGGGGTAATTTTGAACCAACTTCGAAAATTTTCCCAACTTCCATAATTGGTATTGAAGGTCAGGGTTTCAAATTGTCTTTCCAATCATGAAAAGTCTAATTTGCCACTCGAGACGAAGTCCCAAGCAAAGTTACGCTGAAATGTAATCATGTGTACACACAAGAAGCTATGCTTGTGTTTATATTCTGGCAGGCATTTATCTGGTGGGATAGCCCAATTCAGAAGCAGCGATATGTAAAGCAATGACAAGATAAAACATATCCTGTAAGAAAAATAAAGGCGGAACACAGGGTGAAGATCCGTCTTGCAGTGCATGGGTCGACCGTCGACCCGACGCAGGTAGTCGAAAAAGGTAGTCGAAAATGGCAAAAATATGTAAATCGGCTGGGGACCCACAAACACAGTGACGAGTATGTGTACGTACAAGATGATGAGAGTGTATTTGTTATTTGTTGTCATAGCTATGAAAATGGGCAACAGAATGAGAGAGGCAGGCAAGAAGCAAGCTCTCAACAGCGAACAGTATTGGTTGTGAGGGACTCTGAGTCAGAGTCTCTGACATGCTAATTAGCTGCGATCATAAGAACATCATGCGGGCTCTATACGAAGCGTCCGCCCTAGACGACATACAAAACGGTATTAATTCAGTATAGGTTTCGCACATTGAGAGATCGAGCTTGTCGGAAGCTGTTCGTGTGAGCCGATCGGGGTATGTCGCATTGAACTGGGGTATCTCGCTAAGAAATTTCGTGGCCGTTTTCGTTGTATGAAATGTCCCATCTATATATTATATGGTCGGTGTTACCAGGGAGAGTTTGAAATTTTTTTGGCTTGAAGTACACGTAATTTGTTTATATGTGTACAGGCTGCAATTCCAAATACTTGAAGAGCGTAAAAGAGGCTAGGAGCTAGTATAGCCTTATAAATCTTAGTTTTGTTTGCCAGAGATAGCTTATTATTGGAAGACAGAAGCCAGGACATCTTGGACACTTTGTTTTTGTAAGCGTGTTGTAATGCCGATATATGCTTGCCAAAAGTTAGACTTCTGTCCAGAGTGACACCCAAGAACTTATGAGCTGACGAGTGGCTTAAAACGCTTCCATTTAGAGTTACACCGGGGCAGCTGCGGACTCTATTGGTGAAGGTTATATTGGCGCATTTGCTAGCCTTGACGCAAATATTCCATTTCTTCGCCCATTCTTGAAACGAGTCCAAGTACTCTTGTAGTGCACTCGTGGCATGAAATATGTTGTCGTTTTTAGTAAGCACTGCGGTGTCATCAGCGTATGTAGCAATGAGAGTGTCTCTGAGTTGTAACTCCGAGATCGCATATTGATTGGGCATATCAGCAGTAAATTTGGAGTAGAGAGTCGGACCTAGAACACTGCCTTGCGGAACACCAGCTTCGATCCTTCTGACGGTCGACTTGCTCTCAGAAAGTGATACGCTGAACAACCGCCCATCCAGGAAGCTTTTTACAAGCGTAAATAGCTGTGGGGTCAACACTTTCTTAGCCTTATAGAGCAAGCCAGGATGCCACACTCTGTCAAAGGCTTGTTGGATATCAAGAAAAGCGGCAACTGCGTATTCCTTATGTTCCAGGGCTTCGAGGACGAAGTTAACCACCCTATGCAGTTGTTCAGGGGTGCCATGCTGCCTTGGAAAGCCAAACTGAAACTTGGGGAGCGTCTGCTGTACCTCGTCCAAAGCAAGAATCCTATTTAAAGTTAGTCTCTCCAAAATTTTGCCAAGTGATGAGAGGACTCTTAAGGGCCGGTAAGAGTTCACTTCGGTTAGCGGTTTTCCTGGTTTGGGTATCATAATTATCGTGGCTCTTTTCCATGCCTTGGGAAAGTAGCCAACCCGCAAAATGCTATTGTAGATCCGCACTAAAAACTTCAGAGCACCTTCAGGGAGTATCCTTATTGTCCTGTTATCGAGCAGCTCTTCATCAGGCGCCATTTTTGGGCGTAGCTTTGAGACAAGTTGTTTCACTTCTTCTAATGTTACCGGCTCAGCAGGCAATGCCATTTGGAACGGCGAGTCCAGCGCTGTTTGCACTAATCTGCAGTGCATACCATGCGTAAAGTCAAAAGGCTTGAATCTCTGCTCTAGGTTGTCTGCAAACGCTTCCGCCTTGTCACAACTCGTTCTGTACCAGCCGCCTGCCGGGTTTCGTAAAGCTGTTTTCGGCATTGCTTGTGATTTAAAGCGCTTAGTGATCTTCCAAAGAGAGTAATTCGTAGTATTATCAGTTCCCAGGTTTTCCAGAAAATCATTAAATAGCTGCTCTTTTCTACGGTACAGTACTTTGTGCAGTCTATTAGCTAGACTTCTGTAAATCTGTGGAAGTCTGGGATCACCTGTTCTTGCATATTCCTTCCTTAATCTGCGTTTGGTGTGTAATAGGGCCGCTATTGCGTCAGGAAGTTGTGTCTGGTTCGAATGTTGCCTTATATTTTGGTGACGGGGCGCGGCACTTGCAGCCGCCCGCTTCAATGTGCTCATGAAATGTTGTATACCATCGTCAATGTTTTCCGCAGTATGCAGTGCAGATTCCAAGTCATTGAGTTCCTCCAGTTGTGCCTTGAATATTGCTATGTTCGCGTTTCGGGCAAGTAGGAGAGGCCGATTCCTTAGTTGAGCGGGCTGAGAGTGCAGTTCAGCAATAAGAGAGATGTGGTCCGAAGAAAGTTCGTGAGAGGCTTTTACTTGAAACCTACAGATTTGATACCCATTGGTTATAAAGAAGTCCAGTGCTGTAGAAGTTAGTCGTGAGTTGGCGGAGTAAAATGTTGGCTCTCCTGCAGCTAAAATTTGGAACTGCCCATGAGCAATGGCCTCTTGCAGCTGTTTACCTCGGGAGCATGCCCGAGAATTGCCCCACCACGAATGTTTCGCGTTGAAATCTCCACCCGCTATGAATTTGTGTCCAAACGTGGCAAGTACTGTCTCAAATTCTATTCTCGACCTTTGCTCCCTAGGAGGAATATACAGGGACGCAATTAAAACGCTACCCTCTTCTGTTTGTAATCTCACTAATGCTGTGCTTAAGGTTAGAGCGCACTAGAACAGGTGCTCCTCCTCTGCTATTATCACTTGGGTGAAAGGCATGGTAAGCGTGGAAGCCTGGAAAGAAGATCCGTTGTCCTTCACGCATGTGAGTTTCCGTTGCCAGCATGATGTCGATTTTGTGTTCACGGAGGAATATCCGGAGTTCTTCAGAATTCTTGGTTAAACCTCGCGCATTCCACAACCCGATTTTAATGTTTGATTGAATCATTTTGATATGTTGGAGATCAGAACTTGCACTAGTTCCCGAAAGGCCTTGTTTCATTCAACAGTTTCCTCAATCAGTTTAAACAGTTGATCCATTCTACCATTGATCTCACGTATTGCATTTTCTATAATAACAAATATAATGTTTAGGCCAGAGTCATTCAGAGATGTGGCGTTAGCATGCAGAGTGTTAGTACTTGACTGTGTTACACTTGCTTTGGGCCGCACAATATCTGCGTATAACAGTTTCAGCTGGGATGAAACCGCGAGGAGTTGTGTTGTTTCTGCTAGTCATTTCAGTTAAACGTGTCCTTTCCCGGAGCTTTACTGCTTTCTGTTTTCTAACTGGGCATTCTCTGCCAGAGGAGGCGTGATGTCCACCGCAATTTATGCACAGCATTTGCCGCAAATGGGATTCTGCACGCAATAATTTTTGGAATGTTATTTACAATTTGATTTTGTATCTGACGTGTTAGCAGCCAAAATAGTGAAATATTTTTAATCGTTCTGTTTTAGTATAGGGAATATCTCGTATTGATAACGATATATTGTGCCTTACACACGAGTAAGTTTATAGGAAACACAATCTAAACATTCTGTCACTGTGACTCTGGAAAGCTCCAAGTTTCGTTATAACTTGAAGCACTCTCACAGCAACGGTCAGTAGACAGCTGGAGTTCATTCATAGCGGACAACCTGATTCAATTCCACAAAGTATTTTCTACCTTCGATCATGGCTATCTCAACATTTTTGGTAACGGCTTTGGTAGCCTTACTCGGGCTACTCTTTCTCAAGTTACGCCAAAAGTTAAACTATTGGCAAAATTTGGGCATTCCGTCTGAGAAACCTCATTTGTTGATGGGAAACCTCACTGGAGTCCAAACAAAACGGTCATTCGCCGAGGTTTGGTTCAGCTACTATAAGAAGTTCAAAGGTACAGGTCCCTTCGCCGGTTTTCATTGGTTCCTTCGTCCTGCAGCATTCATTCTGGAACCATTCCTTGTGAAACACATACTAATCAAGGACTTTAACAAGTTCACCGATCGAGGATTCTTCCACAACCCCGAGAATGACCCACTTTCGGGTCAACTGTTTCTCCTCGATGGACACAGATGGAAATCTATGAGGAACAAACTCTCCTCAACTTTCACATCCGGCAAAATGAAGTTCATGTTCCCCACTGTCGTCAAAGTAAGTGAAGAATTCGTCACAGTTTTTGGAGATATGGTCGATAAGTCGCAGCAAGTCGAGGTCAGAGAGCTCTTGGCTCGGTTCACAACTGATGTGATCGGTACTTGTGCTTTTGGGATTGAGTGCAGCAGCCTAAAGGATCCTGATGCAGAGTTCCGAGTCATGGGCCGACGTTCCATAACCGATTTGCGTCACAACATTCTTGGCAATATGATGATCGACAGTTTTCCCAAACTCTCCCGGCGTCTGCATATGAAAATTACTCCACAGCATATAGAGGATTTCTTCTTGAGGATCGTTAAGGAAACTGTTGCCTACAGAGAACAAAATAAGATAAGAAGAAACGATTTCATGGATCAGTTGATAGATTTGAAAAACAATCGTATATTGAAATCCGAGACTGGGGAGAGCATGAACTTGACGATTGAAGAGATTGCTGCTCAGGCCTTTGTATTCTTCACCGCGGGATTCGAAACATCATCAACCACAATGGGATTCGCGCTCTACGAACTGGCCAAGGCACAGGATATTCAGGATCGAGTGAGAATTGAATGCAACCAGGTGTTGGCTAAAAACAACGGCGAGTTGACCTATGAAAGCCTTAAGGAAATGGAATATCTCTGTCAAGTTATATCGGGTAAGTGAACCTATTAAGTGATTCTATTATTAGAAATTTTCCTCATAACTTCCCACTTCATAGAAACCCTTCGCTTGTACACCGTGTTGCCCGTCCTGAATCGCGAGTGCTTGGAGGACTTCGAGGTCCCTGGTTATCCGAATTATGTGATCAAGAAGGGAATGCAGGTGCTTATCCCAGCTGGTGCCATGCATCGCGATGAGAAACTGTATCCCGATCCAGATCGTTTCAACCCGGACAACTTTGAGCCGGATCGTGTGAAGAATCGGGACTCTGTGGAGTGGCTGCCCTTCGGAGATGGACCTCGTAATTGTATTGGAATGAGATTCGGAGAAATGCAGGCTAGGATTGGATTGGCGAAACTCATAACCAAGTTTAAGTTTTCGGTGTGTGAAAAGACTCCCATTCCTATTGTATATGATCCAAAGAGTTTTTTGCTATCAAGTAAGGACGGAATTGTCCTTAAAGTGGAACGTGTTTAGGACTTTCGCAATTATACATACATGATGTACTAGTGATGAGTTGAGTCTAATAACAGAATTCTTTCTTATTCTTTACATTGGATTATTTTTCTTCATATTGGTACACTTTTAATAATAATAAACATTTATATGTTGTGAACTACAAAAAATCTTGAGTGGCAACTCAATTTAAAAAATATATTGAAATAAATTCGAATTTAAGACAACATATGGCCGCTATGAAATTGCTGATGTAGGCATTTCCCATGCACCCTGTTAGCCTTAAGCTTAAATCTTATTCTCATTTTAATGTAGTCTTCTTTTGTAATTACATAAACTCACTCTACAGCCATCCAATTAGAGAGTGAGGCTCGGTGCACAGCACCTTAAGAACTAATTAAATTATCATACAACTAAGCTTGTTTAATTTATTATTATTTAATTTATATACTGACTAAGGATCAACAGAGACATCGGGTCATTCCTATATGATAAGTGGGTCTTTTATTTCAAGACCGACAATGTAGACTCAGTTATATCAAAAGCTCTTCGAGTTGTTCTTTTTTCTGTACCACGCCCCATTGCTTAAACCCCATTTTATGTCACTTTGTTGACTTCGTTAATTTTCTTGCCAGAATTCTGGCAAGTGCCTCTGGCAGGACCTCTGCAGAGGTCCCCGTATATTCATTCGTATATAGACTGCAGCTAAAAGAGATCGGATAGCGACATCCCTCACGCACCTTGTTCCGTTAACTACTTGGGACCAGTGCACTGCAGTGGCGTCATTTCAGTGTTTTTTCCATCGAATCTGACATTTTTAAAAGTGTGTTGTGTGTGCGGTAAAAATTAGAAGGCAGTGTTTAGCGTGAATTCTATCTCTCCTAGGAAACAGAGTTAGGATTTTTCGAAGTTTAACGTTTTCTTCGCTTCGATTGATGTCTTAATATGCAATATCATGATTTCAGATTGTCTTTTTTATTGCTAAATAAGCAAATTGCTTCCTTAAAATTAGCTTTTCTTATCGTGTAGTTAACGTTGGCACAGGTGTGAAAGGAAATTTGTTCATCCTCCATACCCCACTTGAGTCGGCCCGCGGCTAAACAAAGTGAAGCTCCTGCCTCCATCAGCAAATCATGCCCTATAATACCAGCGAATGTCGACAGGTCCTGGTAGTAGGAAAAAGGTTGACTTTGTGTTAAACAATAAAACGAAACATTTTTTTTTTTTGTTATTTTAGTAGTTCCATGGATAGAATGTATTGTGAAGGGGGGCTCAACAGAGCGGACGCCTAAAAATTCTTCGGATAAAATTGTTCGACGCGCCCGTGTCTATAAGAAATTTCATATTAGTCCCCGCTACTCTTCGTCTGATGACGGGTAGCAGGGATCTCCCCCCAAAAAATTGATTTCATCGGAATCGTATCCAGTGGTCGTTTCGTTATCAACCTGAGCTTCTGCGTTCCAGGCAGCATCAGCATAAGCGTTTGACTCTTTTGTCGTGCCTAGCGCAACGTGATTCAGCCTCTGTTGCCCCTTGCGGCTACCCGAGCGGTTAGACATAACTGCTGAAGTTTGGATAGGCTGCATTACTCTTGAAGAGGACGATTCAATCTTTATGCTTTCTAGCGCACCTTTACTATTCGGTTGCTTAGCTATATAGTGATCAGACTGGTCTTTCGTTTTATTCTGCCTGTTGAATTGGGGGTTCCTAGCACCGAATGCGAGATTTCGCTTGAGACCCGAAATGAACACACGCAGAGCGTCCTCCCAGAACTTCTTACATAGGCCTCTTGCCAATGTTGGATCGTAACACACTTTATCCGTCAGCTCTTCTTTTCTACTTCATCGTAGTATTGAGGGAGAGATAGACTCCTTGCCTCAGTTTGCCTAACTCCTTCTCAATGACATGTATTGGTCTCTTGTCGCTGTATGTTAAATCTAGACGACTAATTATGGCGTCAAAGTTTAGCACCGTCCGAAATGAGGACAGTAATGAATCGGCTGGACCCTTGACATTACTCCTAACTATGAGTACTGCTTGATAATGGCAAGGACTGCCATTATAAGGTTTAAAGATGTGACAGGCAGCGGCTTCTCCCTGTCTCCAAGAGACGTATGACTACTACGCATCCATGAAATCGGGCAAACATTTTACTGCGTCCAAGGGCTCGTCGCAAAAGGTGTCACTCCGAATATCTATCGGAGTATAAGACACCGCGACTGGAGCTGCAACAATAGTTCCCGCTACTTGTGTGGACAGCTCATTAATTTTTTTCAGCAAGGCTTGCCGGTCGCATTGGTTAACAACTGCTTGCTCAGCAAGCTCCTTGGCAATCGGCACTTCCATCATTAATTTGATTTGGTCTGGGTCCATTTTTAAGGAACGAGCATTTTGAGCGGATCTACGCCTAACAATTCTGATTCTAAGAACCCTAATGAGACTACTCGAATCCGACTCTGAATCGCTCGATTGATGCGGAGAAGGGGTTCTATAGTGTAAAAACGAACTTCGACAATTATACCAACTGCCAAAATTGGTATTGAATTTTCGAAGTTGGGGTAATTTTGAACCAACTTCGAAATTTGTCCCAACTTCCATAATTGGTATTGAAGGTAAGGGTTTCAAATTGTCTTTCCAATCATGAAAAGTCTAATTTGCCACTCGAGACGAAGTCCCAAGCAAAGTTACGCTGAAATGTAATCATGTGTACACACAAGAAGCTATGCTTGTGTTTATATTCTGGCAGGCATTTATCTGGTGGGATAGCCCAATTCAGAAGCAGCGATATGTAAAGCAATGACAA
Source organism: Drosophila quadrilineata (assembly GCA_018150725.1). Classification (NCBI taxonomy): domain Eukaryota; kingdom Metazoa; phylum Arthropoda; class Insecta; order Diptera; family Drosophilidae; genus Drosophila; species Drosophila quadrilineata. The sequence continues at coordinate 24,723,306 of JAECWN010000407.1, read as the reverse complement.
GATAAAACATATCCTGTAAGAAAAATAAAGGCGGAACACAGGGTGAAGATCCGTCTTGCAGTGCATGGGTCGACCGTCGACCCGACGCAGGTAGTCGAAAAAGGTAGTCGAAAATGGCAAAAATATGTAAATCGGCTGGGGACCCACAAACACAGTGACGAGTATGTGTACGTACAAGATGATGAGAGTGTATTTGTTTTTGTTGTCATAGCTATGAAAATGGGCAACAGAATGAGAGAGGCAGGCAAGATGCAAGCTCTCAACAGCGAACAGTATTGGTTGTGAGGGACTCTCACATGATAATTTGCTGTTTCCACCTGCTGGCCCTATCTTAATCTCTATTAGATTAAAAGCTGATACAATTTGGGAAACTACAAACTATTTATTACAGTAATTTCCTAGCGGCCGCTCGAAATATGCAGCGTCTGCCGGATATGCAGTGACATGAGTGTCAAATGCGTATTTGACGATTTTGACTGGTGTCTCAATTGGGTCATTTTACAGAACGTTGACTCCAATTAACTTGCAGCGTCTGTTGATTGCAATGACATCCGGTCAAATTGACAGGTGTGAATTGGATCAACATTTTGGAGAATTTTGACTCTGGTTAACTTGTATACACACTGTCAACCACTTCTGTACTTGCAACTGTTAATACTCATAATGTTAAAGAGAGACAGTGCAGCGTACATCATCGCGAAACTTACTTACAAATTGATAAACGAAGTGCAAAGACATGTGTTTTCTCTCGATCAATTAAACCAATACCCAAAGATCTGTTTCCACAATTCGAACAAGTTGTCGAGTGTCAATTGAGGCACTACAACCATATATTTGACATTCGTCAAAACATTTACATTGGAACATGCGTATTATTTACAATTTGATTTTGTATCTGACGTGTTAGCAGCCAAAATAGTGAAATATTTTTAATCGTTCTGTTTTAGTATAGGGAATATCTCGTATTGATAACGATATATTGTGCCTTACACACGAGTAAGTTTATAGGAAACACAATCTAAACATTCTGTCACTGTGACTCTGGAAAGCTCCAAGTTTCGTTATAACTTGAAGCACTCTCACAGCAACGGTCAGTAGACAGCTGGAGTTCATTCATAGCGGACAACCTGATTCAATTCCACAAAGTATTTTCTACCTTCGATCATGGCTATCTCAACATTTTTGGTAACGGCTTTGGTAGCCTTACTCGGGCTACTCTTTCTCAAGTTACGCCAAAAGTTAAACTATTGGCAAAATTTGGGCATTCCGTCTGAGAAACCTCATTTGTTGATGGGAAACCTCACTGGAGTCCAAACAAAACGGTCATTCGCCGAGGTTTGGTTCAGCTAATATAAGAAGTTCAAAGGTACAGGTCCCTTCGCCGGTTTTCATTGGTTCCTTCGTCCTGCAGCATTCATTCTGGAACCATTCCTTGTGAAACACATACTAATCAAGGACTTTAACAAGTTCACTGATCGAGGATTCTTCCACAACCCCAAGGATGATCCACTTTCGGGTGATCTGTTTCTCCTTGAAGGACACATGTGGAAATCTATGAGGAACAAACTCTCCTCAACTTTCACATCCGGCAAAATGAAGTTCATGTTCCCCACAGTCGTCAAAATAGGTGAAGAATTCGTCACAGTTTTTGGAGATATGGTCGATAAGTCGCAGCAAGTCGAGGTCAGAGAGTTCTTGGCTCGGTTCACAACTGATGTGATCGGTACTTGTGCTTTTGGGATTGAGTGCAGTAGCCTAAAGGATCCTGATGCAGAGTTCCGAGTCATGGGTCGACGTGCCATAACCGATTTGCGTCACAACATTCTTGGCAATATAATGATCGACAGTTTTCCCAAACTTTCCCGGCGTCTGCATATGAAAATTACTCCACAGCATATAGAGGATTTCTTCTTGAGGATCGTTAAGGAAACTGTTGCCTACAGAGAACAGAATAATATAAGAAGGAACGATTTCATGGATCAGTTGATAGATTTGAAAAACAATCGTCTATTGAAATCCGAGACTGGGGAGAGCATGAACTTGACGATTGAAGAGATTGCTGCTCAGGCCTTTGTATTCTTCACCGCGGGATTCGAAACATCATCAACCACAATGGGATTCGCGCTCTACGAACTGGCGAAGGCACAGGATATTCAGGATCGAGTGAGAATTGAATGCAACCAGGTGTTGGCTAAAAACAACGGCGAGTTGACCTATGAAAGCCTTAAGGAAATGGAGTATCTCTGTCAAGTTATATCGGGTAAGTGAACCTATTAAGTGATTCTATTATTAGAAATTTTCCTCATAACTTCCCACTTCATAGAAACCCTTCGCTTGTACACCGTGTTGCCCGTCCTGAATCGCGAGTGCTTGGAGGACTTCGAGGTCCCTGGTTATCCGAATTATGTGATCAAGAAGGGAATGCAGGTGCTTATCCCAGCTGGTGCCATGCATCGCGATGAGAAACTGTATCCCGATCCAGATCGTTTCAACCCGGACAACTTTGAGCCGGATCGTGTGAAGAATCGGGACTCTGTGGAGTGGCTGCCCTTCGGAGATGGACCTCGTAATTGTATTGGAATGAGATTCGGAGAAATGCAGGCTAGGATTGGATTGGCGAAACTCATAACCAAGTTTAAATTCTCGGTGTGTGAAAAGACTCCCATTCCCATTGTATATGATCCAAAGAGTTTTTTGGTATCAAGTAAGGACGGAATTGTCCTTAAAGTGGAAAGTGTTTAGTACTTTCGCAATTATACATAAATTTGTTAAATTTGTTAAATATATAGACTATGTTAATCAGACACTCCAATTATGTACTAGTCATAACTAGTGACGACTCTCTACTTCGCCCTCTACTTTTATTTAATTTTTATCAGCATGCAGTATCTGTTCTGAGTACTAGTATATAATATATTTATATGCATATCTAGTGCTCACAGAGGATATTAAACAACTTCATATATCTTAACATAAATCTTAACATAAGATTGCCATTTTTGGTGCAAATGTACCAAAAATGGTAAATTTTTTATGCGTTGGTACATAGGATCACTTTTATTCTCATTGGTACACTTATAATATGTCTGATCGAGTATTTAATTTTATCATTAAATTTTATGTTCACGAAAAATGGCTCTGTTCCATGGGATACAAATTTTGTATGTTAGAAATTGAACCATGACTAACACTGGAAAATTTCGCATACAGTCAGTCGATTTACGATGTTGCGTGTCAATTGAGAAAATATGTACATATGTGTGTGCCAATGTAAGGTCCATCACTACGTAAACAATTGTGAACTACAAAAAATCTTGCATGGCAACTCATTTTGAAAAATATATTGAAATAAATTCGAATTTAAAACACTAAATAGCATAATGTATTGGAAGGAATTGATTTATTGTAAAGTCCTTCACTATGTTTCGTCACTAAGACACTTTTAATTTGTAAAAATAAATTGACATAGTACAGTTTAAAAATTGGTTTATCATTGTTTAAATAAAAGATATATTTTGGTTTCTAAATGTTTGAAAACTATAATTTAAAGAAAAAAATAAAATACAAAATAGTAAAAGTTTATTTTAAAAAGCCGTTAACAAAATGTAGTATTGAACATTAAAAAATACCTAACAAATTTTGTAGTACATTTTGGCTGAAATTGAATCATTTTTTCAAAATTTTTGTAAAATTTTTTTTTTTTTTTTTTTTTGCAATGGCAACCATGATCTTTAGTGGCATGTGTCTTACATAACACGATCTTTCGTTGACAGCAAAGGATTTGTAACGTTTCTATTACAAGAACATGATTCTTTTGGTACAATTCGGCTCATGTTTAAATAGACTATGTATATAGGATTTATTGTAAATTTTGGCTTTATTCGTATATAAATTATTTTAAAATAGCCAAAAAAAATACATTTAATTGCTCTTGCAATAAATATATACTTAAAATTTGAATAGTAAGTATTTATTTTCCTTAGATGAAAAGGAAGTAAGACATTTTAGTCGAACGGGCTGGACTATTACATACCCTGTGCTTTGTGCTCTTATCCCCAATTAACAGTGCACATACACCCAATTCCAGAAGTCTGCGTACACCCTGAAAAAAATGCGGCATCAAACTTTCAACTTAAATTACTCAGCCATTTATTCATATATTTTCAAAATTCTTTTTTGTAAACATAACTATAATCAATTGTCTTTATTAACGTAATTTTTCCAATATTTTTTATTGATGTCTTATAATTTATTTTTAATTTTAAACTAAACCCTACTAAAAAGTGTACACGCAAAAGTTTGCGTACAGCTGTTTCAAGCTGCGTGGAATGAAAGAAACAACGATTACCGTTGGATTTTTTTGATGTAGATAATTTCAATATTGTGTTAGCAATTAGTATTGCACATTTGAAATGTAAATATAGCATAATATTTAGTAGAATCGCAATATGAACCAAAATGTGGAAGAAAATTTCTGTTTTCCACCAAAAATTATTTTAAAGTTATCTTTTCTGGCACAATTATGCAATAAAAATACTGTAATAGTTGGTGGAGCCTACTCCTATAACCAAAAAGGAATAAATAATAGTAATTCATTTGGCTGGATCTTCTCAAAGGCCCGATCTGGCCAACTAACTTCGGTCACCCATCGCGAGCGGACGGCTTTTGCTCAACTTCTAGCCCCAATGTATTGGAGTTTTGATCCAAATTGTGTTCCATAATGTTGATATAGTCCTCCTGTCCCATAATACACTCAATTAATACCAAATTTCTCACTCCGCTTCTTGCAATGGACCCATACCCAAATATTACGCTTCATACATACTACAGCGCATTAACTAAATTATCTGTTTTTAGCGATTCTTCGCCTGGAGAAAATACAAAACATTGCAAAAATTAAAAATTTAATTCCTTCCGAATATATAACAATATTTCAAATGCTATAGATCTTTCAAACTAATATATTAGCGAACGGTAACCGCTAAAAACAGATAATTTTGTTTGCACGGTAGTATATGTACGAAGCCGAATGTTGGTGTAGGGATTCATTACAGAAAGAGGAGTGGAAAATTTGAAATTTATTGAGTGTATTAAGGGACAGGAGGATTATATCAACATTATGGAACACAATTTGTATCACAACTCCAATACGTTGGGGCTAGAAGTTGAGCAAAAGCCGTCTGCTCGTGAAGGGCGATTAAAGGTGTTTGGCCAGATCGGGTATTTGAGAAGATCCAGCCAAATTAATTGTTATTTTTTATTTTTTTTTTTTTGGATAGAGGAGTGGGCTCCACCAACTAGGACAGTCATTTTATTGCATAATTGCGCCGGTAATGATAACTTTAAAATAATTTTTGGTGGAAAACTAATATTTTCTTGCCAATTTTGGTCCATATTGCGATTCTACTAAATATTATGCTATATTTACGTTTCAAATGTGCAATACTAATTGCTAACACAATATTGAAATTATCTACATCAAAAAAATCCAACGGTAATCGTTGTTTCTTTCATTCCACGCAGCTTGAAACAGCTGTACGCAGACTTTTGCGTGTACACTTTTTAGTAGGGTTTAGTTTAAAATTAAAAATAAATTATAAGACATTAATAAAAAATATTGGAAAAAATACGTTAATAAAGACAATTGATTATAGTTATGTTTACATAAAAGAATTTTGAAAATATATGAATAAATGGCTAAATAATTTAAGTTGAAAGTTTGATGCCGCAGTTTTTTCAGGGTGTACGCAGACTTCTGATGCTAGGTGTACATGTGCGCATTACTAGGGGACATGGGCACAGGGTATACCACAGTCGAGCCCGTTTGACTATATCGTTCATTCTTGTTGAACACCATAAGGCGGCATATCAATAATACTACTATATTGCTCTGTTTACGTCACTAATCACACAAGAGGCAACGAAATGTTTCCCCTAAAGAGAGAATTTCAATAAACTTGTTCTCTTGGAAACTACACACTATTCTAACACAAGGTGGCGCCACAACTTCTCCATAGTGACATACAGCCATACATATGTATGTATGAATTACTTTTCGGCTCTTAGAAATTGCGATGAAGTGTATAGATTAGATAAAACAAAAGCTGTGCCAATTATTTCCTGATAATGTTCAAAATGAGTCAATAAAATGTTTGGGGGTTATTGAACTTTATGGTATTCCTTTATGATATCCATAGAAAGGACATAATTTTTGTTTAAGTTACAGAGTTTAAGTCATGTACATTGATTATCGATCATCTTAATTTTCATAATTTGGAAGGCGAAATAGAAGTTTTGTTTGTGAAACTTGATGGAACTTAAAAGCTCAAAGTTTGTATTTAAGAGACGGAACCTCTCTCATCAACGCTCAGTACTTCGCTGAGGTTCAGACACATCGGTCCATAAAAGTTACGGTTGTCGCCGCCGATCATGGGTATTTTCTACATTCTGCTCGCTACTTTAGTGGGCTTAATGGGGTATCTCTTTTTGAAGTTAAGAAATAACTTACATTATTGGGATAATTTGGGTATACCAAGTGAAAAAGCCCATCCCTTGATGGGAAACCTTCAAGGCATTCATACTACGCGTTCATTTGCCGAGATTTGGGATAGTTATTATAAGACATTCAAAGGCACGGGTCCTTTTGCCGGCTTTCATTGGTTCCTTCGTCCTGCAGCATTCATTCTGGATCCTTTCCTTGTGAAACACATACTAATCAAGGACTTTAACAAGTTCACTGATCGAGGATTCTTCCACAACCCCGAGAATGACCCACTTTCGGGTCAACTGTTTCTCCTCGATGGACACAGATGGAAATCTATGAGGAACAAACTCTCCTCAACTTTCACATCCGGTAAAATAAAGTTCATGTTCCCCACAGTCGTCAAAGTAAGTCAAGAATTCGTCACAGTTTTTGGAGATATGGTCGATAAGTCGCAGCAAGTCGAGGTCAGAGAGCTCTTGGCTCGGTTCACAACTGATGTGATCGGTACTTGTGCTTTTGGGATTGAGTGCAGCAGCCTAAAGGATCCTGATGCAGAGTTCCGAGTCATGGGCCGACGTGCCTTAACCGATTTGCGCCACAACATTCTTGGCATTATGATGCTCAATAGTTTTCCAAAATTCTGTGAACGTTTGCACATGAAAATGACTCCACAGCATATAGAGGACTTCTTCTTGAGGATCGTCAAGGAAACTGTTGCCTACAGAGAACAGAATAATATAAGAAGGAACGATTTCATGGATCAGTTGATAGATTTGAAAAACAATCGTCTATTGAAATCCGAGACTGGGGAGAGCATGAACTTGACGATTGAAGAGATTGCTGCTCAGGCCTTTGTATTCTTCACCGCGGGATTCGAAACATCATCAACCACAATGGGATTCGCGCTCTACGAACTGGCCAAGGCACAGGATATTCAGGATCGAGTGAGAATTGAATGCAACCAGGTGTTGGCTAAAAACAACGGCGAGTTGACCTATGAAAGCCTTAAGGAAATGGAATATCTCTGTCAAGTTATATCGGGTAAGTGAACCAATTAAGTGATTCTATTATTAGAAATTTTGGTCATAACTTCCCACTTCATAGAAACCCTTCGCTTGTACACCGTGTTGCCCGTCCTGAATCGCGAGTGCTTGGAGGACTTCGAGGTCCCTGGTTATCCGAATTATGTGATCAAGAAGGGAATGCAGGTGCTTATCCCAGCTGGTGCCATGCATCGCGATGAGAAACTGTATCCCGATCCAGATCGTTTCAACCCGGACAACTTTGAGCCGGATCGTGTGAAGAATCGGGACTCTGTGGAGTGGCTGCCCTTCGGAGATGGACCTCGTAATTGTATTGGAATGAGATTCGGAGAAATGCAGGCTAGGATTGGATTGGCGAAACTCATAACCAAGTTTAAATTCTCGGTGTGTGAAAAGACTCCCATTCCTATTGTATATGATCCAAAGAGTTTTTTGCTATCAAGTAAGGACGGAATTGTCCTTAAAGTGGAACGTGTTTAGGACTTTCGCAATTATACATACATGATGTACTAGTGATGAGTTGAGTCTAATAACAGAATTCTTTATGCGTTGATACATTGGATTACTTTTCTTCATATTGGTACACTTTTAATAATAATAAACATTTATATGTTGTGAACTACAAAAAATCTTGAGTGGCAACTCAATTTGAAAAATATATTGAAATAAATTCGAATTTAAGACAACATATGGCCGCTATGAAATTGCTGATGTAGGCATTTCCCATGCAACCTGTTAGCCTTAAGCTTAAATCTTATTCTCATTTTAATGTAGTCTTCTTTTGTAATTACATAAACTCACTCTACAGCCATCCAATTAGAGAGTGAGGCTCGGTGCACCGCACCTTAAGAACTAATTAAATTATCATACAACTAAGCTTGTTTAATTTATTATTATTTAATTTATATACTGACTAAGGATCAACAGAGACATCGGGTCATTCCTATATGATAAGTGGGTCTTTTATTTCAAGACCGACAATGTAGACTAAGTTATATCAAATGCTCTTCGAGTTGTTCTTTTTTCTGTACCACGCCCCATTGCTTAAACCCCATTTTATGTCACTTTGTTGACTTCGTTAATTTTCTTGCCAGAATTCTGGCAAGTGCCTCTGGCAGGACCTCTGCAGAGGTCCCCGTATATTCATTCGTATATAGACTGCAGCTAAAAGAGATCGGATAGCGACATCCCTCACGCACCTTGTTCCGTTAACTACTTGGGACCAGTGCACTGCAGTGGCGTCATTTCAGCGTTTTTTCCATCGAATCTGACATTTTTAAAAGTGTGTTGTGTGTGCGGTAAAAATTAGAAGGCAGTGTTTAGCGTAAATTCTACCCCTTCTAGGAAACAGCATTAGGTTTTTATCGTTTTCTTCACTTCGATCGATGCTTGAACATGGATTAGCATGGTTTCAGATTATGGCAATCTTATTATTATTTTTTTTCTCGCCCTCTTTCGTATCGCACTTGTTGTGAATCTTATCGGAATTATGGTAAATATTGCATTCTAAAAATTAGCTTTTTCCTATATTTATCCCATGAGATTCCACTTTTCCAGCTAGCTTTCTTTGAGAATCCGCTTTTTGTGCTCAGAAAATTACACCACTGCCTGGGATGGCGAAAGGTTACACTGCAAGACCGACCTTCGTTGTTTATTTTGAGCAAATAAGTTCAGATTTTGTATGTAACAATGCTGCTGTCGCAATGCAAGATATTTGAATTATCCAACTTTTTATTTCTTTCAGTGTCTCTTGTTATTGGTATTTGTTATTATTTGGTTAATGATACTTTTAACACTGCATATAAACCGATAGAACTTCTAACTGTTTACGATAGATTCGAATTGTTCTGAGCGGGTGGAACTGGTGCCGGGAATCGTATAGTTGGAGAGCCCATTTCCATCTGCTGACTTGTTAGTATTGGAACATGTGTATTATTGGCACTTTGAATTTGTATCTGACGTGGTAGCAGCCAAAATAGTGAAATATTTCAATCGTTCTGTTTTGGTATAGGGGATCTTTATAGAATATCTCGTATTGATAACGATAATTTGTGCTTTACGCACCAGTAAGTTTATAGGAAACACAATCTAAACATTCTGTCACTGTGACTCTGGAAAGCTCCAAGTTTCGTTATAACTTGAAGCACTCTCACAGCAACGGTCAGTAGACAGCTGGAGTTCATTCATAGCGGACAAATGAGATTCGGAGAAATGCAGGCTAGGATTGGATTGGCGAAACTCATAACCAAGTTTAAATTCTCGGTGTGTGAAAAGACTCCCATTCCTATTGTATATGATCCAAAGAGTTTTTTGGTATCAAGTAAGGACGGAATTGTCCTTAAAGTGGAACGCGTCTAAACTTGGCTTATATAACGTAAGTTTTAAGAAGTGAGTTTAATATACATACATATACATATACGTACATTGTATGATTGGAAATGGCTGAGCATCAGCAGAGAGACCTAACATAAATAAAGTTCAGATATATTTTTGCATACGTATTCATAGCAGTTATTAAGTTTATTGTCTGTATAGTACAAACATGTGTAAGAGCTCTAATGTCTGTATTCGAAATGTTGAGCAAAAGCGCTAAAGCTTTTGAAGTGCTCTTTCAGAGATTCTCTCTCTTTTGCCTCTCAACAATTGAATTTTAAATTGATGAAGTATGACGTCAGATAATTTTCAGAATTGGAGAATTCTCTGTATACAAATACTATAAACCAGTTTGTCGAGTCTTCTTTATTTTCTTTGGTTTGTTTATGTTTTGTTGAATTCTCTCTCTCTCTTTCTCTCTCTCTTTCTCTCTCTTTCTCTCTCTCTCTTTCTCTCTCTTTCTTGTTGTGAATGAACGAAGCGGGAAATTGTAGTAGAATACCAATATTATAGTACGTATCTATTATAATTGAATACACTATACTTTTTTATATGTATGTATGTTACCCACTATCTTACCGCTGACTGTATTATGAAAAAAAAAAAAAATAATTTGCGTTTGGTTCTACAAATGTAATTTAGTTGAATATTTTGAAATGCGAAATTATGGAATTGTGGAAATTTTTAGTTCCAAATCAAAAAATCTAAATCGAACTATATAAATTTATGATTACAGAATTGGATTCTTAAGACCGAGCAGTTTTTCTATTCTAGTATTTTCCAAACCACTAACCAAATTCTTTCGTAATTGAATATGTATATGTACATTGTAAAATAGTAGAAATGACAATGCCTTATAGCTAAGCCTGAGCTATACTTAAATTTATGAAGTCGACTCTGGATCAGACCTAGATGTAGTTCAATATGATGCACTCTTTGATCACTTGTCGACAAAATTCTTTCCTCTGGATAGCAATCATCAGGAGCGCACGAGCTTGTGTTGGTAAAAAAATTAGAAACCAGCTCATGTTTTGTCGAAATTAATGGATTCTTTGGGTGAAAATCGCAAAAAATGTTATTTTTAGGATCACTTTTATTAACAGAAGTGACAATATAGAGATTTATCCAAAAATATATCATTAGATAGCGTTTTTAGAGCCTTAATATGTTGTGAGGTAATTTGTACTGTGTTCTGGTGAACTAAGCACTAGGTCTAACTGTAGATACACAATTCATGGTGATATTCACAGATCTACTGAGGATCTATATAATATATGTAAGTATTTTAGATACTCACAATAAAAATATGTTAAAGCAGCCCTTCGAGCGAGATTGCGAGCAACTGCAGAGAAATTCGCAGAAAGGACTTTACTTAAATCAAAAAATCATTAAGTCCTTTTGTAGAAGGACTTCTTGAAATGACTTTAATTGATCGGTTACTAGTCGTATGATACCAACTAGGATAATTTTCAAAGATGTCAAGACGCACTCGGAGATTTTGGACCATTTTCAGACCAAAATGCATTTTCAAGAGTAATTCTTCTGTGCCTGAAATATAAAGTCCGATCACATTGGATAAATATTCCGCCAATTGATAAGAAAATGATAAATTTGGACACATTTAATGGTAGACTATATGTTAGGAGCTAAAAAAAACATTTTAAATCTGCACCATTTGGCGGTGACTTAGAGTACAGTGTTTGGTCTTTTGCATTAGAGAGAGGTCAATGCCTGGAATTTGGTTAATGTCCAAATGCTTAGGGACATAATATTTGCATTCCCCGATAACAAGAATTTAAAAATATTGAATAGCTAGCCAGGATAATAGCCTCAAACACTCGCCGAAAATTGCAAAAATGTGGATTTTCTTGAAAAAGGTACATTTTATAAACGGATTCTTACAATTATCTGATCCAAATTATGTTGGAAGCTTATGATAGAAAAACCATTAGTAGATTTAAGTCGAAAAAAATTAAGATTTGTGGATGAGGAGCACGAAAACCAGGTGATCAATTTATAAAGCAATATGTTCAAAACTGTTGATGTCCTTGCTACATATAAAGTCCTGTCAAAGTCCACACATTCAATGAATAACATAATTTACCTAACGGAGATGCCCTGGGGTTGTGTTTTTGGAGTGTCGATGGTAGCTGCCATTCTAGTGCAAAGCCATCATGTTTTTCGCAACGGGCCGTTAACATCTCCTAACAAAAAAAAAAAAAAAACAATATATACTTACATATATACATACATATATACACATACACGGATGCTCACACATGTGTACTGTTATATAGGAACATGGGCATAGTAGAGTATGTTCGGTTATAACCTCTGACCAAATAACGAACATATTATGTTGATAACGTTCTTATGGGTTAAGCACTAAACTGCTATGTATGCATGAAGTAAGTTTGATATACATACATGTATGTTATGTAGTATAAGTTCATGGATATATTATATTATTATATTATATGCAATCTCATATGCATATCTAGAGATCTATTCAGTTCTGGATCATTTACGTATATAAAGATCTTTTAATTGTAGTCTGTATCGTAGAGTAAAAGCTCTAAAGCTTTTGAAGTGCTCTTCCCGAGATTATCTCTCTTTTGCCTCTCAACAATTGAAATTTAAATTGTTGAAGTATGACGTCAGATAATTTGGAGAATTCTCTGTATACAAATACTATGAACCAATTTGCCGAGTCTTGTTTACTTTCTTTGGTTTGTTTATGTTTTGTTGAGATCTCTCTCTTTACCTATCTCTCTCTCTCTCTCTCTCTCTCTTGTGAATGAACGAAGTTCAATATACTATGTTATAATTCATTTCACTATCTTAACCCATATCTTTACTACTATTTATCTTTTTCGTAATATATTGAACTTGATTATTTCTGAACTTTCGTAGAAATTATCCTTCAATCGTATTTATTAAATCAAAGCATTACCAAATACTTATGTACATATGTACATATTACACCTTCTCAATCTGAAGACGTATACCCCTTTCAGCACTCAGCAATACGCTGTTTTTGGCAAATTGAAGCGGTGTTTCAGTATTTGAGGATACCGAAAACCTAAAGTCCTTTACAAGGTGTGCCAGGCCCACACAAGTCTGCATAAGACCAAAGCGGGCCCCAATGCAATTTCGAGGTCCGTCCCCAAATGGAAGCCAAGTACAGGAAGGCCTGGCGGCAATCTCATCTTCAGTAAACCTCTCTGGCTTGAACTTTTCAGGTTCAGGATAGATATTCGGATCGTAGTGTATGCCCAGGGAGGGTATAATAACAGCAGTACCTTTCTCAATGAAATACTTTCGATCATCCGGCATATAGTCCGACTGAGCTTTGCGCCTAAGATGGGCCAATACCGGATATTTTCGTAAGGTCTCTGAAAAAATAACGCGAATTGAAAACATTTGACTTTCTTAAGAAAAACAAAAGGTTTCTCACCCATCATAACTTGCTTCAAGTAAACCATTTGCTTGATGCAATCGTGGCTAAATAGTTTCTGGTGTTTTCCCACAACATCGGCAATTTCTCTCCTCAGTTTATCCTGAATATTTTGATGCAGAGCCAGTTCATATAGCGCAAAACCCATTGTTGTTGAAGATGTTTCGAAGCCCGCCACAAGGAAGACGAATGCCTGCGCCACCAACTCTTTAAAGGATAATCCTTCCTCCTTATTACTCTCTTCGTGTTTTATATACAATTCAATCAACATATCCATAAAATCATTGTGCTTCTCCTTGCATTTCAGACGATAGGTAATTGTCTCCCGAACTATTCGGAAATAGAATTCTTCGACTTCGTCTACATATAGTTTTAAATGAGCTCGACGAGCTAATTTCGGGAATCCAAAAATGATGAAGTCAAGCAGTCCATGGTACCGCCGTTTAGTGACCGCCCTCTTGCCCATCTCAACGAAGTCCGCATTACGACCTCTTTGGCTATTACAGTCCAGACCAAAGGCACATGTACCAATCACATCGGCGGTATATCGACTCAAAAGGTCGGTAATCTCCAGCACCTGATCCGACGAGATCTTCTCGTTGAATATGTCGGTCATCTCTTTTGCAATTTTTACCACAATAGGAAACATCTGCTTCATCTTTCCGGAGGTGAATGTGGGTGAAAGCTTATGTCTCAATAGACGCCACTTGGTACCTTCGATACTAAACAATGTCGCCGAAAGGGGATCATCTACTTCGTTATAAAATGTTCCACGATTCTCAAAATAGTTGAAGTCCTGAATCAGCACTCGCTTCACTAGTTCCAAATCGGTTATAACAACGGTCTTGGTGAGAGAGAAGAAGAATCCGACGAATGGACATCCAATATTCTTGAACTTCTCATAATAATCCTTGAAGACCACACTCAAATGTTTCTTCTTGGGCCAGTCCTGAAGATTTCCTTTGGGAAATGTGGGCTTGTCGTGTGGAATCCCACGTCGATCCCAATAACTAAGACGATATTGTACCGCATAATAGAGCAGGCCCAAAATTATCCCGGTCAGAACTATGAATAATATCATTTTACGATTCGATTCAAACTGAGTTACAGCAAACTCCAGACATGATACTTATAGGCGAAAAGCTCTCGCTATCTCGGATGGGTATTACTTGCTTACGATATGCAGACTGATATCTCTTTCGTTTTCAATTTATAATTTCAGGTATAAAGTTATAACCAATTATAGAAATTATGGATCGCTTGATTGATCAAAATGTGGGCGTGTTGCCGATGCGTAAGAAGCAGGTGCAAATTTGGTACAGTTCGGGGTATTTGTAAAGTTATTTAATGGCAATTAACTGAGCATAGGAAATTACATGAAAAATAAATATATTTTTTAATTATTATTTATTTACCTAAATTAAAATATTAACATAAATAAGATATTAAGTTATATTTATTTATTTATTTAATGTCAACTATATACAGTCGACAGAAATTAATTAGTATGTATCATTACAATAAAATTTAAAAATAATTAAATTAAATATATAAATAAATTATATATATATTTAAAAATTAACAATTAGAATTAAATTAAAATAAAAATAATAAATAAATAGTTCTGGGGTGAATAAATGTAAATTGATTCAACATTTGTTGCTAGGATTGGGGAAACCCAGGAAAACCCAATCAAATCAATGACCACCACCAGAGATTATGTGATTAATGTGTGAGTAAATGTTCTAAGATTAAGGCTTTATTAGTAGAAACAGACGACTCCAGTCTAAAAACCCCGTAAAGACTGTTAAACTCAGAACATAGTACTCTAAAAGGTTCATGCATAAGGTAATTAGTAGGGATTGTGATTCATTAATTTAGATGACATTGATTAACTTACTACTCACTAACTTCAAATCAAAAAAATCCCTCCAATAATTTTAGCACGGATTAAGGTCTGGGAAAGTGTGAAAAGAATAAGAAAAATAGAAACAAAAGAACAGAAGAAATTACCAGTAATTATAATAAATTAGTTATAGTCGAGTATGCCTTACTGTGACTCGATAGTTAAGTGAGCTCGACTAGTTCAAATAATTTTTCGATTAGCGAAAAATATTTTCTAAATTTAGGGCAATCTGTGTGCAAAATCTGAAGTACAACACTCTGAAGCAAGTAATAGCATTATAGTTGCATGGGCTCGACTTTAGTGTACCCTGTGCCCATGTCCCTAAATAACATTGCTCATATATGTGTGTGTGTGTGTGTGTGTGTGCTTTCTTGCATTTGAGTTACTTTGCGTAGATTCATTTCTTGTAGGCAGTGCTGTCATTTTAGCTATTTTATTGTTAGATCTTTAAAAAGGTAGAACACTTAGTTAAATGCTATTAGCTAGAATTCTAGCTGTATACAAGATTTTCCTATTTCTTTTTTATGAGACGAATTGTAGAGCTCAAAGTCAATTAATATCGATTATTTTTTTTTGTAATTTATGTCGAAGTTAGAACTCTCATGAGCAACCTTTATATCGATCACTTACTTCAAACTCATTCAACGCTGGTTGCTTACGAGAGAACTAGGGCTGAGCCAAATGATCTTTCAAATATAACATAACATATGTATGTCAAAAATAAATGAAAAACAACTTTTCAACAAACTTTTGGCACCTGGTTGCTATATTATTATATTAAGGACTGGAAAGAGAAGGATTACACTGAGACAATTATATGTATTGTATTAGATGCAAATCTAATCCAGGAACCAATCTCTCTATTTTAACATATGTATATTGAACTTAACAGAAGTGGTATGTGTTGATTTTACTACAAAATTCCAAATTTATGTCTAATGATGATGATAAATCGATGTAATATTAATATTATTATTATCATACAAAACTAGGTTAAAAGAAAATCATATAATTAAAGTAATTTTAATATATATATAATAATATAATATATATAATATACTCCATAATGTTGTCAATTTATAGTTTATCCGCACTATATTCCAAATTAAATACCTTCAAAACATTTAACATTTTTTCTTTTAGCTATTTCCAGCAATTTTATTAGCCGTTTAATCAAATGATGATCATTCTTTCTGGCATTACTATTTTTGGGTCCGTCCTCTACTTTTTATCCGATCATATTAATATTTGCAATGTAGACACAGAATATTGTACTTAATATATTCCCTAAATTGTTACAGTTACTAAAGTTACTCGCTCTTCCTATTTGCGGACGTATTGAAAAAACTGGAAAACTATCACGTTCGAAGGTCGAAAACGCCTCCTTCCTGTTACGCAAAAATGGGCTTCACACAGGATTCTAATACCCTTTCTTCTTATTTTTCACAGAGCACCTGGTACAAGTACAGACACTCCACAGACGGACAGGAGTCAATCCATTCTCTACAGATGCTCATTCAGATTATATACTAATACTTACAGCTCCTACAACATTTCTTAGATTCGCAGAAAAAAAAAGTATCTCTTTGAAATTTTTGCAGATGGGTAATCAGGGTAGAAGAACCCACATTTTACAAAACATTATTCAGAGTCGAATTTTATTGAAAGCTTCAACAGAATATAGCAGCAATTTACAGTTTTTCCACCTTAAGGTGTATTCCATTTTCAGCACCCAATAATATATTTTTTTTAGCTATCTTTAAGGGAACTTCGGTTATAGTGGAAACCGAAAACTTAAAGTCCTTTACAAGATGTGCCAGGCCCACACAAGTCTGCATAAGACCAAAGCGGGCCCCAATGCAATTTCGAGGACCGTCCCCAAACGGAAGCCAAGTACAGGAAGGCCTGGCGGCAATCTCATCTTCAGTAAACCTCTCTGGCTTGAACTTTTCAGGTTCAGGATAGATATTCGGATCGTAGTGTATGCCCAGGGAGGGTATAACAACAGCAGTACCTTTCTCAATGAAATACTTTGGATCATCCGGCATATAGTCCGACTGAGCTTTGCGTGAAAGATGACCTAAGACGGGATACATCCGAAGGGTTTCTGGAAGGGAATGATATGTTCAATAACAGTCAAAATTAGGAAAGCGTAAGAGAATCTTACCCATCACAACCTGCTCTAAATAAGCCATATCCTTAATATTATCATAGCTAAATTGATTCTGATGCTTTCCAAGTACTTCCTTAACCTCTTTCCTTACCGTATCTTGAACATCTGGATGGCGTGCAAGTTCATATAGTGCAAAGCCCATGGTCGTAGAACTCGTTTCAAATCCAGCCACAAAGAAAATGAATGCTTGGGCCACTAGCTCCTCAAAGGTTAATCCCTCTTCTGCATTTCCCTCTTGATGTTTCTGGTACATTTCAATCAACATATCCATAAAATCATGACGCTTTTCTTTGGTTTTAAGGCGATAATCAATGGTATTTCGAACTATTCGGAAATAGAAATCTTCGACTTCCTGAATGTTAAGCTTCAGATGCAGCTGACGGGCTAATTTCGGGAATCCAAAAATGATAAAGTCAAGCAGACCATAGTAACGGCGTTCCGTGACCGCTCTCTTGCCCATCTCAACGAAGTCCGCATTGCGACCTCTTTGGCTATTACAGTCCAGACCAAAGGCACATGTACCAATCACATCGGCGGTATATCTGCTTACCAGGTCAGTAATTTCTAGCACTTGGGCTGATGGGACCTTCTCTTCGAAAATCTTTTCCATTTCTTCAGCAACTTTCAGAACTATAGGAAGCATGTGCTTCATCTTACCGGATGTGAAAGTAGGGGACAGTTTGTGCCTCAGACGTCGCCACTTGTGACCTTCAATTGTAAACATCGTGGCCGACAGGGGATCATCAATTTCATTATAGAATATGCCACGATTCTCAAAGTAATTGAAATCTTTGATTAGGATACGTTTCACGAACTCCAAGTCGGTCACTACAACGACTTTGGTGAAGAAGAAGATAGCTCCAGCAATTGGGCTTCCACTATTCTTGAATTTCAGATAGTAATCCTTGAAAATGACACTCAGCTGTCGCTTCTTCGGCCAATCCCCAACATTCCCCTTTAAAAATGATGGTTTCTCGTGCGGAATTTCACGTCGAGCCCAATAACTACGCCGACCTTGTACCGCATAATAGAGCAGGCCCAAAATTATTCCGATCAGCGATATAATCAACAGCATTTTACGTCACGTTGCAAACTGAACTGGTTCAGAGCTTTTGCTTTGTATTTATGCACAAAAGCTCCTGCTCTCCAAAAAAATTTTAAATGTTTGAGTGCGATACGGTAACTCTCCTCAATTATGAGGTAATTTGTAGTCAACTGGTGCAAAAACCGAATGTAGACCCTGTACTTAGATAAGAGAACATTTCTAGAGTAGCGCTTTTAGATTATAGAGTCGGTTTGATATATCTATCTGATCATACAAATATAGTTTAATCTAACCTTGCAAGCCTGGGGAACTCCCACTACATTCCTTGGCATATAATAACCTTGAACATATAAAGGATATTCTTTACTAACAACATAAAAATAACTCGCGCAATTTTACAATGTTGTCTGGAATAGATTTTATTTTATTTGTTTTGCAACATTTCTACAAAATTGACTCAACATTAGATCTTTTCAACTTTTAGGTGAATTCCATTCTTAGAAGAAATCAATAAGTTCTTCGGCTCAAATTCTAAGGGTATTTGTGTTCTCGGAGATATTGAAAACTTGTAGTTGCTGATCAAATGAGCGAGACCTACACAGGCCTGCATAAGTCCAAATCGAGATCCTATACAATTCCGAGGGCCATCGCCAAAGGGAAGCCAACTACACGCAGGCCTGGCAGCAATTTCATCTTCGTTGAATCGCTCCGGATTAAATAGTTCAGGGTCCGGATATATTTCTGGGTCATAGTGGATGCCTAGAACTGGTATAATTATCATGCTCTCCTTGTCGATGAAATACTTCGAATCTTCTGGGTTAGAATAGTCAGAGTTTGCTTGCCTAGTCAGATGACCCAGGACAGGATATTTGCGAAGTGTTTCTATGAAAATATTATTATAAATTTTTTCATTAATTAACTAGGAATACCGTACAACTTACCCATTACAACTTTCTCCAAGTATGCCATTCCTTTAATATTATCATAGCTGAATTCGTTGTTGTTATTTGAAAGCACACTCTTAATCTCAATCCTCAGTTTATCCTGGATTTCTTGGTTCATTGCCAGCTCGTATAGAGCAAATCCCATAGTTGTTGAACTCGTCTCGAATCCTGCCACAAAGAAAATGAATGCTTGGGCGGCTAATTCTTCAAAGGTGAGTCCCTCCGCCGTGTTGCCCTCTTGCTGTTTCTGATACATTTCAATCAGCATGTCCATGAAATCATTCCGTTTCTCTTTGGACTTCAGCCGATACGTAACTGTATCTCGAATGATTCGGAAATAGAAATCTTCCACTTCTTGTAAAGTCAATTTTAAATGAATTTTGCGCGAAAATTTCGGGAAACCAAATATCAAGAAATCCAACATTCCATAATATCTGCGCTTTGTTATCGCCTTAGTTCCCATCTCAACGAACTCAGCGTTCGGATCCCTTAAGCTATTGCAATTAAGACCGAAAGCGCAGGATCCAATGACATCAGCGGTATATCGTCCCATAAGATCGGTAATCTGCAGCTCTTCAGGATTCGTTACTTTTTCGTTAAATACTTTTACCATTTCTTCGGCGACCTTCACGACGAGAGGTTGCATATGCTTCATTTTGCCGGAAGTAAATGTGGGCGAGAGTTTGTGTCTTAAATTTCTCCATTTTTGTCCTTCTATTGTAATCAAAGTCGCGGAGAGGGGATCATCGATTTCATTAAAGAATATTCCGCGGTTTTCGAAGTTATTGAAATCCTTGATCAAAATTTTCTTTGCCATTTCAATATCAGTCACCAAAATGGTTTTATTGAAAAAGAAAAGGAACCCAGCGAAGGGGTTTCCGCATTTCTTAAATTTCAGATAGTAATCTCTGAAGACAACACTCAATTGCTTCTTGCCAGGCCAATCCACGGCATTTCCCTTTGGAAATACTGGCTTTTCGTTGGGAATTCCACGACGATCCCAATAGTTAAGACGATTCTGAGCCGCATAATAAAGCAGACCCAAAATAACTCCGAACAATGCAATAATCAACAACATTTTTCAATTATCAAACTGAGCAGAAGCAGCTGTTTCTCTCGTATTTATATGAAAAAGCTCTCGCGCTCACAGAAAGCTTTCAACTGATTGAGAGCGTTATGTGTTATGTGGTGTGTCGAAAGAGAGAAAAATTGTCGATTTGTGCTAAGATCATTGCGTTTGGAATTTCGTTATAGAGAGCATTGTTGAATCAATTGTTTATTTGTTTATACATATGTATGTATGTAAGTATGTATACGTACACAGGTTTATCGGCATAACTATTTGACGGTTGCTAGTTTAATTCGTTTTTCCATTTCCATAAAAACCAGTAAAATTCTCCTTAGTAAACCGGGTTTAAACACTTATTAATTATATTTATTTTTATTTGGTATATCTTATGTACAACATATGTACATACGCCAAATATGAATGGTTTAAAAAATATAAATTTCTCAAAATATTTATATTCGAAAGAGATACATATGTAATAATTAAAATGACATTATATACCTACATATGTAAATACGATAAAGTATTTATCTTAAATCCATTACCAGATAGTTAATTTTCTTCAATTTCTATACATGGTTTCATGCTCAATAAATATCTTGATTTGTATACAAACATACATATTTTTTCTGATCGATGAGCTTGAACTCAATTAAAATTTATATCCAAACGGAGACGAAAAGGCAAAATATATAAGTTATAAGATAACACATAAGTAATTATTGGCCAGAAGCTTATGAATAACCCTCGCTGAACTATATTTCATAAGTTTATTAACCCTCGCAATTGCTGCGCTAAGCACTTTGTATCAGCGCACCGTAGCTTCAATGGTCAGCGGCGGTAACCGGACACTTTTGTTATGTCGCAAGAGTTTTCCGTTTATGCCTGTGATTATGCTGAGTCGGCTTGCCGACTATGATATTGTGGCGTGATGCGAGTTTTGATTTAGCTTAAGAAGAACTTTGTAAGTTAGTTTTGAATACAGCGCTCCACCAATAAGTCGCTTAATAAATATCATTGCTCCGGCACTTGCCGTCAAATATTATATTTTCTTATTATTTTCTGAGCCCAAGGCCAGCAATAGAAAGTACAGTCACTTTCCACCGTAATCATCCTACTGGCAGCAGCAGCAGGACGAGGACACCACACTGGACATAGGATCCAAGGAAGAAACTTAATTTATATATATGCGGCTCAGAATCGTCTTAACTATTGGGATCGTCGTGGAATTCCCAACGAGAAGCCAGTATTTCCAAAGGGAAATGCATACATACATATGTATGTTGCTAATACCTTTTTGGAAGTCTTTAAATAAACAATATGCACTTACAGTGCAGATATGTATGTATATATGGGCAGCCTACGAAGACTGAAGAATAAACTTTTATTTGATTGTTTACAAATGTAGATTCCAAATTCATTTATTTTAAAATTTCAAAATCTCTTTCATTGGATTTTAGTTGAAATTTTGTCGACATTCAGATGAATTCCGTTTTCTGCAGAAAGCAAAAAGTTGTGAGTATTGAATTTTATAGGAATCTGAGTAGCCGAAGAGACTGAAAACTTAAAGTTGTTGATCAGATGAGCCAGTCCTACACAGGTCTGCATTAGTCCAAATCGAGATCCAATACAATTCCGAGGCCCATCGCCAAAGGGAAGCCAACTACACGCAGGCCTGTCTGCAATTTCTTTATCATTGAAACGTTCCGGATTGAACATTTCTGGTTCCGGATATATATTGGCATCATAGTGAATGCCCAGCACGGGTATAATAACGTATGTGTCCCTCTCGATGTAATACTTGGGATCCTCCGAGCTACAATAGTCAGAGTTAGCTTGTCGTACGAGGTGACCTGCAACCGGATATTTCCGAAGAGTTTCTAAAATATGGAAATAGTTAGGTCTTTACAGCAAAGTTGTTCAAAAAGTTTTTTGCTCACCCATAACAACTTTTTCTAAATATGACTTTTCTCTGTTATTATCAAAGCTAAAGACATTGTTGATATGTGACATTACACTTCTAATCTCATTCCTCAGTTTATCCTGGATTTCTTGGTTCATTGCCAGCTCGTATAGAGCAAATCCCATAGTTGTTGAACTCGTCTCGAATCCTGCCACAAAGAAAATGAATGCTTGGGCGGCTAATTCTTCAAAGGTGAGTCCCTCCGCCGTGTTGCCCTCTTGCTGTTTCTGATACATTTCAATCAGCATGTCCATGAAGTCATTCCGTTTCTCTTTGGACTTCAGCCGATACGTAACTGTATCTCGAATGATTCGGAAATAGAAATCTTCCACTTCTTGAGTGACAACTTTCAAGTGCAAACGGCGAGCGAATTTCGGAAAACCGAATAAAAAGAAGTCTAAAAGTCCATGATATCGACGTTTTGTGATCGCTTTGGTGCCCATCTCAACGAACTCCGCCTTTGAATTTCTTATGCTATTGCAATTAAGACCGAAAGCACAGGAACCAATGACATCAGCGGTATATCTTCCCATTAAATCGGTAATCTCCAGGTCTTCAGGTTTCGTCACTTTTTCGTTAAATACTTTAACCATTTCTTCGGCGACCTTCACGACGAGAGGTTGCATATGCTTCATTTTGCCGGAAGTGAATGTGGGCGAGAGTTTGTGTCTTAAATTTCTTCATTTTTGTCCCTCAATGGTGACAATAGTGGCAGATAGGGGATCATCGATTTCGTTATAAAATATACCACGATTTTCAAAACAACTAAAATCCTTAATCAAAACTTTTTTCACCCACTCTAGATCAATTATCAAAATGGTTTTATTCAAATAGAAAAGGAAGCCGGCAAAGGGAGCTGCGCTATTTTTAAACTGAAGATAATAGTCACTGAAAAGGACGCTTAATTGTTTTCTCGTTGGCCAATCACTAGTGTTTCCCCTCGGAAAACTGGGCTCTTCACTGGGAATACCGCGATGTCTCCAGTAATTTAACCGAATCTGCACTGCATAGCAAAGCAAAGCTAACACAATCCCGATCAAAATTATAACCAGCTCCATATTACGGGTATCACAGACTAAATTAATTGTTTGATACTTGACTCATATTTATAGATGTCTTAAAGCTTTCATTTGATCAGATAAAGACTAAACGATCAGAGTTAATTGTAGAATTGCAAAGAATCTTAAAATAAACAAGTTGCTAAAGCTTAGTTCAAATGCAAGTTACTCAAAATAACCTGTGCTTGATACTTAATCTTGGCATACATAGCTAACATATGATCAATGAGAACCAGTATTTGTTCTTTTAAAATTGAGATTGCATAATTATTTAAGCTAAACACAAGAGTTTATTGATCACAAAAAGTATTAAGATAAATACATGGAGTTTATGTTGCGATGAACTGGGCACTCTTCAGTTTAAAATTTCCTCGAGTTTGAGAAAGATGCCCGTGGAAGGCGATAAGAGTATATTTGACTTGGTAAACTCGATTTTGGAAACGGTTCTGGGGCACACGCTAAATTCGAATCGACGGAGCAGATGGAATAGGGCAATGCAGGTTTGCATCTTTCCAAATCGCATGCCTATGCAATTGCGGGGACCATCTCCAAAGGGTAACCAAGCTGCACTGGGTCTTTCCGCCATTTGTTCGGCAAGGAAACGTTCTGGTATGAATTTCTCTGGATCCGGATACAGATCCGGATCATGGTGTATGCCGTAGACTGGAATGAGTACCATTTGTCCCGGAGATATGTAAAAGTGTTTATTGCCCTTTGCCGCATAATAGTGTCGTGAGATCCGAGAGAGATGTGGTAATATGGGATATTTCCGGAGAGTCTCTACAATATTGGACGATATAGGCCGATGAAATGGCTGTACTATAGATATTTTGGTAACTCACCTGCGATAACAAGCTCCATGTACCGAAGTTCCTGCATGCACTCGTATGTGAAATCGCCACCATGTAGGTTAAGTGCCTGCTTAATCTCCAATCTGAGCTTATGCTGGATCTCAGGTTGCTTGGCCAGTTCATAGAGAGCAAATGTCAACGTTGAGGCAGATGTGTCGAAACCTGCGGCGAAGAATATAAAGGCTTGTGCCGTGACCTCCTCCATGGTGAGTTCGCCTCGTTGTTTCATCCCGATCAACAGATTCATGAAGTCATCTCTGACAATGCCTCTTGTCTCTCGCTCCCTTACCGTGTCCTCTACAATGCGCGTGTAGAAGTTTGTAATGTCCTGATGGATCTGTCTAAATCGTAAACGTCTAGCTAACTTTGGGAAGCTCTCAATGAAACCATCAATCAGTTTGCCATGCCGTCGGTCAGTAAATGCGCGTCTGCCCATCTCGGCAAAGTCAGAATTGGGATCCCGTAATCCATTGACTTCCAGACCGAAAACACAGTTACCAATCACATCCGTTGTATATCGCGCCATAACTTCACTAACTTCCAATATTCCACATATTGCCATGCGAGACATCTCCGAACAGACTTCAGCCAATTCCGCGCCCACGGCACATACTGTGGGAAACATGAACTTCATTTTGGCTGAGCTGAATGTGGGCGTCATTCGGTGACGCAACGGTCTCCATTTGGGTCCGTCAATACGAAAGAGATGCCCAGTAAGGGGATCATCGCGTTCGTTGTGATACATGCCACGGTCCTCAAAGTTGGCAAAGTCCTTTATCAACACGTCTTTGGCCAGTTCTACGTCCAGCACGAGAATCGCGGGCCGTAGCATCATGTAGAAGCCCGCAAAGGGTGCTCCGGTAATCTTAAAGCGCTGGTAGAGGGGTGTCAGTATATCCTTGAAGTGTCTCGTCTTGCGAAATCCCTTCATATTACCCATGGGAAACGTGGGTCTCTCGTGGCTTATCCGACGCCTTGACCAATAACTGAGCCTGGTCCTCACATACCAGAACCCAATAGCCAGTCCAATAAACAAAAGCGAAAGCACATCAAGCATTTCTCGCGGTTTCTTTTCAACTGTTGAGCATCAGAATGTTGAGCCTACAAAGCTCTATCAGCTGCAGTACAACGAACAAACGTGCGCTTGCCAAGAAGCTCGACTTACAAATACCCATGAATTAGAGATGATGTGAAAACTGTCTTTGGATTTGCCACCAAAGTGTTTACCCACACAAATATAAGTATGTAGTCTTAATAAACAAAACTAACTTTCCTTTGTGAGTACATCTAGGGTATCAATAACATCTAATACAGATTTAATCATCAATAGATGACTGAGCATCAACTAAAACTCTTGTTAAGTGCGAAAAAAGAGAAGAGAAGAGAGTCAATTATTACGGTCAATGCGTGTACAATGTAGAATGAGAGTGGGCATTAGTAAAACGACGAGAGAATGTGGAGGACTGTAAAGATCGCGAAAACAAACAAACAAATTTGCGTCGTCCCACAAGAGAATTGTTGTTCTGATAACGGCAACACTTAAAAGACGCCAGCTGATAGAAAATAGTGTGATGCAGCGAGACAAAAACAGCAAAGTAAAAGTTGGTAAAAATAGGTTGGTAAAAATAATTATTCGTGAAATTTTTTACAAGATTATTAGTAATAAGATATCTTAAATTTTGAAATAACAAAATAATTTAGTGTAATATTATTATAAATCAAGTTATTTCAATAAATCTAAAATTTAAAATTATAAATAATAAAATAATTTTTTAAAATATGTATATAGTATATACTAAACATACATGATTGTAGGGTATTTGCTTGTCAACATCGTTCGCCGTTCGTTTACTATTTTAGTAGATGTCTGCAGTGTTGAAATTTTTTCTTGATAGAAATAGCTATTTTGATGGCGTGGAATGCAAAAAAATATTTTTTTTTATAAATATCCAAAAAAGCTAAGGTTAAAAGATTAAATTTGTATAATATTTTATTTTAAAATATGTCAATATAAACTTCTTGTCAAATACCGATGCTGATGCACACCTCGCTACTCTATCATAAACTGTTCAATTCAAGTTTTCTCAACTTAGTATTAGATTTCAATTATCTGGAAGTTCTTATTTCGATGTGCAGTTGATTGCGAACACGTCCTTACAATTTTTCTAAGATTTTGAGAAATATTCATAAATAAAATGGATTCTTAAAAATCAAAATGCAGAATTTCCGCTTCTGTCTGGTTTTGAATATCTCTAGCAAACGGTTCTAAAATAAAGCTGAATTTGACGGAGAAAAAGATGACTTGGCAACACTGCGATCAACAAGAAGAATATGAGAGCAATGAGCATACTATTTGCTGATTATGTTTTGAGATAGAACGCAATAAGTGGAGAGCGAGTATTAGAGCTTTGAGTATACGACTCGCAAATTGTGATTTACAGAGAGCTTTCTCGCGCACGTTCATACTTACATACATACATATGTATGTACATAAATACATAGAACATGTACATACATACATACATATGTATATAAACATGAACATATTCGGACGCGTTTTTTTCTAGTGCGTAGGTTATGGTTAAATAGTTGATTTAATTGCCGCTATAAATTGTTTGTATATCGTGCGAGGAGATGATGATTGCTGAACACGACCTACGACAAAAACGCAAACTAAAATAAAATAGGGGTTCAGTTTTATTGTGAACATTTATAAACAACAATTAAATTGAAGTGCCTCTTACTCATCACTCAAGCGCTCCATTCTGAGGTGAATGCCTGACTCCGATGCAGTGAGAAAGTTTCTTTTGGAGAACCTCAGCGGAATTTGAGTAAGCTGTGTTGTTGTGAAATGATAATGTCGAAGAAGGGTGATTATGCCAACCTTCACTTGCATTAGGCCGAACCTCTCACCAATACAATTGCGAGGTCCATTGCCAAAAGGCAAATAGGCAAATGGATGACGAGCTTTGACTGCTTCTGGCGTAAAGCGAGACGGATCGAAGCGCTCGGGATCTGGATAGAGATCCGGGTCATGGTGAATGCTGTGAACGGGTATTATCACCCTCATTCCTGCCTCTAACATCAGCTCACTGTCGGGCACCTTGAAGGCGCTAGTGCTGCGACGTAGCAAATGCGGCAATATGGGATACTTCCGTAGGGTCTCAGCCACGACCTGGTTCAGGTAAGTCATCTGCTGCAGGCACTCGTAGCTTAACTGCTGCTTATGTAGCAGCAGTGT
This sequence comes from Drosophila quadrilineata, assembly GCA_018150725.1. Lineage (NCBI taxonomy): Eukaryota > Metazoa > Arthropoda > Insecta > Diptera > Drosophilidae > Drosophila > Drosophila quadrilineata. The sequence continues at coordinate 24,695,699 of JAECWN010000407.1, read as the reverse complement.
GGAAAGGATTTCCTGCCGCAACCTCGACTGGATGTCGGGATTGAGAGAGAGCTCATAGAGACAGAATGACATGGTGGTAGAGGAGGTATCAAATCCAGCTATGAAGAATACCATGGCCTGTGCTGCAATCTGCACGAAACTGAGTTCGGTTTCAGATCCCTTCGTCTGCTCTCCCAGCTCTATTAGCAGCTGAATAAGATCGTTGCGCTTTACTTTTTCGCGTTCCCTGTATGTCAGTGTCTGTCGCACTGTGTCAATGAAAAAGTTACTAACCTCAGGCCGAAACAGACGCAACCTAAGTTTGCGTGCCAGCTGAGGTTGGGCAAACATAAAGGCCTGTACTATGATGTTGTGGAGGGGCCGTTCCGCCACAGATCGTCCCATACGGCGAAACTCAGACTCTGGATTGGTCAAGCTGTTGCAGTCCAAGCCAAACGCGCAGCTGCCAATCACGTCCGTTGTGAATCTCGCACATAGATCCTTGGCTTCAAAGTCACCAAGGCATTGCTCGGCCGTCTGAACAAGATTTTCACCTACCTCCACAATCGTGGGAAACATAAACTTCATTTTCCCGGAACTGAAAACTGGTGTCAGATGTTGACGAAGCCAGCGCCATTTATCTCCATCCAGAAAGAGTAGATTTCCCGTCAATGGATCATCACGCACATTATGAAACAGACCTCTATCCGCAAAACTGTTGAAATCGCTAATCATTATCCTCTTGATCAGTTCCAGATCCATTACGAACAGCGCCTTGCTAAAGAACGTGAAAACGCCACAGAAACGTTCTCTACCCTTGAATCTCTTATAGATTCGGCGATTGATGTCCATCCAGTTAACAGTTCTTGCAAAGCCACGCATGTTACCTAATAACAGAACGGGACGTTCCTCGGCCACCCCCTTTCGTCGCCAGTAGGCGTAATACTCGTTAAGCCACACATAGCAAAGGCCGATAACGATTGCAAAAAGTGCGAAAAGCGTTAGCATGCTTGTTTTCCACTGAAAGGTTCGATTGGAACTGAGAAGGAAGTGAGAATGCATTGGATACTATATGTATCCACAGGGAAAAGAGAGACAGCTTTCCGAGAAAACCTTGAATTTAATTTCTCAAGCTCTCTCTATCAATAGAAACTTTCGTCTCTATATTTGTTGCGTTCTCTTTTATTCTATATATAGATTGTTTTGATACGTTGACAAAATCTCGCTTCGTCGCAAGTTCAACAGATATTATTCTTATCAATAACGGCATACATGTTTATAGACCCGGCATATTATACTATATGTCTCTCAGACCCGCGAACATTCATAAGCGATGATTAACAACAACGTTTGCTTAATTTAGCCATTGTATTCATGAAATTTTTTTGTTATCATTTGCAAGTTGGTGCTGGCAATTAAAAATACATATGTATTTACATACATATGTTACATGTTAGAATATACATCTGTACGTAAGTATAACCGACAAGAAAATACTTAACCAATGTGCAAGGTTATCTATAGTGATTACAAATCTTATATTTGTTAATCTATAAATCTTTAATATTGGTATAGTCCCTTAAATTGCGGTGCTCTGAAAATACCTTGCAATCGATTTTGTTCGTAGTGTTTTATAGAAAGCATTTTTAATACAAACTTTTTAATTATGGATGTGAAAGAAAAACCTTTTTAAATATTTTAAATTCGTTCCACTTTCAGATGTATGCCATTTTTGGCGGAACGAGGGAAATTTTTCATATCCATAATCAAGGGAATCTCAGTTTTGTCGGATATACCAAACTTGTAGAACCTCAAAATTGAGATTAAACCGATTTTCGCCTGCATTTTACCGAAACGCTCGCCAATGCAGTTCCTTGGACCATCTCCAAATGGCAAGTATGCATATGGATGTCGAGCCTTGATGGCTTCGGGCGTGAAACGATCAGGATCAAATCGTTCAGGGTCGGGATAGATATCGGCATCGTGGTGGATGCTGTGTACCGGTATCAGTGCAACTGTTCCCCTCTCTATGATATGCTGGGTGCCAGGCACTTTAAAATCCTCTTTAGCTTTGCGCATTAGATGAGCTACAATTGAATGTTTGCGTAGAGTCTCGGAAAGTACCTGCTCTAAGTAGGTCATCTGATTCATGGCCTCGTAGGTGAGCTCATCACCTGAGTTTCTAAGCACCTCTTCGATCTCTTTCCTAAGGCGTGTTTGAATATCCTGTTGCAAGGCCAACTCGTAGAGACAGAAGGCCATGGTGCTGGATGAAGTCTCGAACCCCGCAATGAAGAAGACGAATGATTGGGCCGCCATTTGTTCAATGGTCAGACCCTTCGAAAGATCAATGCCATTGCCCTTACGTGCTTCCTCTTCGTTCTCGGCTTGTAATTCGATCAACTGATCGAGAAAATCATTCTGTTTGATGTTATTTTTTTTACGATATTCTACTGTGGACCTCACGGCATTCATGAAGAAGTCATTTATATCGTCGGGCAGGGCCTTGAATCTTAGTATTTTGGCCAGATCAGCATTAGTGAAGATAAATGACTGCACTATCTGCTTGTGGCGGGGTTTCTCAAAGAGCATTCGTCCCATTTTTCGGAACTCGGCTTGAGGATTAGCCAAGCTGTTGCATTCCAAGCCAAAGGCACAGGTTCCGATAACGTCGGTGGTATAACGAGCGCACAGTTCCTTGATTTCGACGTCACCACCATCTACTGCCGCCGCATCCACATAGTCACCCACAGTGTTGGTCAGACGATGCCCCACATCCACAACAGTGTTAAACATGTGTTTCATTTTGCCAGAGGTGAACACTGGGGTCAGCTTATGCCTCATTGATCGCCATTCCTCGCCTTCCAATGTAAATAGATGCCCCGTAAGGGGCTGATCCCTTACGTTGTTGAACACGCCACGGTCCTCGAATATCTTAAAGTCCTTGATGAGCACATGTTTGACCAGATCTAGATCCGTCACAAAGGCAACCCTCTTCAGGAACATGAACATTCCCGCAAATGGGGACTTTCCCTTGAATTGATCATAAAGTCTTTGATTGATGTCTCGGAAATGATATTTTGATCCGATCCCCTTCATGTTGCCGACAAGCGGCAAAGGTTTTTCATAAGGCACTCCACGACGCTCCCAGTAGTTGTAGAAATTGTGGTAAAAATTGTAGAGCAAAGCCAACGCCACGCCCACAAGTGCGATAGTTAGTAGGAACATTTTAGAAAAATATACATACGAATTTAATACCACGTTAACTGCTTAGAATACGAAACGCAACTGAAGATCACGGCGAGGTTCGCAAGCTTTTAACAGAGAGGCATGCTAGCAGATATCGACAAAAAAGCTTTCAGAGACTTAACAAATTTCGAGCTTTCCCATCAAATTGCGCTATACGTTCTGAAAGACTATGAGTCTATGCTATATGAGTCAACTTACTCATTTGTTATTTGGTTAAAATTTGCCCGATCATTGCTACTAAACATTTTATATTTCGGATCCATCAAGTCCAAATCAAACTGCAATTGGGAATCATATTTCATAAGTTATGCAGCTGTAACTCAAAGTACTGGGTACTTAGTCTTTAAAGAATTCCTAAAGTGGGTTTTCTGTGGTGATGGCTCAGATTTTGAGTTAAAGCCAGTTACAGTTATCAAGTATTTGTCAACCATATTTGTGTATACATTTGGATATAATGTAATTTAAACTTTTTGGAAACCACGCCCCCATCGGCCATTGGAAAAACTCAACAAATACTTTGGGTATTCGTAGATACTTGGAAAAGGGAGGTAATAAAAGTGGTCCGCAAAGTCATAATAACAATTACAATGATTTTCACATCATATTTAAATTATTATAAGAAAAATTATAATTGAATTATTTTGTATTCATTATACTTATTCTTAAACATTATTTTTACTTTCAAACTTGTTTGTTGTTGCTATTAAAACTCAAATAACTTCATTTATTTCATCTGTGAATGAAAAAATATATTAAAAATTCAATATATTCAAATTACTCTATTTCTGAAAATGCGTCATCGCTTTCTGAAATGCCATTTATATGATTATAGCACCTTTACATTTGATTTATATACCCTGTGCTCTTTGAAAATGTGCAAAAAGGGTAGTATATTGTTGTTCGCTTTATAGAGAAGGAGGCTTTTTCGACCCCATAAGATATACAAATATATTCTAACTCTGAATGAAAAGAGAATTCGATTAAGAGTTGTCCGTCTCTCTGTCCATGTTCGTGTGAGTTTTCTAAGTGGGGTACACAATTTGGAATAATTTTTGCTTCAATAAATGCACTGCTTCTAAAATTAGGAAAGTTCAGCATAACTGTGTACCCAAAGACACTAGAAAAATTTTAAAAACTCCTAGCTCTGCAACTGAGAGGCAAAGTGGAGAAGGCACATAACATATATACACTATAAAATAAAGAACGGACTAACGGAATTTTTGTCTGAAAGAAATTGGAAGTTACCGGACTTGGTTTTCGACTTCGAAAACCTGATCAGCGTTACATACACAAGTTATATTTTTCTTCTTGGCGTGTATGAAGGAACTTCGAATAGAAGTTATGACATTAATTTTTTTTAAAAGAATTTATTTCAGAGCTTGATGTTGTCACAAAAGAGGGCATTATATTTTCTTCGAAATCTTCGAAGTGGCCACAAACATTATGAAACATAAAAAAATTGGTACGTTCAGTAGAAAGGATGTGAATTTAACAAGTTATTTTATGATTCATTATTTTAATGAGCAGTTCGCCGATTTTGATTGCGAATATGGTATATATAAAAACAAACATAAATAAACACAAGTCATATCGACAAAAAAGTTGAAATATTTTGGTTTCCTTGTTGCCCAAAACTGAATTGATAGTTTGTGCGAAAAAAATTGTTCCTAAAACAATAACCCATTTAGGGAATATATATAATCTATATAATTGGAAAAATGTTATCAAGACATACGTGTGCTCATAGCGCTCTTCTTATTCGTTGCAACATTTTTTCCTTGAAAATATATCTGGAAATGGGCACTACAAGCCAAAAAAAGGAATAAACCGGGTTAAATGCACGTTAAGCCAGACTGCAACATAAAACGGTAAATTTGTTACCGTTTCTGCGATCCCGTCTGATCTTGTACGTTGATTACGTATATTGTAATCAATTATGTGACATGAAAAATCGTCATATTTTAGATTTTGTTATTTTTTAATGTTATAGAAATAAAAAGATAATATATTTGTTGGATAGTTCAATAGTAAACAATATTCTCAACACTATAGCAATAAAAATATTACAAATATAAGTTTTTCACTATGAATATTGAGTTAAAACATGAAATTTTACGTCTTTCTTTCCATTGCAAACAATTCTGTGAAAATTGTATGTTTCATTGCTGGGTGCATGAACTAAAAAAAAATGGTGAAGATTTTTCGTAGCTTTCTTGGAAAATCGGATCAAATGAGTTCCATTTTAATAGAAACATTATATAGAGGTAGTTTAGAAGAAAACCGATCTTTTTAAAATTATCATTGGGTTTAAGAGTTCTTTTAGATAAATGTGATTGAAAATCTTTTGTATTCGAATTTGAGAATTACTAAAATTTAAATTAAATTAAAATTAAACGTAATCTTAGAAAGGGGGAAAGTAGAAAGTAGCTATAATTTAGAGAAGTTGATGATGAATTACCTTCTATAATTGGAAAAAGGGCATTATTTGTAATTTTACTGTAAAGGATGTTTTCTTCTCAGTGCGAGATCCCGATAATTTTTGATTGGTAATAAAGAGATAAAAGTAAAAATAAAATTACTGAAATAAATAATAGTAACAATGAGCCGGTATTTTTTGGAATTAAAGTCAATAACTTGACGCTTGTTTTTACTAAAACAATCGGGTCCAGTAATTTGAAGATATATCAAACGGTTGGTATAACATTTCACGCTAAAATTGAATTTAAAATAAGCAAAATCGCTAAAAAAAAAAAAATAATAATAATCTGTATACGCGAATCTGTTGACGACAGCTTTTTTTACTCCATTAGTGCATCATGAGTGATAATTTTCAATATAAACAGTTTACTTATTCAGATAATGACAATAATTTCTTCAGTGCAAAGCGACTCAAAATTTTGAAAGAATTACTGATATTTTAGTTGAAATGCAAGAATATAATATGTCATTAAAAGTCAAAATTTTGAAAATGAAAAAAATGCAGGAGGAATTCAAGAACTCAATCACCAAATTGGCAGAGGAAGATATCACAGTCAAATTAGAAAATAGAAAACTCTACAGCAACAGAGGGGATTTTTTTTTTTGATTATTTAAAAGATGTTCAGAATATCCCTTTTAATAGTATCCACGAAACTGGGAATTTCGAGGAGGCGGTTGTGGAAGACGATGAGAAACTAAAACAATTTGTAAGTATTGCATACATAATCAATATAAATTTGTTCTAGAAATATTCAAATTTTACAGAAAAAGCTTATAGTTTATAAAAAAAAGGTGGAGAGGGACAAACACAATTTTTGAGGGCAGCTATTAACGAGGTTTTATTTTTAGGCGAATGGGCTTTAGTTCATAGCTGGAAGGGTACCAGCACAAAGCTATTATCTGATAAGAGCTATATTATATAACAATAATATAAAGTGAGAGATTATTTGTATAATAAATTATATAACTATAATTTAAATTATTCTCTCTTAGACATGTGCCACATAAAATATAATTGTTCAGATACGAACATAGTGCTTGAACAATTTTGTGTCCTCGCAAAATATCGATTAACAAAATCGAAGCGCGTGCAATAATGTTGTATAATACTTTCTATACTTTGTTAAATTTCAATTCACTACATTATATTTGTAAATAATCATTTACTACTTATTACTATAGTTACTTTAAAACAATTTAGCTACTAGTCATATTAAGAACAACTGAATTCATTTATTTTTCGTTTCATTGTAAATAAAGGAATGTTATTAAATATTAAATATTACTCGAAAAAAGTCATTTATTGCTAGAAAAATGACCCAAAAACGAGCGAAGCTCAATTAAAATATGCCTCGAAAATGTCTTGCAGCTAGGGTTTCATTTTCTCTCGAACATGGTATCATTTTCGATCAGAAAACGCGCTAATGCTTCTTTTAATCTTCTAGGAGAGTCAAAGAAGACTTGAGTTCGATCAGAATTTTTATAAAATGCTTGCTGGGACTGAGCAAGTTAGTGACGGCACTGTCTATGTGTGTGGTAAGCAAAGTATTTCACAGTGTGAGTGCAATATCTATTTTGTGCTCATAATACTGTCAGTCGCCAGCCAGTTCCATGGCTAAGAAGTTAAGCCCACGCGCCACGCAGTAAAAAATAAGTAATAAGTTATGTCGGAAGCAGAAGCAGCTAATTCAAGGCCACAATGTAAACAAAAATCCTATGGGCAGCCATCAGCTGAGGTCAGCGGTCCGCAGATTGGCAGTCCCGCCTGAGGTTGCCATATGCTGCGATCGGTTATCCGTTGGTGGCCTTTCTCCTCTTCTCTTTTTCGTCACTATACGTTGTTACTTTTTCTTAATACTCACTTCTAATAAAAGCTGCAATGAGAGCGGAATTTCGCGACTGTTTTAATTATTATTTAATAAAGTGTAATTATTATTTGATAAAGTGTATGTATGAAAGGTGCCTTTAAACTAAAAGGCCTCCTCAAATCAAGTTAATTAGCTTAATCAGGACATCGTCGATGGAATGACTGGAGAGTTGGCGCTGCTGTTGCTCAGATCGCAGGTCACAAGCGGTGTTGTGGTCTCCCGCGATGGTGTAGCTGTAACAGGACCTGGTGTAATACCTGTTGTTGTTGCTGTGTCCGTGGCAGGCATGCTTCGGTGTTGGTCGAAGGCACAGCTCTTCCTCAATTTGTTTTAGTCCCGGTTCCAGGTTACGGTCTTGGCTGCTCGCATCCTGGTAATCTGGAATTATAGAACATTTAATGATCAGTGGCTGACCTCGGCTGCAATATATTACTGCCATCCTGTTGAGTTGACCATGTCTAGATTCTCTTTGTAGTTTGTTAATGGTTTTGCCGTCGAAACGATTTTAATTATCGGGAGTCCTCGGAAAGTAAATTCAAAGCTGCCTTAGCTGCTTGCTAATTATGCCAAGTTTAACAAATAATGGCTGTCCCTGTGCTCTCTCTCTGTTGCTCACCCTCTAGTGATAATACCATCTCTATATTATTAGCAAACCCTATACGTGTTTTTGTACGCCTCTCGAGTGTAATTTGACTTGCTGTTAGCCTCTTATTCTCATTACTCTCAAGACGTTCCTCATCGGATGAGCGGATGTTAGTTAGGACACCTTTAAGCCCTGATGTCGATCGTGCGTTTATTACCTTTGCCAGCGTATGGAAAAATACTAAATCTGCGATAAGCGCGCACTTTTGAATTTAAACTTAACTTTAATACACCCACATCCTCAGATTAAAATAAGTAACAAAACAAATTTTGTGTAATAGATTTGTGACTGTGAGCTGTTACTGTGAGCATTGATATCACTGATATCCTCTCAGCACTGATATCCCACCGAGAGATTGGTCCCCAGGCACCGTAACCCCTACGTACTGTCCAGACAGTGGAACTTAATTTACAATGGTGTGCAAATGTGGGCGTCCAGAATGCGGCAAGTGCACCAATTTCTGATGGAATTTGGGAGAATCGAGACTCGTGGGCTGTGGTGTAAAATCTAATTAGAGCGAATGAGGTTAGGGCTTACTCATGGCCTGGGATCTGATGATGAGTTGAATCCAAACACTCCTTAATCCAAGGTTAGTGTGTAAAAGCACTCTGACTTTATTTTATGAATATTATAATATATATTTCGTTACCCACCCGCAAATATTTTTTTCCATCTATTTTTCCAAACTCGCTTTGCCAAAAACTTGCGAAAAATAATTTTGGCACGGATATCTGTAGCTCACGATGTATCGGTGCGTGAAGCGATCATTAGGGCGACTTTAAGCCCTGGTATCGATCGTTAGCTCAATTCACCTTTGCTTTCTGGCGTTTTCGGTGATTGGTCAAATAGAGGAACTGCGATAAGAATTCATCATTTGAATTCAAATTTATGATTGAGACACACGTACCCTCCCAAGTTGTATCAAGTGTCAAACGGCTGAACGAGCAAATTGCGCACTCGGATTCTCATGAAGGGAGCTGGCAACTCGTTGACTTGCCGCTTGCAACACCTCCTCCGGGGTCTTCACAAAGTAAGTTTCTGTAATATGTGTGTTTGGCGTGTGGCTCTCGGCTTTCAGTGAATGGTGTAGTATCCTGTTCTGCAACTTTAAATGACAAAACTGGAACCGGGGTTGCTAAGATGGAATGTTGCAGTCAACGAAAATAATTCAGCTCACATAACCTTCGCAACTCGCCCTGAAAGCTGCCCGAAGGTTCGACTGAATAGCAATACACTGCCTGTAGTTCAAAAAGTCAAATATCTTGGCATAACACTTGACAGAAGACTAACCTAAGCACTAACGGTAAATGAGGTGGTTGCTGGGCCACAGATCCCAACTAAGCCTTAGAAACAAGGTCCTACTGTATAAAGTGATACTCAAGCCCATTTGGACGTACGGGATTCAGCTGTGGGGCACAGCCTCTACGTCAAACATCGAAATTCTGCACCGGTTCCAAAGCATTACCCTGAGAAGATGGGCCAAAGCACCGTTCCTAGTGTAACCGAAGAGGTTAAAGGGTACCTCCTTGACAAAAGCGAACACCGCCGACGACTGAAAAGGCACCACCCCCTTGACCTTCCATTTGGACCACCAATGGAGTGGTAAGAAACACTTTTTTTGTAAATATCACCTATATGCGCTTAGTTTACTCATGTGCCCTGAGTTTACTCATTTGCGATGGTTTTGTTCAAACGCGTCCATTCGGGGGTGAGTTTGATCACTTGCGTTTTCGCTTTCGTTCGAAACGATCATTGCTGAGCCGAGATGAGCTGTTTGAACACGAACGTGATTAAACTCAGCAAGGAAAAGAATTTACCGCATTTGCGCGAAATTCGCTCAACACGACGTGCACGAACACCAATTAGAGCTGTTGGCCGAACGGGCTGCTTATTCGTGTATTTTTTGTGCTATTTTTCGCTCGGCGAAAGCCGTTTTCTGAGGCGGTGCAGTTGAAAGTGAGAGATGCCCACACTGGGAAAGCATACTGATAATAGGTACATACAGTGGATAACATTAATATTCGGTTTTTATTTTTTTCAACTTCAAGCTTGAATAAAATGCATAAACATACAAAAAATTATAATTTTAAAAATGGTATATTAAAGCTTGCTAAATTACCTTTTCGTAGCATAGATCTGTATGTTATGAACCATCTCAGTGCTATCTCCCTGCCTCATTTTTGGATGCAGATTGCTAGCGTGCTGGATGAATGTTATTTTGCGATCCAAAGTAACTCTTAAGTAGATATGCAGTTTGCTTTGGACAATGTGTACATTTTAAAAAGCCGATTTTATGTCAGTATCCTTTGCATTCACTTGTCGGAGTGTGTATGTGACAAGCTCGGTTTTAGTTGCGTTTTTTTGTGATGAACCACTTTTTGGCCCACTCAATAAAGATATTTATAGATTGATACTTCAGTTTAATGGCACTACCCGGTAATATGGAAGATCACCATCTATAGGAGTAGATGGTGTATAATATTGGGCCTAATAAGCTGCCTTCGAGGACTTCATTGGTTATGTGGCCAATCTTGGATTTGGTTCCTTCTAAGGAACTTACTGCGAATGTTCCATTTTGCAGATAGCTTTCCAGGACATTGAAAAGGGGCCTTGGAAGCAGTTTGATCAATTTAGAGAGTAGCCCATCGTGCCAATCATGACCAAAGGCTTCAGTGAAGTCAATAACAATAGCCGATTAGTATTATCTACTATTAATTGGGTGACCTGTCGTAGCTGCTGTTCTGTTCCGGGATGGCATCGTAAAGTTAGGAGTTTGGAGCAAACATTTTAACAACAGTTTCTCGAACATCTTTGAGGGGCCAGATAACGGACTTATTGGTCATGATAAGAACAATTCACAGTTACTTTTGCCTAACGTGTGAAACCTAAAAATTCAAGCATTCTTCCACCTGGTCGGAAAATATACAAGTCTGAGTACAGATTTATATATTAGGATTAAGTCAAATAACGCTTGATATTGCAAAATCTATTATCTATTTAATTTTTTACTGGTGATTTAGTCATTTTCTAATGTAACAATTTCTTTTTTAATGAAGTGTCGCTTCACTTTCTGAAACCTGCGTAAATTTTCACAGAAAGTGATTTCTTTAGCTGCAGAGCTTGAGCATAATGGGATATAGTCACATATGACATATAGAGACTCAAACTCTCTTATCACTGTATGTCACCGTATGGCATGTATGTCACTGTTTATCATGTTGATAGCTTTATAACATACATACAGTGGCGGACACGAATTTAACACACGAAATTTACTCAATATTTGAAGTATTATTCCTCTGTTATTGTTAAGATTTCGGATTTAGTGGGCAATATTCATCATTATTTTTACCGATATAAGTTTCGTAGCTTGTCTTTGCTTAGGTTTGAGTGCCGCATGCATTTTAGGCTGTACACTTTTTAAAGAATTCTAAATTGAGAATAGCTACAAAAGGCAATTAAGGTGGTGAAAATCACAAGTGGAGGTTATGTATTATGGAGAAAGCATATTTTTTGACATTATTTTTAACTTAAAGAGTTGGAGTTTCTGGTCAGAGTTCGTTTGATCCTGGACATTAGCCGTTATACTCCTTTATGTCACAATTGTTGCAATCCCTCTCAATTTTAACTTTTGGCTGGGGCATAGCTTGAATTAGAATTAAAAGATTTTCAAATTATATTTTTAAGATATTAAAATTACAAAATTGGTATATAATTTTGCTCGTCAATAGGTTTACCTTGTGCGAAAGCTAAAAGTGCGAGCACATAGAAGGAGAGAATTGCGAAGAGTTTCATCTTATTGATTCAGATTCTGTTGATCACTCTGTAGAGTCAATTGTAAACTGGCGTGGACTCGGTCTGTAAAAACCTTTTATACCCCAACGTAAGCGGAATTCAAATATTTATAAGTAATATTAAAACACACATTATTAATATATATAAAACATATTTTATGAAATATAAAGACTCGATCTGTCTTATCTCTGTATGTGACCGACTCATGTTGATAGCTTCATAATATGCATAATGCAAATAGATCAACGAACTCTCCGATTTCATTGGAAATTACTTGTAATATGCGTAGACAAAGAAAATAAATTTTTATATTGATCGTACATGAAGTATGAAGTACTGTTTCCTAGACTAAGTCTTTTTTTCTGCAACAATTAAAAATAATAACCTAGAATATAAACACGATCAGTCTTTTTTATGCGAAACATGGATTCAGTACAAAATAAAATTGTTTATTGTTGGAATTGGCTCTGTTCTTATTAAAGTTTATTGCATTTGTTCAAAATTAACCAAAAGTTATTATGCATATGCCTTTAATAAATGCATCACATTCATATTTTCAAAATTAAAAGTTGGTGTTAGATAAAAAAAAAGAGAGCATATGTTTCTATTCATATCAAATTTGATATGCATTTGCTTATTTACAGTTTAAGCCAGTTTGTTTCAACATGTTTTCTTTTTGGCTCTTTATCAAAAAGCAAAATCAGTCATTTTCGATTGTTTGGTGGCTTTCAAAGCTTCATTATAGCATATATATGCTTATTACCGATGCCAGTGTTCGGCAAAATACCTAAACTTAAATTGATGTTAAAGAGTGCAGAACAATGTAGGGAGCAGCGTTTAGCCAAACGTACCAGTTTATGTCCCAGCCTAAAAGTAGGCAATTTGGCTTTATAAACGACTTTTGCTATATCTCACTCAAAATTAACAGCAACGGAGAATTGGAGAAAGCATTAGAAAATTACGGGGTTCGATGGTATAGTTGGCCCACTTTCTCTCAGAGATTGGCAGAAAAGACAAATGGCGTACTTTAGTATGGCGTCGCTCTCTAAACCCTTAAATAGGTGCGAACCTTGATTCGTGGGTCCATTTAAATTTCAAATCCAAACGAGGAGACAGTGCAAGTTTTCCTACGAAAGTGCCAATTTTGTGTTGTAAGAAAGAAAAAATAAAAGAAGCCAACTCAGGGTAAGTCTCACTTACAGATTCAAGTGGCTGAAGTCTAACAATTAAGGCTAACAAATATTATTGCGACCGCCTGCTTTCAGGTTGGCGGCAATTTTAATCTGATATTTTGGTCCAAGGAAATATGACTAGATCGGTTGAATAAAATATACCGACCTATCAATTTCATTAGACGAACTAAGTTCTTCAAAGTCACTCAAATGACGACCCAATAAAAGTTGGAAAGAAGTCAGCTGATGAGCATAAATGGGAGACGAACCTTCACCGAGTCTGGGCTCGCTGAGTCAGTTCTTGCGCGCCTTCATAACGTCTCGTGTTGCCGTCGCTGGGAATTTTATTAGTGGAAATATAGATATACATTTATTTATATATATATTTATATATATCTCTAATTGCACATCCTCACCAAAAGTATTGTTTGGCTGATAGAATGTTCAGCAAGTAAATAGGAACTACTTAAATATTAGATTTTAGATAAGTTTTTTTTTAGCTAATTTAGTTTCTAAGAAAAGAAAAAAAAAAAAAGAAAAAGAATGAAAGTGAAAGTGAAAGAAACGTAAAATGTGCCGGTTTGCTCGTTTTTTTGTATTTATTTTGAGTAAAAAAAAAAAAAAAAAAAAGAGAAAAGTATTAAAAAGTGCAAGAAGAACGCCGAGGAAATTAATGTGAATTGTGCATGCATATGCAGGAAAAAAAAGAAAAAAAAAAAGTATTTAATTATCCCACAGCCTGACCCTGCACCCCAATGGAAGCGCTTTCAACGGTGGATCAGTAGGGTAAGTCAAAATTTAAATATTTAAATTAAACTGCAAATGAAATTTTGCATATTTAAAATTGAGTGCATTCTTCGAATAGTTATTGTTTTTGTAATTTTTATATCGGTGCACTGACACCAGATGAAGAAGGAGAAGAAAAAAAGAAGCGAACAAATTAACGGCGCAAGCACAGCAGAATCACTCAAACTTAACTGTTCGTTCTTTCCTTTTTTCTCATTTTCTTTGATATTCTATTTGAGCTTTTTATTATGCACAGTAATGTTATGTTATACCCTACTTAATATGTTAGGATTATTTAATTTAAGTTTAAAAATATTTTAAATAATTTTAGTTTCATAATAAATATGTCAATTATTAAGGTTATTATGATTGGTTAGTATCGTTGATTTGGGGCCATGCAAGAGGATGAAATGACAAGTGAAGGGCTATAATTATTTCGTGGGATCACTGTCAATAGTTATAAGAGGGCTCAGTGATCAAAGGTAGGGCGGGCTCAAATCGGTGCAACAACATCGCGTCGTCAATTTATTGTCCAGCTGTTTGGTAATCTTTGGGCAATCTATCCTAATTCTTTTTTTTCTTTCCTTCCTTTATCTGTCCGTCCGAGTTTCAGCATTTTGAGTAATTGATCGTCAAACCAACATCTGATCCAGCATGCGAATTTTTTTTTTTTGTAATTTGTAATAGTCTGTCTAACTCCCCCGTATGAATCTTCTACTGGAAATAGTGGAACCCCCCGCATTCCACCGACGAGAGTACAAGCCGGTAGCAACGCATGCTCCAGTAGACAGGGACTAGTAGAGTCTGTGTGAAAATGACCTGCTACAGATAATTACATGTAATATATTACAGAAAATTTGGCGCCCAACGTGGGGCCCGACCGGCTGTCCCAATTTTTATTAATACCTTACCCAATTTCCAACGACAAACATCCGGCTATGATAGTCATAGATGTTTGGGGTTAAATTACTCAAAAGTGCATAGCTAGACTGATAAATCTGTAAGGAGGGCAATGCTAGATTTTGTGTTTTCGAACAGCTGCGTAACCAGGTATGTATGCATATGCGTAAATGCATGAGTGCATGATTTGTAGGGTGACCTTGCTGTTGATATAAGGGTTACTACGTGGACGAGATCTACGGCCCTTTCCAGTAGGCCAGCTACATCTAACATTAGTATACATGGATACATATGTATTTACATATTTTTCCCTTGCAGATGAATCGACAACTGATGTATTCCAAATCAGTAATCTAGTGATAGCATGCAGTTTCGCGGATATTAGTTGCTAGTTGAAACAAAGGTTATACGTGGGCTAGGACTACGGCCTTTTCCTGGTATACTTCACTTAATATATTCCCTTAGGCTATTACGTTGGTTTGAAACAAGGGATTACGCTGATCTTATCTGCGGCCCTTTCCCAACATATATAAATTGAGTGGAATTATCTCATTTTCCAATTAGCTATTTTTCCTCACATCTTTATTGGACGATAATTGAAATGTTGTTACTTTCAGATAAGTACAACTCTTGTCGCTCTGATAAGATGTCTCTTCGTAACTCTATTTTTGCAAACGTTCTTCGTGTTCGTTCTGTTGATATGTTGAGACTTTCTGTTAAGTTCAACTCCAGGCAAACACAGACAGTTGCACCAATTACTCTTTTATCTAATTCTTTCTAAAGATTACACAAATCAGCTTACACGTCCCTTCATCTAATTGCATGGTACCCTAGTATGATTGCTATATTATTATATTGCATTTTTTTTTATTTATATTTACACATATTATATTTATTTTATTATATTTTTTTTTTTGATTATAAAGTATCTATATTATACTTGAACAATTGCCTATAATTATTTTTATACTCCTGAATTATATATATGTCCTCACAAAGTCGCTATTACACTTAGGCTCTTTGGACGTTGCAGTGCTTTTATTAGAATAGTTTTCTTTGAGTATAGAATTTCATGATTATTAGTGTTAGTATTAGCATCTTGATTGATAAATAGTTAGGAAATACTACAGATAAAGATTACAAAATGCCGCTGACCCATAGTAGTGAAGACCTAACCAGGCTGGATGAGATTAACATCCCTTGCCATAGTTGCTCATCTTTGATATCGCACCCGACCCAGTTATGTAACATGCGGGGTATGTCTTGGTATGCCTTGTTGGCCCCAGATTGGGAGCCAAAAATTATTGTAACAAGCGTGAGCCTTAATGCTCCAGGTTGGCTTGCATGTTCCACGTTGGGCAAAATAGAATACCTAATAGGAGAGAAGGACATCTGCCCAACTCTCCTGGCGGGTCAATCAGAAGCAGCCGGGCGGGACCCTCTGGTACCGTAGCTCTTTCGGTGTGGGCGTGGGTTGGCTACCCGATTGACTCCCTGCTACACAAATTTTAAATTTAGGATCCCTCTAAAAATGAGCTTTAGAATGTTGCTACGTCTAAAAAAAACTAAGCGACACAGCCAACGAAATAGTGCACGTACAGCTGAAGAGAAAGGGTCGTATGATAACAAGCGGGGCGTGGTCTGGATGGAAGTGGACCTTCGCCTTCAATACCCAACCCAACCTAAGATCTTGGATGGTGTTCGTCAAGATCCCCTAGAAGAAATTATATTTCCTTGTCTTACGCAATCATGTCCCTAAGTTATAACTTAACCCTTCATAGTAGCAAGAATATTGGTATTAACTATGAGACTTAAAGATTTTACATTTAGTTCAAATTTCATTATTTTTTTTTTTTTTTTTTTCTATTCCATATCAAAACAAATAGTTTTCCTCAAATCGGATTATGATTAATTAATTATATTTACATGTATTTATATGCTTATATGTATCTTCATAATATATCTCAAAAGTAGTAATCAGCAGAATAATCAAAAAAATATTTTTTTTTTTTTTTTTTTTTAAGTTTATGCACGAAGCTGTGCACAGCTGACATGTGATGTTAATCACGGTGGCTTCAGTTATGTATATCTGTATGTATGTGATTTGCAAGGGTTAGCGATTTCTTTATTTTGATTCTGTTGATTCGCGTTTAAAAAAAAAATTACTATTGACATTATCAGTTACACCAAGGGAACGAGGGAACGATCGAGGCGGCCAAGTAACCATGCAGGTGTTACTGGCTATCAGCATAGTGCTGTGCACTATGCTAGTAACTATGCATGGAACTCCCCGCACGTCTAATCGTCACCTCGTTCCAGTGAATAATAAAAAAATTTTTGAAAAAAAATTTAATTTACAACTTGAATGGCACACACACTTCAAGAATGAATAAAGAGAGAATTTAAAAATTGACTTACCCCGAATCCAGGAGAAAGATCTTTATCCAGGGCGGGGAATGATGATGTTGGTGACTTTTATCATTACTGTCACAGTCGCACTAATCACTCACTGCTGAAGGCGTGTACCCTCAGTATATATATGCATGTAGGTATGTATGTATGTATAACGCTATTTAATGTCACTATTCACTTTTATATGTATATACATATATCTAGTAGGTACATATATATATGTATATACATATATTAGGTACGGTATCCACTATAATTATTTAGAAATTTATATATATATATATATATATATATATATATATACATGTATAGATATATATATCCATACATATACATATATACATAAATAAAATTTTTTTTTTTTTTTCAAAAATTAAAATTGCAGAACAGAAAAAAAATTATAAAAAAACAGAAACCAACTGAAGAAAAAAAATCCGCACTCTAATGTTTTCACTTGGGATCACAACATAACTTTAAGCCACTGTGCACACACTCCCTTACTCTAATTGCTTTATAGAATTGTATAGTTATATATAGTAACTATGAAAATTAATTTTACTTATTTAACTTATTTAACAAACTAGCGTGGCGGCGCTGGTGCGGAGCTTCACTGGCGGCGGCGACTGAGGGTGACTCGGACACTTCACTGTCGGCGACGGCGCTGAAGCTGATGCTGCGCTGACGCGGATGTAGATTAACTACGAGCGGCGGCGAAAGCTGGAGCAGATACTTCTCTGTCGCGGTGTCGGCCACGTGGAGGTTCTGTCCACTGGCGGCTGCGGCGCTGGAGCAGGTGCTTCACTGGCGGCGGTGTCGGCCACGTGGAGGTTCTGTCCACTGGCGGCTGCGGCGCTGGAGCAGGTGCTTCACTGGCGGCGGTGTCGGCCACGTGGAGGTTCTGTCCACTGGCGGATGCGGCGCTGGAGCAGGTGCTTCACTGGCGGCGGTGTCGGCCACGTGGAGGTTCTGTCCACTGGCGGCTGCGGCGCTGGAGCAGGTGCTTCACTGGCGGCGGTGTCGGCCACGTGGAAGTTCTGTCCACTGGCGGCTGCGGCGCTGGAGCAGGTGCTCTACGAGCGCGATGGCGGCGGACTCCTCGGGACACGTTGACCCATGCCACTTGGCAGGAAAACGGGTTAGTCAAAAAAAAAATTTATGACTCGCGTATACGTCTGTACGCAACCGAAATTAATTAGACTGAAAGAGGCCAATATCAGTCGGCGCAGCCTTTATATACCCTATTTTGCCGGATATGCTTGGCATTGGGTGCGATTAAAGGCCAAGTGTCATTGTAGAGAGAGCATTGAAGATGAGCGCAAGCTTTAATCTAAGATAAGCTCAAAGTTTTGCGGTGAGTACCGCTCTCTTTTAAGCTTATGGAACTGCACTCAATACTCTTCTACTGCAAGCAGTGCACTTGATCGTACACCCGACAATTTTGTCAAAAAGTCGATCAAGCATTGTTTGCTCTTTACGAAACTCCGTCCGTTACAACACCCGATAATTTTACACCCTTGAGTAGGAACAATTAGCGGGAATCAGGCTCTAATGTCCTTGGCGTGGAAAGTGCCTACCTCTCGTCCCTGCAAGTCTTCTAGACAATAATAACAATTTCCTAATTTACGACGAACTCTACATTTGACAAATTGTGGAGCCAGTTTGGCGTTAAAATTTTGTGAGAACTTGCTCTGAACAAAATTACGACGAAACACCTCCTGACCTTCCCGAAAAGACACTGGTTTGGCACGAAGGTTATACCGGTTGGCATTACGATCGTATGCTAAGCGTATTCGCTTTTGTGCTTCTCCCCTCATCAATGCTAACGCGTCTTCTCTTTTCAACGGAATTCCGGGTTCCTCTAACAGACTTAACTCCTTTAATAATTGATAGTCTGCTCCATGAGTTATCATATCTATACCAAACAAGAGCCTGAAGGGGGACACTCCTAGCGATTGATGCACAGATGAGCGTAGAGAACAAGAAATAGCTGTCAAGTGCCTGTCCCATTCGGTTTGATCGGATTGCAAAAAGGTACGTACAGCGGCCAGCAGTGATCTATTGACTCTCTCGGCTGCGTTGCTTTGTGGGGAATACAGTGCTGTATATACATGTTTAATGCCCATTTCAGTCAACCAAGCATTGAAGTCGTTCGCCTTGAACTGCGAGCCATTGTCACTCACAACTATCTCCGGCACTCCAAAACCATGAAAGATAGTGTGTAGGAGAAAGCTGCGAATGGCCTCAGAGGTGAACTTCTTCAGAGGATGCAGCCAATGATATTTGCTGTAATGATCTAGTACAATCAATAATCCAATATTTCCGGACTTACTCCTTGGATAGGGTCCTAATAAATCAATATACAGTTTTTGAAATGGCCGACCAGTGGCCTGATATACTCCCATTAGAGGTCTCATAATATAATTAGGAGCTTTCGAAGTTTTACAAAGCTCACACTTCCGCACAAAATTCTTAACATCGGACACTAGACCAGGCCAAAATAGATGGTGTCGGATCCTTTCCAGAGTCTTATGAATGCCCCCGTGAGCTGAGGTGACAGACTCATGAGCCTGTGACAAGACCGCATGGCGTAGTTGCGTTGGAACCCAAAGCTTCCACGACTTCGTTTCCTGAGCCTTATCTCCGGTGGCATACTCGGTACGGATATATATAAAGGGCGGCTTCACTTGGATATCAGGGAACTTGGAAGGATTCTCCTGAAACTTCCGTACAAGGGTTTGGTATTCTTCTTCTTCAAATTCTTTGGATGTCAAGTCTACCAATGGTCCTAAAATAATCTCGTCTATTTCTCCCTCATTCAGTCGCGATAAAGCATCTGGAACAATGTGTTCCTTTCCCTTCCGATGCGATACAGTGAATTTGAACTGCTGTAAACGGAAGACCCATCTAGCTAATCTTCCCGACACGTTCTGCTGGCGCATTAGCCATATCAAACTCGAGTGATCCGTTACTACTTCAAACTCTTGTAGCTCGAGATAGCAACGAAATTTCTCGATAGCAAGTATGACAGCGAGACATTCCCGTTCCGTTACACTATAGTTCCTTTGTGCTCTACTCAATTTTTTGGACATGTATGCTATAGGCTGTTCCGCCTCTTCCTCGGATAATTGAACTAATACTGCCCCAATTCCGAAGTCACTAGCATCACAATGGAGGAAAAATTTTTTTCAAAATCTGGGTTTTGCAAAACTGGAGCCGAAGTCAGAAGAATTTTTAGTTCGTCCATTGCCGTTTGAGCCGTTGGAGTCCATAAGAACTTCTTTTTGGAACTCAGTGTTTCCGTAATAGGAAACGTGCGCTCCGCAAAGTTCTGTATGAATCTTCGGTACCAGCCACAGACGCCTAAAAATCCTCGAACCTGCCTGATGTTTTTCGGTGGCGGCCACTTCCGTATACAATCGATTTTGTCAGGATCAGTGCAGATTCCACCACTGCCAATTATATAGCCAAGGTAATTAACTTTAGTGACACAAAAATGACTCTTTGCGATGTTGAGAGTTAATCGAGTCTTTCGAAATTCGGTTGCTAGACGGACGAGTACTGCTAAATGTGAGTCAAAGTCTTCGGAAACAATGCAAAGATCGTCAAGATAACCGAAGACACAATGTCGAAGATCGGGTGGGATAATAGTATCCACCAGCCGACACATAGTCGAGGGAGCATTGCACAGACCAAAGGGCATGACCTTGAATTGGTACAACGGCCTCCCGGGAACAGTGAAAGCTGTCAACGGCTTGGATTCTTCGTCTAACTCAATCTGCCAGTATGCATCCTTAAGGTCTAATTTGCTGATTAAATTTGCCTTAGGGAGCCGTGCAAAAATTCCATCAATACTAGGCAATGGGTAAGCGTCTTTTTTAGTTACGTCATTCAGTCTCCTCGCGTCAAGACATAAACGTACCTTGTTAGGTTTGATCACTAACCTCATTGGGGAACTCCAGGCGCTAGACGAAGGCTCAATGACATCGAGTTCCAACATTCGGTCTATCTCTGCAAATAGCAATTTTTCTACTGCTGGACTTACGGGATAGAACCGTTGCTTCACTGGCTTGGCCTCACCAACCTCAATATGGTGTTTAAGAAGGCTAGTCCTTCCTAGACTCTGGTCACAGTTGGGAAATAATTGTTTTACGACAGCTAACTGTTGTTTTTCTAAATCCGATAAACTGTAAAAATCACCAGAGCTCTCCTCACTCGAGGTTTCTGTGGGTGGGGCGATGGCATTTATAATGTTTGGTGCAAGAGCGAAAATTTTCCAAAAGTCAACCCCCAAAATCAACCTCTGATTGAGCGATGGAATGATGTACAACCAGATTTGTTTCCGTTGTCCTTGATAACACATTACAACAGGCCAAACTCCAATAACCTCATGTGCTTTGCCATCTGCTGTCCTAACCGACGAACAAATAGACTTGCAAGGGAGATCCCTGCCTCGAATTTCCGACGCCAAAGATGCACCGACACAACTGACATTTGCTCCAGTATCCAATAACCCTAACTCTTGATATTCGTTAAAAGAGACGCGGGCATAGGGACGCATGTCGGTGGTGCAACTAAAAACAGAAGAAATCAATGCTTTTTGAAAGGTTCGGGCTTGTGCATAATATTTTTTAATGCGAATGGCATTTCTAGACCTGGACTTATTGCTATCAGAAAATATGCGCTCGCGCACCTGATGATAATGAGTCAGTCGCTCTTCATATGGAAGTGACCGGCTATAGGCGCGAAGTTGGGCAACATCGTCCTTTTCAAAATTCGACTCAATCGTCGAATTGCTTCTAAACAGATCTATTGGGATAGGGGCAGCCTGTTGGTGCTGACTGCTCCCCTCTTCCGGTTTTCCGACTTCCTACCAATACAAGTTGGGCATTGCGGCTTGTAGATATTGGGAGCGCCGCATCCGTAGCAAAAAACGTTTCGTTCGGCCAAGCAATTCTCCCACATATGACCTTCTCTCTGGCAATTCCAGCATTTGGCATTAGCACAGGGTCTCACCGCTGCCACTTCGACTTGAGATACAACTTCTACCTCATTTTGAGCGGCGGAGGTCTCGCTTACCTCACACACCTGTCGTGTGAAAGTACCTCGCGATCCTCCAACTACCTCGCTACGCACACGCAAATCTATTTTCAAAGCTTCTTGCATTTGAACCAATCGTCTGAGATGACTTATGGTGTGTACCGGCTGATATATCAACTGTTGCCTCGTTTCGGGTAAAAGATTGTGATGCAGAATTTCTAACAACTCCTCTTCTGGCATAATTATCGAAAATTTATCCAATAATGCAGCGACAGCGTCATAGAACATCGCGAACGACTCTCCGCTTTTCTGTTTGCGCGAGCGAACTTGCTCCTTGCATCGGAAAACTGATCGATAATCACCATATTGAGATTTTAAAGCCTTGCCAAACTCAGCCCAGACTATTTGAGGAACCTGCTTATGATACCTCCAGTACCAGTCTCTCGCTTTCCCACTAAATAGAATGTGCAAGTGCTTGCAGGTGGCAGTAAAATCACTGTCCAACGTCTCGTCTGTCAATACTTTGGCACGGTACAGAAACTCATCTACGGTTAAACCCGCCTCTGAACCATCAAACTGCAAATTCCATTTTTGCATGATATCGGCTGCCCGACTTGGTACGAAACCTAACGGACGCGTTCCCGATGAAATGCCATGGCAGCTCGGTTCTAGCCTGCCGCTGTTAATCGCAGAACGCTCGGAGGGATGCAACTGCATATTGGACATCAATCTTGACATTGTCTGTTCAATCATCCCCTGGATGGCGGTGTAATCAACTGCACCGTTTGCAGCTCTATCCGTCCCCCGAGGTCTACCTTTTCTTCGTCGACGTGACACTGGATCGGATGGGTTGGTACTATTGCTGGGCTCCCGTGGTTGCGCAGCTACTTCCTCTACTGGGTCTACTAAGAGTTTACGAGCTACTCCTCTTGTAACCATTTGTGAGGTAGCAGGAACTACTCTCTCTTGAATCTTATGCTGTGCTCTCGGTGAGCAATTTCCCACAACCCTCTTAAGGTACTCTATCTCCAAATCTATTCCACAAGTTGGACAACCTTTTATAGTCCTCAGTCGGTGCTCTAAGCATTCTTGGTGAAAAACATGCCCACAAGGTGTCAAAAAACAATGTTGTACATTCGTTATGATCTCCTCACACAAAAGACACTTGTTTACCTCGCCTTCTGCTCCCCTAGCACTCTCGCTAAACTGTTGAGGACTTCTTTGAATCGGCATTTTGGATACAAAACGTTTATTTAACAAATTTCTTCGATACTTAATACTGACTCGATAACTGATTAAATAAGAATATTTTTACTAGGTATTAAATTGGTTTTATTTTTGAATTTTATTTTCGTTTATTTTATTTTTAAATATATAAATATATATATATAAGGGACATGATTGAGTGTCAAGGAAATACTAATTTCCGCTTGCATACCATACTAATTAACTGGGCTATTATAACTATTATACTGCGGTAGTAAGAGACAATTTGGTTTCTCCCCAACAACTCGGTAGTCGCGAAACTACTTTATTCCACCGTCTATTCCTGAGTTGCGGGTAGATCCCTTCCTGTGCTCCTCCTAATTACAGATCCTTGAACAGGAATTGTAGTTCGACAGTCACGTTGATTCACCGCGGATGAATCCTTTCCCGAACAGAAAATGTTGCTCCTCGGCAGGATATCCGCAATCTACAGATACACAAGATTCCAGAGGAGGCACTCTCCCTCAGTCAGAATCCTCAGCGGAGAACTTCCATAATTGATCTACTACGAAAGCAAACGAGCATAGGTGACGACAAGAGTATGTGGTGGGGACAGACGAAAGGAGAACACTAACTTCAATGTCTGCCTTCACCTGTTTGTAGAAGACCGGCGCATAGTTCCTCCTATGGTTCCAGGCCTTTACAATTCCCAGCCACATAAGCTTGCAGACACCCTGAGAGGTGAGACTACAGGATGGCGAATCCGAAATGTGATTTTTAGGATTACCCTCTCTATGTGGGCTAAACTATCCAACAATACACAAAAATTAATTTTCGATCAGTTTTGCCGTCCTGCGGCTACGCGTTGTGTAACCTTATAGCCCCACGTTGGGCGCCAAAAATTCTTGTAAACATGCGGGGTATGTCTTGGTATGCCTTGTTGGCCCCAGATTGGGAGCCAAAATTATTGTAACAAGCGTGAGCCTTAATGCTCCAGGTTGGCTTGCATGTTCCACGTTGGGCAAAATAGAATACCTAATAGGAGAGAAGGACATCTGCCCAACTCTCCTGGCGGGTCAATCAGAAGCAGCCGGGCGGGACCCTCTGGTACCGTAGCTCTTTCGGTGTGGGCGTGGGTTGGCTACCCGATTGACTCCCTGCTACACAAATTTAAATTTAGGATCCCTCTAAAAATGAGCTTTAGAATGTTGCTACGTCTAAAAAAAACTAAGCGACACAGCCAACGAAATAGTGCACGTACAGCTGAAGAGAAAGGGTCGTATGATAACAAGCGGGGCGTGGTCTGGATGGAAGTGGACCTTCGCCTTCAATACCCAACCCAACCTAAGATCTTGGATGGTGTTCGTCAAGATCCCCTAGAAGAAATTATATTTCCTTGTCTTACGCAATCATGTCCCTAAGTTATAACTTAACCCTTCATAGTAGCAAGAATATTGGTATTAACTATGAGACTTAAAGATTTTACATTTAGTTCAAATTTCATTATTTTTTTTTTTTTTTATTTTCTATTCCATATCAAAACAAATAGTTTTCCTCAAATCGGATTATGATTAATTAATTATATTTACATGTATTTATATGCTTATATGTATCTTCATAATATATCTCAAAAGTAGTAATCAGCAGAATAATCAAAAAAATATTTTTTTTTTTTTTTTTTTTTAAGTTTATGCACGAAGCTGTGCACAGCTGACATGTGATGTTAATCACGGTGGCTTCAGTTATGTATATCTGTATGTATGTGATTTGCAAGGGTTAGCGATTTCTTTATTTTGATTCTGTTGATTCGCGTTTAAAAAAAAAATTACTATTGACATTATCAGTTACACCAAGGGAACGAGGGAACGATCGAGGCGGCCAAGTAACCATGCAGGTGTTACTGGCTATCAGCATAGTGCTGTGCACTATGCTAGTAACTATGCATGGAACTCCCCGCACGTCTAATCGTCACCTCGTTCCAGTGAATAATAAAAAAAATTTTTGAAAAAAAAATTTAATTTACAACTTGAATGGCACACACACTTCAAGAATGAATAAAGAGAGAATTTAAAAATTGACTTACCCCGAATCCAGGAGAAAGATCTTTATCCAGGGCGGGGAATGATGATGTTGGTGACTTTTATCATTACTGTCACAGTCGCACTAATCACTCACTGCTGAAGGCGTGTACCCTCAGTATATATATGCATGTAGGTATGTATGTATGTATAACGCTATTTAATGTCACTATTCACTTTTATATGTATATACATATATCTAGTAGGTACATATATATATGTATATACATATATTAGGTACGGTATCCACTATAATTATTTAGAAATTTATATATATATATATATATATATTTACATGTATAGATATATATATCCATACATATACATATATACATAAATAAAATTTTTTTTTTTTTTTTCAAAAATTAAAATTGCAGAACAGAAAAAAAATTATAAAAAAACAGAAACCAACTGAAGAAAAAAAATCCGCACTCTAATGTTTTCACTTGGGATCACAACATAACTTTAAGCCACTGTGCACACACTCCCTTACTCTAATTGCTTTATAGAATTGTATAGTTATATATAGTAACTATGAAAATTAATTTTACTTATTTAACTTATTTAACAAACTAGCGTGGCGGCGCTGGTGCGGAGCTTCACTGGCGGCGGCGACTGAGGGTGACTCGGACACTTCACTGTCGGCGACGGCGCTGAAGCTGATGCTGCGCTGACGCGGATGTAGATTAACTACGAGCGGCGGCGAAAGCTGGAGCAGATACTTCTCTGTCGCGGTGTCGGCCACGTGGAGGTTCTGTCCACTGGCGGCTGCGGCGCTGGAGCAGGTGCTTCACTGGCGGCGGTGTCGGCCACGTGGAGGTTCTGTCCACTGGCGGCTGCGGCGCTGGAGCAGGTGCTTCACTGGCGGCGGTGTCGGCCACGTGGAGGTTCTGTCCACTGGCGGATGCGGCGCTGGAGCAGGTGCTTCACTGGCGGCGGTGTCGGCCACGTGGAGGTTCTGTCCACTGGCGGCTGCGGCGCTGGAGCAGGTGCTTCACTGGCGGCGGTGTCGGCCACGTGGAAGTTCTGTCCACTGGCGGCTGCGGCGCTGGAGCAGGTGCTCTACGAGCGCGATGGCGGCGGACTCCTCGGGACACGTTGACCCATGCCACTTGGCAGGAAAACGGGTTAGTCAAAAAAAAAATTTATGACTCGCGTATACGTCTGTACGCAACCGAAATTAATTAGACTGAAAGAGGCCAATATCAGTCGGCGCAGCCTTTATATACCCTATTTTGCCGGATATGCTTGGCATTGGGTGCGATTAAAGGCCAAGTGTCATTGTAGAGAGAGCATTGAAGATGAGCGCAAGCTTTAATCTAAGATAAGCTCAAAGTTTTGCGGTGAGTACCGCTCTCTTTTAAGCTTATGGAACTGCACTCAATACTCTTCTACTGCAAGCAGTGCACTTGATCGTACACCCGACAATTTTGTCAAAAAGTCGATCAAGCATTGTTTGCTCTTTTCGAAACTCCGTCCGTTACAGTTATTAACCACACCTTGTGGTCATTCGTTCCACAGGAACGTTCAATGGACCAAGAGGAGGTAGAAAAGTCTGTCCTGTTTGCAAGACGCAGTTAGAAGTCGCACCCAGTAATGCATCAGACCTTGAATTTGTAGAGCCGCCAACTCATGTAGCAGCAGGTAACATTCCTGTCACTCGCTCGCAAACCAGACGAGCTGAGACTGTCCAAGCGAGCGTGGCTGGCAACCCAAGCGCTATCCCTTCTGAATCCATCTCAGAAGTTGGGAATTCGATCGGCATAGCAGACATAGGGCGAATGATAGCAGAGGCTATGGCAGCTGCGTCCGCAAAGCAAGCGGAAATGTTACTGCAAGCTTCTACCAGACAGGCTGAACTAATGACGAGCTCATTGGAAGCTGGATTCCAGAGACTATCGTCCCAAATGCAAAGTCAGCAAACGCAACCTACGGTACATAGGCAGACTTTGCCGTCACTGAATCCTCAGTCATTTCGACATTTGGCTGATATAACCACTCAGCAACAAGCACCCACTCACAGATCTACGCTTAACCCGGAGCCCGATCATACAACTCCAAGGTATTCTCAATATAGTGCGGCTAGTACTGATCTAAGAGCAGACAGAATTAGTCAAATAATATCGAATTGGAAGTTGCGATTTTCGGGCAAATCCAATTTATCAGTTGACGAATTTATTTATCGTGCGGAAGCCCTCACCGAGCAGACACTTGAGGCTAACTATGACCTGCTTGCTCGGTATTCTAGCAATTTGTTTGAAGGTGTGGCAGCTGAATGGTATTGGAGATTTCACAAGAGTGTGTCTCTTATGACATGGGAGTCATTATGCAGAGCACTAACAATTCAATTTAAGGATGCTCGTAGTGATTGGGAGATCCAAGCCAGTATCAATCAGCGCCGACAGAGAAGCAATGAGTCGTTCGATGACTATTATCAGCAAGTTGCTTCAATGGCAGACCATTTGTCCCAACCGATGACGGAGATGTCCTTGTTAGGGTTATTAAGGTCGAATCTTCTTCCCGAAATTCAGCACGAACTGCTACATGTCGATATAACAACTGTTGCCCAGTTGCGACAAGCTGTGAGGAAGCATGAAATATTCAAGCAGAAGCTTAATAAACCTCAAGCCTCAGTAGCTCGGGTTTTGCCAAAAAGGAATATAAGTGAAGTAGAGGTCCATAACGAAGAAGAGCTAACGAGTGATTTGTCAGAACCAGAGGAAGATATAGCAGCAGTATCATTTAAGTGTTGGAACTGTGAACTGTTGGGTCATCGCTATCAGGACTGTATGGCCGAAAGAAAAGTTTTTTGCTACGGTTGTGGCCTACCAGACACATATAAACCGTCATGTAGAAAATGTCAAGCTTCAAAAAACTTGAGTGCCCGGGCACCAGCGAGGAGTGCCCCATCAAGACAGATAACAGATGCACACCAAGTCCGCAAATAACCAGTACCCAAGCAAATGCCAATACCCATCAAATAAAATTACCTAATTTACGCTCTAAGCGATCAACACGTTTCCATCAATATAAATTAATTCAAAAAAAGAGCGTCGGAAACTTGTGTGTGCGGTTGTAAATAATGCTCAAGATACTAGGCCCTACGCAAAAATTTCACTGTTGGGTAAGACGGTTAGCGGATTATTGGACACTGGCGCTTCAATTAGTTGTATAGGAGGTTCCTTTGCAGAGTATCTGGTAAACGCTAATTTATATTATAAGCCTCCATCTGCGTCTGTTAGAACAGCTGATGGATCGGCACAAACTATTAAGGGAAAAATTAAAACTACTGTGAAGTTTAGAGATAGAGAAGCATATTTAACCTTTTACGTCGTTCCATCTCTATCACAAGATGTTTATCTGGGTATCGATTTTTGGGAAACTTTCGACTTGCTACCAAATTGTCTCTTAGATAAGGAAGCAGAAGTTGCTAGTGTAGAAGATGTTATGCTTCGCCTGTTAACAGAAACTCAGCAAAAACAACTACAGCAGGTAATACAGAAATTTCCTTCATACATCGAGAAAGGCTTAGGTCGTACAAGTCTAATATCGCATAAAATTGAAGTTGAGAATGCTATTCCAGTTAAACAACGACACTTTCCCGTGTCGTCGGCAATCGAGAAACTCATGTACGAGGAGGTAGACCGAATGTTGGCATTAGGAGTGATAGAGAAGTCACAGAGCGCTTGGTCGTCTCCAGTCGTCTTAGTTAGAAAGCCAGGAAAAATTCGTTTGTGCTTAGATAGCAGAAAACTAAATTTGGTAACTAAAAAGGATGCGTACCCCATGCCATTTATCGATGGAATATTGAGTAGGTTGCCGAAAGCTGAATTTGTAACAAGTTTAGATTTAAAAGATGCTTTCTGGCAGATACCTCTTCACTCGGATTCCAGAGACAAGACAGCTTTTACAATCCCAGGCCGACCTCTTTATCAATATACAGTTATGCCGTTTGGATTATGCAATGCACCTCAGACTATGTCCAAACTTATGGATAAAATAATACCTGCCGGATTAAGGCATGAAGTCTTCATTTATTTGGACGATTTACTAATAGTTTCCTCGTCATTTGAGCGACATCTGGAAGTGCTATCAGAAATTGCGATGAATCTGGCCGGATTGACAATAAACGTAGGTAAAAGCAAGTTTTGTCTAAAAGAAGTACAATATTTGGGGCACATAGTAGGTAATGGAACCATTGCTACTGACCCGGAAAAACTCAGAGCGATCAGAGAATTCCCTGTACCCAAGTCCGTTAAACAGCTGAGGCGTTTCCTAGGTATGACGGGATGGTACCATAAGTTTATTCGAAACTATGCATCCACAGCTTCTCCGTTGACTGATTCTCTTAGACAGAAACGGAAATTTGAATGGTCTCCCGATTGTCAAACAGCGTTCGAGAAGTTGAAAGATCACTTGTGCAATTCCCCGGTATTACATAGTCCAGATTTTGCAAAACCTTTTTATATTCATTGCGATGCCAGTCATACAGGGGTAGGTAGCGTATTAGTGCAAGTGAACTCCGAGGGAGATGAAGTACCTATAGCTTTTATGTCCAAAAAACTGAATCAGGCTCAGAGAAATTACTCCGTCACCGAGAAAGAATGTTTAGCTGCATTAGTGGCCATAAAGAAATTTAGGGCATATGTCGAAGGACATGATTTTACAGTAGTGACGGATCATGCCTCTCTCAAGTGGCTAATGTCTCAGACAGATTTGAGTTCGAGGTTAGCACGGTGGGCACTCAAATTACAGGCCTATTCTTTTAAAATAGTCCATCGCAGAGGATGCCAAAATATAGTACCGGATACTCTTTCAAGAGTTTTTACCGAGGATTTAGCGGAGCTAGAGGCAGAACCCAATATCTGGAGGCGAAGGAATTCAAAACTGAGGACTACTTGAAGTTAGTTGAAAAGGTTAAGGAATCTAAGCTCCCTGATTTGAATGTGATAGATTCTCGTATTTACAGGCGTACTGAGCACGCAGTTGGTGACAAAATAGCCGATGAGTCCGCATGGAAATTGTGGCTGCCAAAAGAACTAGTATCTTTAGCGTTAAAGCAATGCCATGATAACCCTTTGTCAGCTCACTGCGGGATCAATAGAACTCTAGAGAGATTGCGTCGATATTATTTTTGGCCGAATATGGTGACCGAGGTGAAAGCCTATATTAACTCCTGTGAGGTTTGCAAGTGCACGAAGCATCCCAATTTTACCCTAAGACCGATGTTAGGAAAGACAGGAGAGACACAAAGGTTTTTTCAAAAATTGTATGTAGATTTTATTGGACCATATCCACGGTCAAGGAACGGAAATATTGGTATTTTTGTGGTATTGGACCACTTCTCAAAATTCCCATTTAAAAAAGTTCACAGCCGATGCAATTTTGCCTTTTGTAGAAAATGAACTCTTTCATTGTTTTGGTGTTCCGGAAGTGGTGGTTTCGGATAATGGAGTACAATTTAAATCACATGCTTTTAATGATTTACTGTCAAAATATGGTGTTCGACATTCCTATACGGCCGTTTATGCCCCTCAAGGAAACGCTTCTGAGCGAGTTAATCGTACTCTGATCTCAGCCATTAAGGCCTATATACACCCCGATCAAACCAACTGGGATGAGCAGTTAAGCAAAATCTGTTGTTCCCTTCGTTCTGGTTGGCACTCTGCTGTTAATGCAACTCCTTATCAGCTAGCTTTTGGCCAACACATGATCGTGAACGGTTCAACGTACGAGGTGTTGCGTGAACTTTCAATGCTAGAAGATCGATCTGTTCGCTTTGATAGATCAGACTCCTTCGATCTCATGCGTAATAAAGCAGTGTTGGCTATGCGTAACCAGCATCAGAGGAATGAAAACCCTTATAACTTACGAAGTCGATTGGTAGAGTTCAGGGAAGGTCAAGAAGTTTACCGCCGCAATTTTGCTCAAAGTAGTTTCTCCAAAGGGTTTAACAGTAAGTTGGCCCATACCTTCGTAAAGTCAAGAATAAGGCGTCGACTTGGAGATTGTTATTATGAACTGGAGGACTTACAAGGTCGTTACATAGGGAAATTCCATGCCAAGGATTTAAAGCAATAGGCGCATTTCCAACGCTGCTAGAATCCCACTTTTCTATTGATAATAGAATAAGTGTGATTTTAGTGGGGGGGAATTGTAGGGAGCAGCGTTTAGCCAAACGTACCAGTTTATGTCCCAGCCTAAAAGTAGGCAATTTGGCTTTATAAACGACTTTTGCTATATCTCACTCAAAATTAACAGCAACGGAGAATTGGAGAAAGCATTAGAAAATTACGGGGTTCGATGGTATAGTTGGCCCACTTTCTCTCAGAGATTGGCAGATTGGCGTCGCTCTCTAAACCCTTAAATAGGTGCGAACCTTGATTCGTGGGTCCATTTAAATTTCAAATCCAAACGAGGAGACAGTGCAAGTTTTCCTACGAAAGTGCCAATTTTGTGTTGTAAGAAAGAAAAAATAAAAGAAGCCAACTCAGGGTAAGTCTCACTTACAGATTCAAGTGGCTGAAGTCTAACAATTAAGGCTAACAAATATTATTGCGACCGCCTGCTTTCAGGTTGGCGGCAATTTTAATCTGATATTTTGGTCCAAGGAAATATGACTAGATCGGTTGAATAAAATATACCGACCTATCAATTTCATTAGACGAACTAAGTTCTTCAAAGTCACTCAAATGACGACCCAATAAAAGTTGGAAAGAAGTCAGCTGATGAGCATAAATGGGAGACGAACCTTCACCGAGTCTGGGCTCGCTGAGTCAGTTCTTGCGCGCCTTCATAACGTCTCGTGTTGCCGTCGCTGGGAATTTTATTAGTGGAAATATAGATATACATTTATTTATATATATATTTATATATATCTCTAATTGCACATCCTCACCAAAAGTATTGTTTGGCTGATAGAATGTTCAGCAAGTAAATAGGAACTACTTAAATATTAGATTTTAGATAAGTTTTTTTTTAGCTAATTTAGTTTCTAAGAAAAGAAAAAAAAAAAAAAGAAAAGAATGAAAGTGAAAGTGAAAGAAACGTAAAATGTGCCGGTTTGCTCGTTTTTTTTGTATTTATTTTGAGTAAAAAAAAAAAAAAAAAAGAAGAAAAGTATTAAAAAGTGCAAGAAGAACGCCGAGGAAATTAATGTGAATTGTGCATGCATATGCAGGAAAAAAAAGAAAAAAAAAAAGTATTTAATTATCCCACAGCCTGACCCTGCACCCCAATGGAAGCGCTTTCAACGGTGGATCAGTAGGGTAAGTCAAAATTTAAATATTTAAATTAAACTGCAAATGAAATTTTGCATATTTAAAATTGAGTGCATTCTTCGAATAGTTATTGTTTTTGTAATTTTTATATCGGTGCACTGACACCAGATGAAGAAGGAGAAGAAAAAAGAAGCGAACAAATTAACGGCGCAAGCACAGCAGAATCACTCAAACTTAACTGTTCGTTCTTTCCTTTTTTCTCATTTTCTTTGATATTCGATTTGAGCTTTTTATTATGCACAGTAATGTTATGTTATACCCTACTTAATATGTTAGGATTATTTAATTTAAGTTTAAAAATATTTTAAATAATTTTAGTTTCATAATAAATATGTCAATTATTAAGGTTATTATGATTGGTTAGTATCGTTGATTTGGGGCCATGCAAGAGGATGAAATGACAAGTGAAGGGCTATAATTATTTCGTGGGATCACTGTCAATAGTTATAAGAGGGCTCAGTGATCAAAGGTAGGGCGGGCTCAAATCGGTGCAACAACATCGCGTCGTCAATTTATTGTCCAGCTGTTTGGTAATCTTTGGGCAATCTATCCTAATTCTTTTTTTTCTTTCCTTCCTTTATCTGTCCGTCCGAGTTTCAGCATTTTGAGTAATTGATCGTCAAACCAACATCTGATCCAGCATGCGAATTTTTTTTTTTTGTAATTTGTAATAGTCTGTCTAACTCCCCCGTATGAATCTTCTACTGGAAATAGTGGAACCCCCCGCATTCCACCGACGAGAGTACAAGCCGGTAGCAACGCATGCTCCAGTAGACAGGGACTAGTAGAGTCTGTGTGAAAATGACCTGCTACAGATAATTACATGTAATATATTACAACAATAAATCAAAAGTTTCATATTTACATGTTAAGTACCGATTGCGAAAGATATCTGAACTGTTTCCGATTTTTTATTTCTCGAAGCGAAAATAAAAAGTCCTTAGAAATATCAATAATTCAGTTTGTTTATATTTGAAAAACCGTAATTCATCTTTTATTTTAAATGGACACATTTTTTTTAATATCTTATAATATTGATTTCCCGGTCCTTTAAACCCAATTTGGGGTTATTATATTCCTTAATATCACAATTATTGCAATCACGGGCAATTGTAACGCCAGGCTGGGGCATAGCTGTAATAGATAATCAATTTTAATATTCCAGTATTAAACGTAGTCAAATTGTTTTTAATGAATATTTACCCTGAGCAAAAGCCAATAATCCAAGCACACATACCGATAGAATTGTGAAGAGTTTCATCTTGTTGATTCAGATTCTGTATTGTAGATCTACTGAGAAGTTGATTGAGAACTGATGAAGACTCGCTACGCAAATCGGACTTTTATACCCACGTAATGTGACAAGAAATGTTATCATCAATTGCATTAAAAAAGTAATTAAATTAAAAAAAAAAAACCCACACTCTATTATCGGTGATCTCATTTATTATGTCATTGACTTATGTTTATTGATAGCAGCATCTGTGAAAAAAAAACCAAATATATTTTACTTAAAATTCATTTCAACTTGGGAATAACAAAGATGTCACTGTGATGGGGTCCATAGGTGACCTTTTCAATCATGGGCAACTGAACGCTTTCTTCACTTGTTCTACATTTGTTTGAATATCTTTGAATATCCTTTTTTTTACAAGAATCCTTGCAAAATATTGTATTTTTCATGTATATCGAATATCAATAATTTATCTGAAAAGTTAATCGGCTCATTGAATTTAATTGAATTTGGAATTAGTGTAAGATTAAAATATTTATATTTGTAGAATATGTTCATACGGGATCAGCGCCTGATTTTTATATTATAATATATATTATATTATATATTTTCCTGCTACTTTCATTTTAAAATTCTCTATTTTATCAACACTCCGAGGAGGGTTTTCAAATAATAAAGATATCGCCAAATCTACTGCTCTCTTTATAGATAAAATTGATAAACAATTTGATTGCCTTAACAGCTATATTCTGTATGACAGGAATCCATACCGCTGTGCATTACAAGAAATTTCTTCTTGAAATGTGAACATATTTTCAATCATTTACATATGATCCACTTGTTGTGGTGTCCAAAAGTGGTCCCAGTACCAAAATGGATAAACAAGTGGTACAATTTATCATGGACACAAACCACTACCAAAAGTTCTTTTATGAGAAAAGCTTAAGCTCGTACAAGATCATCTAGGAGCCGAAGCTTTCATTATTTTAGCACGTGCAATCGCCTATAAGTCGAGCTTTTAGTGCTGCACTTGAGCAATAATATTTTCAAGGCCGACATAGAAGTGCTGCACCAACTAAATAATATACATATCTACTTTATATATATTATTTAATTTAATATTAAATTTTTGTGGAAAATTAATATAAAACAACAGTGAGATAATGATAACGAATTTCAAGAAATATTATATAAAAAGGTAAAATAGCAACGCGAATGTGTGCCACTACCTCAATTTCTTCCAAATTTTCGCAGACGTTGATGCTGATGTAAGCTTTATCAGCTTGTACTCTAAGCTTCGTTAAAGCTTCAGCATCAGCTGTGGATTTTGTTATTTTTTTCTATTTTGTGTTGATTCCTTGGAAACGAAATGATAACCTGACGTAAAGATTAAATATGTAAATTTAGAAGACTCCTGATAACTAATTGCCAACTGAACAGGCTTTATATAAATATATATAAATATGTATAAATTTTTCCTCCTCATAATAGAGAAATCACAAATACAGCAAATCTTCGTATAATTGAGCCCAACTGCGATATCGATGCAGCTGAACAAATTTCGTGAGTAGAGTGAAGCCTTAATATGGCAAAACATCATCGTCCTCTCTGACGGATAACACATCATCTCGCTTAGATGGATTACTTTCTGTCCGAACTGGACTCATTGGCAGGCTTAACTCTTCATTTTCGATATCAAATTCATTTGGTATTTCACTATCTGGCATTTTTCGAATATCTTCGTGACAATACTTGAACAAGCGTTTATTTTTTAGGGACTTCAACATGTACCTATCAACATCCAAGACTTCTGTTCCTAAAAGCGGTCCTTTAAATTTTGAATCTAACTTAGTTTGGTGTCGCTCTTCATTTTTTAGTAACACGTAATCTCCTACATTGTGTTTGACAACAGTCGCCTTGCTTTTATCGAATCTAGACTTATCATAAGAGGCTGAGGATTTCATTCTATCGGTAGCGTTAGCTCTAATACTAGCTAAGTCTATTTCTACTTCTGTTTCCAGCGGAGGAACTAATCCCAGGGGTCGGGCCTCTTTTCCGATCAACATTTCTAATGGACTTGCCTCATTTGCACGAGTAATTGTACAGTTTAATGCAAGCTGTACTTCACCAAGTGCATCTTGCCAAGATCGATGACTAGCTTCTACGGCAGTCAACAAATTCTTTAATGTGCTCATCAGGCGCTCAACTTGGCCATTGGCATGGCTTGCTCCAGTGGCAATTAAATAAAGTTTTATTTTTGAGAGAATTTCGAACTAGCAAAACACCTACCCTGGTCTGCTATGATGCGATTTGGTACCCCAAATAATGTTATGGCAGATTTCACAGACTTAATACACCTTTCAGCATCTAACTTTAGAACGTGATGCAAATAAACGTATTTTGTACAAGCATCGATCTGAACAATGACGTACTATTTTAAATCGCTTTTTCCGCTCAGCTTTCCGGTAATGTCAATGTGAACCGTATGCCAAGGTATACTGACCTTTGGGATAGGATGAAGCTCACTTTGGACTTTCCCAGAAGGAGATTTAGAAGTCAGACAAGTTATACAGTTAGCGACAAATTTACGAACGGTCTTGTTCATTTTACCAAACCAGTAATATTGATAAACTTTGTCAAGTGTCTTTTGCCAACCAGGGTGCATAATAGATTCGTGTACATGGTTTATCGCTGACCATTTGAACGCTCGTGGCACAACTGGCAAGCAACGTGCCCTACCATTCCGCTGCACCTTACGATGTAAGACTCCTTTGCGCAAATCAAATTTAGTGACAATTTCCATTATTTCGGGATCTAAACGCTGTTCGGCGAGAAGCCAGTCGCTAGAAATTTCAGCCAAATTTACTCTCTTTTCGGTAATTTTAGATATAGCTGGATGCGATTCGGCAATGGGTTTCTGGACAAAAAGTCAACATGAGCGTTGATCGTTTCCTTTCTCTATATTGAATGTCGAAATTGAACGATTGTAAATAGGCCCACCAACGATGTACCCTTGGAGTCAAACCTATTTTGGTACGAGAAGCCTTCAAAGAATTACAATCGGTAAACACAACGAAATTGCGACCAAGAAGGTCATTGCGTAATGACGAATATGTTTTATGGCCTGAACCACAGCTAAGGTTTCCAATTCGTAAGAATGATACCTGGACTCCGCAAAAGAGGTGGTTTTACTAAAATATTCTACAACATGAGATCTATTTTGTATTCGATGTATAAGCATCGCCCCATATCCCATGGACCTTGCATCTGTATGCAGCTTAATAGGTTATTGAGGGTCTAATATTACTAATACAGGGTCGTTTGTAAGAATGTCCACGATGTGTTTTCTAACTTTTTCCAATTCAGGATTCCAAGTAATACTCCCATTTCCAGAAGATAGAGAATATAACGGTTTCATAACTTGGGAGAAGTTGGGCACAAACTTTCGGAAATATGAGGCCAGACCAATAAATTCTCTAATGCCAGTGGCAGTTAGTGGCGGAGGCAATGAACTTAACGCATATATTTTCCGTGAATTGGGACGCACTTCCCTCGCCCGTATCTCATAACCTCAATACTGAACTTCTGTTCTAAGGAAACTGCACTTATTAATGTTAAAAGTAAATCCAGCATTTGTAAGAATGTTTAAAACAATTTTTAAACTTTCCGTTCCAGACTCCTTTGTTGGTGACAACCATAATATCGTCCATATAAACGATTACAAAAGTGTGAGCAAGATCACCCAGAGCCTTTATTACTGAACGCTGAAAGACTGCTGGTGCATTTTTAAGACCGAAAGGCATTGTTAAAAATTCAAATTGGCCATCTGGAGTCACAAATGCGGTATACTCTATTGAGTCGGGGTGAATTGGGATATGATGGAAGCCACTTGCCATATCTAAGCACGAAAAAAAGTTAGCTCCACAAAGTCTAGCTATCTTGTCATTGATAAGCGGCAACGGATATTTGTCTGAAACTGTATTTGAATTTAATTCCCTGTAATCGACACAAAGGCGATCTGACCCGTTCTTCTTTTTGACGAGCAACATGGGGCTAGCAAAAGGGGAGCAACTAGGGCGTATGGTATTACAACTAGTCAAGTCGCTCAACTGATTTCTAACTATTGCTCTCTCTCTTGAGGACTAAGTCTATAAGGGCGTCGCTGAACGGTTTTGCTGGGGTCGATTAAACGTATTCTCATCTCGCTTGTGCTAACTCGTGTACATGGAATTCCTTCAATAAATGCTGTCGAATAAGTTTCAATTAGTTTAATTAATTCATCTTTCTCGTTACCGACCAATTCGGTGTCCAAGTCGGACAAGTTAAATGTTGACTTAATTGAAAATCAAATATTTACAATTTTCGATTTTACGAGTTTAAACTTATCTGATGAAATAACAACATTAAGGCCCTGGCTCAGGATCTCTCGCCCAATTACAATATCGTTTTTCAATTACATATCTCGTACAACATGGAACAATACTTCAATCACATTTTCATTAATTTTAACTTGAGTTAATATTTGCAACGTCCTGTATATACCAGTATCACCAATGCCTTTCGACATTACAATATTATTGGTGCGTTTTCCAGATAATTTGTTGCTGATTGTCTCCTTAATTATCGAACATTCGGCGCCGGAGTCAAAGCAAATTGGATACAGCTCACCCTGGTGTTCCATAACTGCGGTTGGTTCTGCAACAAAACATTGGTTGACACTCTTTTGCTGGATATTTCTGGGTAAGGCTGGTGTCCCTTTACTTGAGCACTTGTTTGCGAAGTGCCCTGGTTGGCCACATTTGAAACACGTGAGACTTGACTCTCGCGCTGTGGCTTCATCTCTTTCTCTTGACGCATTTTCGATCGGCATTCTGCAATTTTATGTCCTTGTTTTCCAAAAAAATGACACACCACAGATAACACTCTTCTTTTCTTTTGGTCAGTGGATTCAGTGTTTCCGTCACGACAACCGCGCCGTTTGTTATTAAAAGAGAACGCCTTTAATTCGGTTTGTAATTTACTTCGGGATTGCACGTTTAAAGTAAAAACAATTTGTTGCAAGCGGCTATCGATATTCGCCAAGTGTGCAAACACGGTAGAAACGGCGATTTCTTCGTGGCTCCTATTTCGCCATTTCGTTGTCAATGACGTCATTAAACGACTTGCATAAACTGCGAGACATTCGTCATCGGCCGGGCGGCTGTTTAGCAAATTGAAAAACATGGCCGCCATCGTCTCTTCTTCTTCGAATTCTCGAAACTCATTCCATTTCATGCCAGGATGGAATTACTTAATGCCATAATAAGTTTACTACTTATGGCAATGGGTGCTCCGATAGTATTATGTCGGTAGTCGCGCACCATTTTGAGGCTTCTACTTCAGCAGTGTCACGGTTGAATTTGGGCAAAGTGACGTCACGGCATTGTTGCTGCTCTTGTGTCGTTGCGTGCATTGATTTCATGAGCTCGATCATATTCCGATTTTGTAAGTCAAGAACTTCACGCCACTGTTCTCCAGATAATGCAGGAGCTGGCACGGATCCCACTTCTGATGTCGGGTCGGCCATGGTTAGAGTCCATTTCTTTTAATAAACCTTCCTTTTGGCTATGCACACAAAAACGAATTCCCTTTTGTCTGCTTACAGTGAACGTTCTAGACTAGCTCTGCCTCGTGCCAGCGATTCTTGTGACGACAATATCAACTACGCTCATCATTTTCATCACTATTACCATCTCGCTTACTCACACACGCTAAGCAACACAAGGGACCACGTACAGCGACAAATAGCCTTATTTCGCTCAGTCTCAAAATTATCAACGCTCAATCGTCTGAGTATAAGCACTGACCATATAACATATAGATGGGACATTTCATACAACGAAAACGGCCACGAAATTTCATAGCGAGATACCCCAGTTCGATGCGAGATACCCCCGATCGGCTCGCACGAACAGCTTCCGACAAGTTCGATCTCTCAATGTGCGAAACCTATACTGAATTAATACCGTTTTGTATGTCGTCTAGGGCGTACGCTTCGTATAGAGCCCGCATGTTACTCCCATGATCGCAGGTAGCTTCTGTTCTACTCGATTCTCTCTCCCTTTTTGCTTCTCTCTGGCTTTTCATACACATCAACGGCAAATCAGCGAGAGAGAGTGAGAAAAAAGACATTGTGCCATCCCTCACACCAATGCTGTTCGCTGTTGAGAGCTTGCTTCTTGTCTGCCTCTCTATTTCTGTTGCCCATTTTCAGAGCTATGACAACAAAAAACAAATACACTCTCATCATCTTGTACGTACACATAATCGTCATTGTGTGTGTGGGTCCCCAGCCGAATTTCATATTTTTGCTGCTTTGCTGCTGTCAATGGTCGCTTGAAATGTAACCCTTTTTATGTATATGTCGGCGTATTGAAACTGCGTAGTAGCACTGACCATATAACACATAGATCGGACATTTCATACAAGCGTTTTTGACACAAAATTTTCTTGCGAGGCGTCCCAGCAGAGGCTCGGCGTCGTTACGAGACGTCCCAGCAGAGGCTGAGCGTCGTTACGAACAGGGGTGTCATTTTTTTCTGAGCAAAAAAAGCTAGATCAAGGAAAAAAAAAAGCTGAAAAAAGCGGAATCCCAGAGAAAAAAGTTAAAAAAAAAGCTGGTTTTTATAAAATAATATATTTGTTTTTCATTAAAAAAATCATTTATATGTAAAAAAAAAGTGCACTCCATAATATTAAAGTAAATTTAATAGGTCATCACAATTTTCAGAGTCATTGCTCGGATAATAGTCTCTCTGTGCTATTTTGGTTAGGCAGCGGAGGGGTACTGCATAATCAAAACAGCACTTATTTTCTCGGCGCAGTCCATATCTAAAATTTTAAGTAAATTAATTTCTACTTTAAAAATAAATTTATATATGTACCTTATACTTAAAATAGCTTTTAATGTTTCGACATTCAAGCTATTGCGAATTTTCGTTTTTATCAAGTTCACTTGGCTAAAAACCCGCTCGACTTCAGCATTTGACCAAGGCAGTGAGAGCAGTTCCAGAGCAACTGAAGCCAATTCAAAAAACCGACAGTTTCCGCCAGAATCCCGGTAGTTCAAAACTTCTTTCCAGAACTTCTCGGAGTCATCAACATTTTCCCATTGTACTAGTGTAATGTTGTTGTACTGGCGTTCAATCTGTCCTATGTTCTCCCGACAATTTAAGTACTTTAGTATTGGAATAATGTTTTGTTTTTTTATTTTCAATACATT
Organism: Drosophila quadrilineata; assembly: GCA_018150725.1. Lineage (NCBI taxonomy): Eukaryota > Metazoa > Arthropoda > Insecta > Diptera > Drosophilidae > Drosophila > Drosophila quadrilineata. Next base: position 24,654,321 of record JAECWN010000407.1, on the reverse strand, counting down.
TTCAACTGAAAAAGCATCAATCTGTTTCAGTACGGTAAAGTTGTCCGGCAACCTGAAATTGAAAAAAGCTTAATTGAGTGCAACAAATTAATAAAAAATAAAGATAATATTTACCTTTGCTTCAACTGTTTAGCCAGCTCTACTACAAAACACGTACAGCATTCTCTTATTTCCTTTTCTTCAAAGGATTCTATTTTAACTGCTTTGATTTCCTTTTCAAATTCATAGCCGAGATATAAATCGCTTTTAACATGTTTCTCAAAATTGTCATCATTAATAATGTCTACCAGGGTATCAGGAGGTATTATTTTTTGCTTTAATGAGTTAATAGCGAATATTAGGTCGTTTAACAGCATCGCCGCATTAGCAGAATTGCTTTGAAAGCATTTATTTATTTTTTGCATGTCTTGCAATATGGGCTTCAAAAATAATAAATACAAATGGATTTTGCTGTCACAGAAAGATTCATAAAGAATCTTAGCTGTTTTGCATTTCTCATTTGTGGCAGCAATTCCAAAGTGAGTTTTAAGTTCATCCCACTGGTCCAAAATTCGAGTCACTGCCATTTCGATTGACAGCCATCTAGTGTCGCAAACCCTTGGAATTTTTAGTGGTGCCTTTTGATAAAAAATATGCTTGTTAATTTTTTAATTTTAACTAACGTTGGGGACAATCACTTTTACATACATTACACGCTTGTTATAGGTAAACAATCACTTGGCATTAGTAGAAACTAGATTTTTGGAATGAATTAGAAATATTAATACATAAACATAAACTATACACACATCAAACAGATTATAATTATACCAAATACACCACCTTTTCATCATTAATGCACTCATACATTTTTTTGTATAGTGACTGCCGAATGGAACTTTTGGAAAACCAATTATAGGTTTCGTAAATCAAAAATTCCAAATCGTCAGGAAAGAATTTTTTACATGCGCTGTTTACAGCCAATTGCACCGAATGGCAAACACATTTGATTAGTATAAGAGAGGGTGCATCCTTCTTCAAATGTGTGTATACGCTATTCTTATTCCCTATCATCACACTTGCATTATCGGTCCCAATTCCAATTAATTTTGTTATATCGAGTTTTAAACGCTTTAACTCCTCTCTGAGACCGTCTGCGATAGACAAAGCGTCCCCACCTTCTAACTTAATTAGGCTTAAATAAGTAGAAACAATCACTCCACGGTCTACAGAAAAGTACTTAATGACCACACCTAAATATTTAATGTATAGACATAAAACAGTTAAAAATGATTGCAAATAATATATATATATATATGTTTGTATATTATTATCTCACCAAGTAATTTTGTAACGCTAACATCTGTGGATTCGTCCAAAAGTAAGCTAAACTTGGAGTCGCCAATATCCTTTTGCAGCTCATCATTAAAATGGGGAGCCAATGCATATTTAATCATATATGCGCATTTGGTACGATGAAGTTTTATTTTCAACGCGTTGTTGCCGTCAGTAAACTTTTTTTGGCAAAGGTCACTTAAGTGATCAATAGGGGCGATTGCGCTATGCTGAGCAACAAATAAGCAAAGCGCTGCCTCCTGTTCAATTGTTTTGTTTGTAGGCAATTCAGCAAAATTTAATTTATTTTTTTGCCCAAAGCCGCCCATTGCAGCATTGTGCTTTTTGTAACAGTATGTGCCCGCAGATCACTTAATTTTGCAGTTATGCTGCATTTGCAATAACTGCAAAACACCCGTGTTAAGTCTGTGGGATCCTTCCTCACCCACTCCTTAAACTCCGTGCTCTGCATCCACACATCTCGCACTTTTTGTTTATAGCTTTCTTTTGGCATCGTGAATTTTGTTCATAAATTTTTGCAAATGAATTTCAAAATGTTAGTGATGGAACTTGCGCCAATTTAGGTGTGAACGTTTGAAAACAATTACTCGATATACATATGTAAATATCGATACTTTGCCAATAGAATAACATATTTAACATTTCAACCGTCAACTCAATTAAAACAACTTTTAAAATTGAGTAAACGTACAATTTAAAAAAAATCTTTTATATTTGAAAAAAAAGCTGGAATTCCCGCTGCCCGCTGTTTTAAAATTTTACCCGCAATCACACTTCCAAAAAAGCCAAATCTGACGGGAAAAAAGCGGAAATGACACCCCTGGTTACGAAGTGTCTCAGCAGAGCCGAAGGCAGCCGAACGTTTTCGCTTAGCAGCAATCATTCTCATTCGGTCTGCTGCCGAGAGCACATGAATTGCGCATGAATGTACGTCTCTTTTGAGCGTAAACAACAACAGCATAATAACATGAGCATGAAAGAGAAGGCTAACCGCCACTCTCACGCACCCATGCAATGATGCCGAGAGATCTTGCTTCTTGTGTGTCTAGCAAAACAAGCACACACACTGACAACATCTTGTACGTTACACATCTTTTTGAATGTGTGTGTGACTGGCCCTGTGAAACAAAATTTTTCATTTTTCAATCTTTTCGCTCTCGACGGCAAGTTGAAATCCTGACCTTTCCCAATGCCCGAAACTTCTGTTGTTGTTTAGAATTCTTATTGAATGCACGTTGACATGTGCAGCTCTATGCTACTTTTTAGAATAATTAAACTGTAAATTATTTATTTGAAAATATAACTATTTTTATTATGATTTTATATATTTTATACACATACATACATTTAAAAAAAAAAAAGAAATAACATTAATAATCTATAATTAAATATACACCAATTTAAGAAAATCAAAAACTTATCCTATTGCTTTAAAATTTTAAGCTTCCTATCGGTTGAAGTCCTATTAACTATTTTTTCTGTTAGCCACTTGCAATTTTTCCTTATCAGAATTAAAACGAATCGATCAAGTAATTCGTTTCTATGTTTAAAACATGGTGAAAACCAATCGAAAAAATTCTTTGACAATAAAGTCGCAGTTGTACATAATTGAACAATGCGATTTTTAATTTTGGGGAGATGCGGTGATTTTTCGAAAATGTTTTGGTAAACCGCAAAATGAAATTTAATTAATTCATAAAAGTTATCTGATGGCGCTTTTAACATTAAATTTTCATTAACGTAGCCAAAAGATTTATTAAGTATTAAATGTTCAGATGCATGTTGAACTTCGTTGCTCGGTTTGAGCAGCTCAGCACAGATTTTGCAGTGGTATTTCTGCAGCAACTTATGCAATAAGTAACCGGCAAAGTATCTGAGTGCATTCTCGTTAAATACATTTTGAAGTTCCGAAATAGACGGATTCAAAGACTCTTCGATGTCAGATTCATTATCGGAAGAAATGGGGTGCGAATCATCAATTGTCAGATAAGTTGAGTTTTGATTATCGGACCATTGATAGTCTCTGCTTTGATCCGCCGTAATAAGCATTTCTAGATCATCTGGTAAACAGTTTTCAGAAACCGATGCAGAGCTTAATATTTTCATCGAAAGCATTTTCGATATAATAATATTAAACCCGAACATTGTTGGGTTAGTGCATGTAGCCCCTCTAGATCTAATTAGGTAAAATAAATTTTCAAGTGGGTCCTGATTTAGTTTAGCAGTTGCAACGAAAAATGTACCAGTTTCAGGAATACAGACTTTTTTGGATAAAGCATGTACGGACGATATAGTTAAAATCATTCCCTTTATGCAATGTACTTTTGAATCACATTTAAATTCATTTAGGTAACAAAGCATTTCTTCCAAGTATTTGTGCACATCACTGTTTTGACGTAAAGCACATCTATATGGATTCCTGTCGCGGAGAGTGTGACTGTTGAGACAGTGGAAAAGTTTGTTAATTTATGATTGTTTAATTTGAAAATTGAAGTAGAAACTGCCTTTTTATTATCCGAAAATCCTCCAGAAGCGATCACTGTTCGAATACCTGCAGCAACACTGTGACTGAAGACTTGCGTGGCATATTTGACTTTCATTTTCTCAAAAGAATTCGGACTTACGTGTTTTGGTGATAACTTTGGACAAATTCTGGTTGAATTTTTGGAATCTATGTCATATAATTGTTGAATTACTTCCCAAGATACAATACCATCAGACGTCTGTAACTCCTGTTTAAGAACTGTGTTCCTCAGAGATTTAATTAAGTGAGGGGCATCAGAAATTGCAAAAATTTCCTTCCCATTTACATGAAAAGATGGATTGTTTGCGTTAACATTCCATCTCTGGAAAGACGCTCTATTATTAGAGCCTTGGTCACAAACAATAGCACGAATTGATAGTCCTAGGGTTTCCGCAACCCCAATATTAGCCTCAACTTTTTCCATAAGGTCTTTATGTTTGATTCCCTTCTCGGTAACTGTGTAGCTCAGTACATATTTCCAATTATCGAATAATCCTCTGGCCATAAAAGCACAAACTTGCTGTCCCAATAAACGTTTATGCTTGACACCATCGGATTCAAATCCCTCTATTTCGTCTCGAACTTGATTGTATTGCAGACCACGGCTTATTTTGATCTCGTCAAAAAGAAGTACCGCTTCTCTGCTTTTACAACTCATCCTGCCAATTATTTCCCTCAAGTTTTCCAGTAATAATGGTTTGAAACCTGGTGACATGTTTGTCAAAGGTGCCCATCGTGCTAACGTACGCTGAGAGGGTAATTTGAAATTTAAAACATCTCTAAGATAACTGTAAGTACGAGAAGAATAAAAATTAATATTTTGAGCCACTAATTTTTCTGAATTATTGTATGAGCTTTTCTTTTTACTAGCATTTTGCAAAAAGCTTTAGCCTCTATTGACAAATGATGCATTTTTGAAATAGCATTTATTACACTCCCAATATTTCCCTTTGGAGTGTTTTTTTTGTGCAAAAATCTCTTTTGTAACAAAACAAATTTTTCCCGATAAGTTTGATTTGCTGAACGCTGGTTTCTAACACTTTTTAACATATTATAATACTTATCCCTATAGAACTTCTCGTTTTGTTCTCTTTTGAGGCAATTTGTACAAAACGGCACATTTCCTGATTCAAATATTCCTTCGCTAGTGGTCCTGTTAGATGTATTGGTGTGGTCCTCCGAAACTATAGTGCTTCTTTGCCTGCTTACGTAGGGAACAATCTTCTGAGGCGGTTCTTCTTCGGGTGTAAAATTATATAAATGACTTTTAGTTGAAGCTGAACTTCCTGAACTCATCGATGTAATGTCCGACAAATGTAATGTTGGAATTGCATTCGACTTCAACCTTAATTTTCCTAAATATTTCTTTTCAAAATGTACACTACATATATATGCAGCTTGCCGATCAATTGGCTGATCCAAATGGCATAATTCATTCCATTTGTTAAAGAATGTTTTGTTTTTCGGAAACGAAAACAGTCTAACCCTGCCATCTACTCTTGGATTCCTAAGGCATGATTTTATAATGCACTTCCTTCCACTTGGCCTTCCGTTATTTACATTAGACATGGTGAAAAAATATTTAAATAAATTTTGGTTTTAAATTTAGCGTTGAAAAACACTTTTAAAATTGAAATTAATGGATATTTAAAGCTCGACAATTTTTTAGTTGTTGACTCTCGAACTCATCAATTGCTATTAACTTGGCATAAGAATTCTCTCGATATATAAATACTTATGAATGGATCCGCCAAATCTATCCTATTTACCTGACATATATACCTGACGAACTAAAGTCAGTCATTCAAAAAATCACTCACAATACCATTTTTTACAAGGTAATTTTTGACCTGGTAAAAAATGAAATTTGCATAACAACCTGCCTTCAATATTAATACCTGTTTATCCCGTATTTTATTTTTCTGGAGCATATTAACAGGTAAAAAGGCAGTAATTACAGAAAGTCATTCATAGTTTTGGGCTCATATAGCAATAAAAAGGTCAAACAAATTATCTTCATAAATATGCATTTATTTGGGATTTTCCATCTATACAATGGAAAATCCATCACGAGTTTGTGAGCAATATATTATTATAGATTATTTTTGAAAATATGTAAGTAAAGATAAAGATAAAAATTGCAAGTGGCTAACAGAAAAAATAGTTAATAGGACTTCAACCGATAGGAAGCTTAAAATTTTAAAGCAATAGGATAAGCTTTTGATTTTCTTAAATTGGTGTATATTTAATTATAGATTATTAATGTTATTTCTTTTTTTTTTTTTAAATGTATGTATGTGTTTAAAATATATAAAATCATAATAAAAATAGTTATATTTTCAAATAAATAATTTACAGTTTAATTATTCTAAAAATAGCATAGAACTGCACATGTCAACGTGCATTCAATAAGAATTCTAAACAACAACAGAAGTTTCGGGCATTGGGAAAGGTCAGGATTTCAACTTGCCGTCGCGAGCGAAAAGATTGAAAAATGAAAAATTTTGTTTCACAGGGCCAGTCACACACACATTCAAAAAGATGTGTACGTACAAGATGTTGTCAGTGTGTGTGCTTGTTTTGCTAGCAACGGAAACTGGCAACGCAGCGTCCATGGATAGACACACAAGAAGCAAGATCTCTCGGCATCATTGCATGGGTGCGTGAGAGTGGCGGTTAGCCTTCTCTTTCATGCTCATGTTATTATGCTGTTGTTGTTTACGCTCAAAAGAGACGTACATTCATGCGCAATTCATGTGCTCTCGGCAGCAGACCGAATGAGAATGATTGCTGCTAAGCGAAAACGTTCGGCTGCCTTTGGCTCTGCTGAGACACTTCGTAACGACGCTCAGCCTCTGCTGGCACGTCTCGTAACGACGCCGAGCCTCTGCTGGGACGCCTCGCAAGAAAATTTTGTGTCAAAAACGCTTGTATGAAATGTCCGATCTATGTGTTATATGGTCAGTGGTAGTAGTGAATGTGTGTGTGTGTGTGTGTGTGTGTGTGTGTGTGTGTGTGTGTGTGTGTGTGTGTGTGTGTGTGTGTGTGTGTGTGTGTGTGTGTGTGTGTGTGTGTGTGTGTGTGTGTGTACGAATACACATCTTTGGGTATTTCACCAGGAATACTAATTTCACAAGTTTGGTAATATTGCATCAGCTTCTAATTGTGCTGTGATTGGTTGTCTGCATAGTCTCGCTTTAAGGAGTACCGTTTTAGCGAGGCGACAGCGTTGTCTCGCTGTCGACGAGTGTGATTCGAAGGCTTAGGCATAGAAGCGATTGGATCGACAAGGCAGTTAAGTTGAGTTGTGCGTGGTGTGCAGTCGTCGTCGCTTATAAAACTTCGAAACGCGCTTCGCTTAAATGGAAGACGAACATAATTCGACATATACCATACCTGCTATGATTTATGATAGTTGCTCTCGCTGTTAAAATTTGAGGAATTAAACTGGACGCTTGATATGTAACCATTTTTATTGATATACATATGTACCCGCATTTAATAATTGACCAGATTTTTTGGGTAGGTAATAAACAATTTTTTAAAAATTAGAAATAGCTTCTGTATATATGTAATTAGAATATTAGTTAAGAAGTACTTATTACAATTCTGACAATCAATTGAGAAGGTTGTTTAAATAACTAAAAAAATGTCTGAAGCAAGCAGTATGACTTGGAGCCGAAGCTGGAATTGCAATTTGCAAAATCTGCAAGAAGCAATTGAGTAATAAACGAGTGTTCAATTTAAAAGGGCATCTTTTCAAAATTCATAACATTGGTGGCGATCAAAACATCACTAATGAAGGCGAGGACTCTACGTTGATTACGAAGTACAAAAAGAAGAAATTGAGTGTTTCAGTCAGTTTGCAGGAAATGACAAATGCTTACATTTCACCCATTGTGAAAGGAAGCATTTCATTTAACGTGCTTGACGATCCAGATTTCCGCACTTTGATTGATCCCATTTGTGAAGCAATGAGTGTGGCTTACAAAAAACGTGTTACATTTAATGCATATAATTGTAAGAAAACATTAAAGATTGTGGTCGAAAATCTAAAAAAGGAAATCTCCAAGGACCTGGAAAACAAATGAATTTCATTAAAAATTGATAGCGGATCACGGCTCGGCAGGACAATTTTTGGAGTTAGCGCTCAAATCCTTAAAAATTCCAAGTGTTTGGCAGCAGAAGTTTTAAATGTATTACAAAAATACAATATTCATTTAAACCAAGTTGTGTCCATCACGTCAGATAACGGAGCCTATGGAGGATCAGGATGAAGTTTCCTGTGAAGATTATATTACAAAAATTGAGGAAATGGAAAAAGTGCCTAATGTCCTAATCGGCAATGTCCAAGTATGTCGCTGTGCAGCACACAGTTCAACTAATTGCTCTTGATGCGATGAAATCTGAAAATATTTGGAATCATGTTTGGAACTCTGCCGCAATATATCGAAATATATAAGAAAATCTTCGAGTGGTTTCCGCGAGCTTTTTGAATTCAAAAAATTGAAAATGCCGCAATTGGACTGTCCGACCAGATGGGGTTCCTCGTATAATATGGTCAAGAACTTGCTAGACGCAAAGGAAACCATATCAGATATTAAGTCCGTGCAATTTAAGTCTGATATCGAAAATTTCGAAATTGGAGCAAATGCATGGGACTTTATGGATATCTACTGTACAGCATTCGGACCTCTTAATACGGCAATTGTCAAATTCCAAGCAGAGCAGATGCACTATGGGAATTTTTACACGGAATGGTGCATGCTAAAAATTCGTATGGAGAAAATAATCATGGATTTCAAGAACGGATTAATCATAGAAATGGCAGAACACATATTAAAGTCTATGGAGAAGCGATCAATTACTTTGATGAACAATAAGTTTCTGTTATCGTGCCTGTAATTGGATCCGCGATTTCATAACATTTTAAGCAACGAAGAGAGAATATCGGCGATATTACACCTAAAGTCAATTTGGGACAGATTACAATTGTTGGATACAGGAGTCTCATCAACTTCGCTGCAGTCGGAAAGTCAGACCAACGAAGAATTCTTCGATGATCCCGTACGGCTAGCATTGCAACAACAATTGGAAGCACGGACGAAACAAACCACAAATGCTATGGAAAGTGTTCATGAAAAAATTGAGAGATTGCAACTGTCCCTTGTGAGGAATGACACAAACGTTCTTACTTTCTGGAAAGGAAAGGAATCAAGCGATCCCGAGTTGTACGCTATAAGTAGCGTTTGCTTTGCCGTGCCACCTACACAAGTCAGTGTGGAAAGAGCATTCTCCAGCTTAAAGGTGGTACTAGCAGAAAATCGAAATAGAATTTCGGAAGAGCTTCTGGAAAATATTTTGATTGCAAAGTTGAACCCTACTTATATCAAGACAGCAATAGATTCATTGCCAACTTGAGTTAATATTTGCAACGTCCTGTATATACCAGTATCACCAATGCCTTTCGACATTACAATATTATTGGTGCGTTTTCCAGATAATTTGTTGCTGATTGTCTCCTTAATTATCGAACATTCGGCGCCGGAGTCAAAGCAAATTGGATACAGCTCACCCTGGTGTTCCATAACTGCGGTTGGTTCTGCAACAAAACATTGGTTGACACTCTTCTGCTGGATATTTCTGGGTAAGGCTGGTGTCCCTTTACTTGAGCACTTGTTTGCGAAGTGCCCTGGTTGGCCACATTTGAAACACGTGAGACTTGACTCTCGCGCTGTGGCTTCATCTCTTTCTCTTGACGCATTTTCGATCGGCATTCTGCAATTTTATGTCCTTGTTTTCCAAAAAAATGACACACCACAGATAACACTCTTCTTTTCTTTTGGTCAGTGGATTCAGTGTTTCCGTCACGACAACCGCGCCGTTTGTTATTAAAAGAGAACGCCTTTAATTCGGTTTGTAATTTACTTCGGGATTGCACGTTTAAAGTAAAAACAATTTGTTGCAAGCGGCTATCGATATTCGCCAAGTGTGCAAACACGGTAGAAACGGCGATTTCTTCGTGGCTCCTATTTCGCCATTTCGTTGTCAATGACGTCATTAAACGACTTGCATAAACTGCGAGACATTCGTCATCGGCCGGGCGGCTGTTTAGCAAATTGAAAAACATGGCCGCCATCGTCTCTTCTTCTTCGAATTCTCGAAACTCATTCCATTTCATGCCAGGATGGAATTACTTAATGCCATAATAAGTTTACTACTTATGGCAATGGGTGCTCCGATAGTATTATGTCGGTAGTCGCGCACCATTTTGAGGCTTCTACTTCAGCAGTGTCACGGTTGAATTTGGGCAAAGTGACGTCACGGCATTGTTGCTGCTCTTGTGTCGTTGCGTGCATTGATTTCATGAGCTCGATCATATTCCGATTTTGTAAGTCAAGAACTTCACGCCACTGTTCTCCAGATAATGCAGGAGCTGGCACGGATCCCACTTCTGATGTCGGGTCGGCCATGGTTAGAGTCCATTTCTTTTAATAAACCTTCCTTTTGGCTATGCACACAAAAACGAATTCCCTTTTGTCTGCTTACAGTGAACGTTCTAGACTAGCTCTGCCTCGTGCCAGCGATTCTTGTGACGACAATATCAACTACGCTCATCATTTTCATCACTATTACCATCTCGCTTACTCACACACGCTAAGCAACACAAGGGACCACGTACAGCGACAAATAGCCTTATTTCGCTCAGTCTCAAAATTATCAACGCTCAATCGTCTGAGTATAAGCACTGACCATATAACATATAGATGGGACATTTCATACAACGAAAACGGCCACGAAATTTCATAGCGAGATACCCCAGTTCGATGCGAGATACCCCCCGATCGGCTCGCACGAACAGCTTCCGACAAGTTCGATCTCTCAATGTGCGAAACCTATACTGAATTAATACCGTTTTGTATGTCGTCTAGGGCGTACGCTTCGTATAGAGCCCGCATGTTACTCCCATGATCGCAGGTAGCTTCTGTTCTACTCGATTCTCTCTCCCTTTTGCTTCTCTCTGGCTTTTCATACACATCAACGGCAAATCAGCGAGAGAGAGTGAGAAAAAAGACATTGTGCCATCCCTCACACCAATGCTGTTCGCTGTTGAGAGCTTGCTTCTTGTCTGCCTCTCTATTTCTGTTGCCCATTTTCAGAGCTATGACAACAAAAAACAAATACACTCTCATCATCTTGTACGTACACATAATCGTCATTGTGTGTGTGGGTCCCCAGCCGAATTTCATATTTTTGCTGCTTTGCTGCTGTCAATGGTCGCTTGAAATGTAACCCTTTTTATGTATATGTCGGCGTATTGAAACTGCGTAGTAGCACTGACCATATAACACATAGATCGGACATTTCATACAAGCGTTTTTGACACAAAATTTTCTTGCGAGGCGTCCCAGCAGAGGCTCGGCGTCGTTACGAGACGTCCCAGCAGAGGCTGAGCGTCGTTACGAACAGGGGTGTCATTTTTTTCTGAGCAAAAAAAGCTAGATCAAGGAAAAAAAAAAGCTGAAAAAGCGGAATCCCAGAGAAAAAGTTAAAAAAAAGCTGGTTTTTATAAAATAATATATTTGTTTTTCATTAAAAAAATCATTTATATGTAAAAAAAAGTGCACTCCATAATATTAAAGTAAATTTAATAGGTCATCACAATTTTCAGAGTCATTGCTCGGATAATAGTCTCTCTGTGCTATTTTGGTTAGGCAGCGGAGGGGTACTGCATAATCAAAACAGCACTTATTTTCTCGGCGCAGTCCATATCTAAAATTTTAAGTAAATTAATTTCTACTTTAAAAATAAATTTATATATGTACCTTATACTTAAAATAGCTTTTAATGTTTCGACATTCAAGCTATTGCGAATTTTCGTTTTTATCAAGTTCACTTGGCTAAAAACCCGCTCGACTTCAGCATTTGACCAAGGCAGTGAGAGCAGTTCCAGAGCAACTGAAGCCAATTCAAAAAACCGACAGTTTCCGCCAGAATCCCGGTAGTTCAAAACTTCTTTCCAGAACTTCTCGGAGTCATCAACATTTTCCCATTGTACTAGTGTAATGTTGTTGTACTGGCGTTCAATCTGTCCTATGTTCTCCCGACAATTTAAGTACTTTAGTATTGGAATAATGTTTTGTTTTTTTATTTTCAATACATTTTCAACTGAAAAAGCATCAATCTGTTTCAGTACGGTAAAGTTGTCCGGCAACCTGAAATTGAAAAAAGCTTAATTGAGTGCAACAAATTAATAAAAAATAAAGATAATATTTACCTTTGCTTCAACTGTTTAGCCAGCTCTACTACAAAACACGTACAGCATTCTCTTATTTCCTTTTCTTCAAAGGATTCTATTTTAACTGCTTTGATTTCCTTTTCAAATTCATAGCCGAGATATAAATCGCTTTTAACATGTTTCTCAAAATTGTCATCATTAATAATATCTACCAGGGTATCAGGAGGTATTATTTTTTGCTTTAATGAGTTAATAGCGAATATTAGGTCGTTTAACAGCATCGCCGCATTAGCAGAATTGCTTTGAAAGCATTTATTTATTTTTTGCATGTCTTGCAATATGGGCTTCAAAAATAATAAATACAAATGGATTTTGCTGTCACAGAAAGATTCATAAAGAATCTTAGCTGTTTTGCATTTCTCATTTGTGGCAGCAATTCCAAAGTGAGTTTTAAGTTCATCCCACTGGTCCAAAATTCGAGTCACTGCCATTTCGATTGACAGCCATCTAGTGTCGCAAACCCTTGGAATTTTTAGTGGTGCCTTTTGATAAAAAATATGCTTGTTAATTTTTTAATTTTAACTAACGTTGGGGACAATCACTTTTACATACATTACACGCTTGTTATAGGTAAACAATCACTTGGCATTAGTAGAAACTAGATTTTTGGAATGAATTAGAAATATTAATACATAAACATAAACTATACACACATCAAACAGATTATAATTATACCAAATACACCACCTTTTCATCATTAATGCACTCATACATTTTTTTGTATAGTGACTGCCGAATGGAACTTTTGGAAAACCAATTATAGGTTTCGTAAATCAAAAATTCCAAATCGTCAGGAAAGAATTTTTTACATGCGCTGTTTACAGCCAATTGCACCGAATGGCAAACACATTTGATTAGTATAAGAGAGGGTGCATCCTTCTTCAAATGTGTGTATACGCTATTCTTATTCCCTATCATCACACTTGCATTATCGGTCCCAATTCCAATTAATTTTGTTATATCGAGTTTTAAACGCTTTAACTCCTCTCTGAGACCGTCTGCGATAGACAAAGCGTCCCCACCTTCTAACTTAATTAGGCTTAAATAAGTAGAAACAATCACTCCACGGTCTACAGAAAAGTACTTAATGACCACACCTAAATATTTAATGTATAGACATAAAACAGTTAAAAATGATTGCAAATAATATATATATATATATGTTTGTATATTATTATCTCACCAAGTAATTTTGTAACGCTAACATCTGTGGATTCGTCCAAAAGTAAGCTAAACTTGGAGTCGCCAATATCCTTTTGCAGCTCATCATTAAAATGGGGAGCCAATGCATATTTAATCATATATGCGCATTTGGTACGATGAAGTTTTATTTTCAACGCGTTGTTGCCGTCAGTAAACTTTTTTGGCAAAGGTCACTTAAGTGATCAATAGGGGCGATTGCGCTATGCTGAGCAACAAATAAGCAAAGCGCTGCCTCCTGTTCAATTGTTTTGTTTGTAGGCAATTCAGCAAAATTTAATTTATTTTTTTGCCCAAAGCCGCCCATTGCAGCATTGTGCTTTTTTGTAACAGCATGTGCCCGCAGATCACTTAATTTTGCAGTTATGCTGCATTTGCAATAACTGCAAAACACCCGTGTTAAGTCTGTGGGATCCTTCCTCACCCACTCCTTAAACTCCGTGCTCTGCATCCACACATCTCGCACTTTTTGTTTATAGCTTTCTTTTGGCATCGTGAATTTTGTTCATAAATTTTTGCAAATGAATTTCAAAATGTTAGTGATGGAACTTGCGCCAATTTAGGTGTGAACGTTTGAAAACAATTACTCGATATACATATGTAAATATCGATACTTTGCCAATAGAATAACATATTTAACATTTCAACCGTCAACTCAATTAAAACAACTTTTAAAATTGAGTAAACGTACAATTTAAAAAAAATCTTTTATATTTGAAAAAAAAAAGCTGGAATTCCCGCTGCCCGCTGTTTTAAAATTTTACCCGCAATCACACTTCCAAAAAAGCCAAATCTGACGGGAAAAAAGCGGAAATGACACCCCTGGTTACGAAGTGTCTCAGCAGAGCCGAAGGCAGCCGAACGTTTTCGCTTAGCAGCAATCATTCTCATTCGGTCTGCTGCCGAGAGCACATGAATTGCGCATGAATGTACGTCTCTTTTGAGCGTAAACAACAACAGCATAATAACATGAGCATGAAAGAGAAGGCTAACCGCCACTCTCACGCACCCATGCAATGATGCCGAGAGATCTTGCTTCTTGTGTGTCTATCCATGGACGCTGCGTTGCCAGTTTCCGTTGCTAGCAAAACAAGCACACACACTGACAACATCTTGTACGTACACATCTTTTTGAATGTGTGTGTGACTGGCCCTGTGAAACAAAATTTTTCATTTTTCAATCTTTTCGCTCGCGACGGCAAGTTGAAATCCTGACCTTTCCCAATGCCCGAAACTTCTGTTGTTGTTTAGAATTCTTATTGAATGCACGTTGACATGTGCAGTTCTATGCTATTTTTTAGAATAATGAAACTGTAAATTATTTATTTGAAAATATAACTATTTTTATTATGATTTTATATATTTTAAACACATACATACATTTAAAAAAAAAAAAGAAATAACATTAATAATCTATAATTAAATATACACCAATTTAAGAAAATCAAAAACTTATCCTATTGCTTTAAAATTTTAAGCTTCCTATCGGTTGAAGTCCTATTAACTATTTTTTCTGTTAGCCACTTGCAATTTTTCCTTATCAGAATTAAAACGAATCGATCAAGTAATTCGATTCTATGTTTAAAACATGGTGAAAACCAATCGAAAAAATTCTTTGACAATAAAGTCGCAGTTGTACATAATTGAACAATGCGATTTTTAATTTTGGGGAGATGCGGTGATTTTTCGAAAATGTTTTGGTAAACCGCAAAATGAAATTTAATTAATTCATAAAAGTTATCTGATGGCGCTTTTAACATTAAATTTTCATTAACGTAGCCAAAAGATTTATTAAGTATTAAATGTTCAGATGCATGTTGAACTTCGTTGCTCGGTTTGAGCAGCTCAGCACAGATTTTGCAGTGGTATTTCTGCAGCAACTTATGCAATAAGTAACCGGCAAAGTATCTGAGTGCATTCTCGTTAAATACATTTTGAAGTTCCGAAATAGACGGATTCAAAGACTCTTCGATGTCAGATTCATTATCGGAAGAAATGGGGTGCGAATCATCAATTGTCAGATAAGTTGAGTTTTGATTATCGGACCATTGATAGTCTCTGCTTTGATCCGCCGTAATAAGCATTTCTAGATCATCTGGTAAACAGTTTTCAGAAACCGATGCAGAGCTTAATATTTTCATCGAAAGCATTTTCGATATAATAATATTAAACCCGAACATTGTTGGGTTAGTGCATGTAGCCCCTCTAGATCTAATTAGGTAAAATAAATTTTCAAGTGGGTCCTGATTTAGTTTAGCAGTTGCAACGAAAAATGTACCAGTTTCAGGAATACAGACTTTTTTGGATAAAGCAAGTACGGACGATATAGTTAAAATCATTCCCTTTATGCAATGTACTTTTGAATCACATTTAAATTCATTTAGGTAACAAAGCATTTCTTCCAAGTATTTGTGCACATCACTCTTTTGACGTAAAGCACATCTATATGGATTCCTGTCGCGGAGAGTGTGACTGTTGAGACAGTGGAAAAGTTTGTTAATTTATGATTGTTTAATTTGAAAATTGAAGTAGAAACTGCCTTTTTATTATCCGAAAATCCTCCAGAAGCGATCACTGTTCGAATACCTGCAGCAACACTGTGACTGAAGACTTGCGTGGCATACTTCACTTTCATTTTCTCAAAAGAATTCGGACTTACGTGTTTTGGTGATAACTTTGGACAAATTCTGGTTGAATTTTTGGAATCTATGTCATATAATTGTTGAATTACTTCCCAAGATACAATACCATCAGACGTCTGTAACTCCTGTTTAAGAACTGTGTTCCTCAGAGATTTAATTAAGTGAGGGGCATCAGAAATTGCAAAAATTTCCTTCCCATTTACATGAAAAGATGGATTGTTTGCGTTAACATTCCATCTCTGGAAAGACGCTCTATTATTAGAGCCTTGGTCACAAACAATAGCACGAATTGATAGTCCTAGGGTTTCCGCAACCCCAATATTAGCCTCAACTTTTTCCATAAGGTCTTTATGTTTGATTCCCTTCTCGGTAACTGTGTAGCTCAGTACATATTTCCAATTATCGAATAATCCTCTGGCCATAAAAGCACAAACTTGCTGTCCCAATAAACGTTTATGCTTGACACCATCGGATTCAAATCCCTCTATTTCGTCTCGAACTTGATTGTATTGCAGACCACGGCTTATTTTGATCTCGTCAAAAAGAAGTACCGCTTCTCTGCTTTTACAACTCATCCTGCCAATTATTTCCCTCAAGTTTTCCAGTAATAATGGTTTGAAACCTGGTGACATGTTTGTCAAAGGTGCCCATCGTGCTAACGTACGCTGAGAGGGTAATTTGAAATTTAAAACATCTCTAAGATAACTGTAAGTACGAGAAGAATAAAAATTAATATTTTGAGCCACTAATTTTTCTGAATTATTGTATGAGCTTTTCTTTTTTACTAGCATTTTGCAAAAAGCTTTAGCCTCTATTGACAAATGATGCATTTTTGAAATAGCATTTATTACACTCCCAATATTTCCCTTTGGAGTGTTTTTTTTGTGCAAAAATCTCTTTTGTAACAAAACAAATTTTTCCCGATAAGTTTGATTTGCTGAACGCTGGTTTCTAACACTTTTTAACATATTATAATACTTATATATAGAACTTACTATAGAACTTCTCGTTTTGTTCTCTTTTGAGGCAATTTGTACAAAACGGCACATTTCCTGATTCAAATATTCCTTCGCTAGTGGTCCTGTTAGATGTATTGGTGTGGTCCTCCGAAACTATAGTGCTTCTTTGCCTGCTTACGTAGGGAACAATCTTCTGAGGCGGTTCTTCTTCGGGTGTAAAATTATATAAATGACTTTTAGTTGAAGCTGAACTTCCTGAACTCATCGATGTAATGTCCGACAAATGTAATGTTGGAATTGCATTCGACTTCAACCTTAATTTTCCTAAATATTTCTTTTCAAAATGTACACTACATATATATGCAGCTTGCCGATCAATTGGCTGATCCAAATGGCATAATTCAATCCAATTGTTAAAGAATGTTTTGTTTTTCGGAAACGAAAACAGTCTAACCCTGCCATCTACTCTTGGATTCCTAAGGCATGATTTTATAATGCACTTCCTTCCACTTGGCCTTCCGTTATTTACATTAGACATGGTGAAAAAATATTTAAATAAATTTTGGTTTTAAATTTAGCGTTGAAAAACACTTTTAAAATTGAAATTAATGGATATTTAAAGCTCGACAATTTTTTAGTTGTTGACTCTCGAACTCATCAATTGCTATTAACTTGGCATAAGAATTCTCTCGATATATAAATACTTATGAATGGATCCGCCAAATCTATCCTATTTACCTGACATATATACCTGACGAACTAAAGTCAGTCATTCAAAAAATCACTCACAATACCATTTTTTACAAGGTAATTTTTGACCTGGTAAAAAATGAAATTTGCATAACAACCTGCCTTCAATATTAATACCTGTTTATCCCGTATTTTATTTTTCTGGAGCATATTAACAGGTAAAAAGGCAGTAATTACAGAAAGTCATTCATAGTTTTGGGCTCATATAGCAATAAAAAGGTCAAACAAATTATCTTCATAAATATGCATTTATTTGGGATTTTCCATCTATACAATGGAAAATCCATCACGAGTTTGTGAGCAATATATTATTATAGATTATTTTTGAAAATATGTAAGTAAAGATAAAGATAAAAATTGCAAGTGGCTAACAGAAAAAATAGTTAATAGGACTTCAACCGATAGGAAGCTTAAAATTTTAAAGCAATAGGATAAGTTTTTGATTTTCTTAAATTGGTGTATATTTAATTATAGATTATTAATGTTATTTCTTTTTTTTTTTAAATGTATGTATGTGTTTAAAATATATAAAATCATAATAAAAATAGTTATATTTTCAAATAAATAATTTACAGTTTAATTATTCTAAAAAATAGCATAGAACTGCACATGTCAACGTGCATTCAATAAGAATTCTAAACAACAACAGAAGTTTCGGGCATTGGGAAAGGTCAGGATTTCAACTTGCCGTCGCGAGCGAAAAGATTGAAAAATGAAAAATTTTGTTTCACAGGGCCAGTCACACACACATTCAAAAAGATGTGTACGTACAAGATGTTGTCAGTGTGTGTGCTTGTTTTGCTAGCAACGGAAACTGGCAACGCAGCGTCCATGGATAGACACACAAGAAGCAAGATCTCTCGGCATCATTGCATGGGTGCGTGAGAGTGGCGGTTAGCCTTCTCTTTCATGCTCATGTTATTATGCTGTTGTTGTTTACGCTCAAAAGAGACGTACATTCATGCGCAATTCATGTGCTCTCGGCAGCAGACCGAATGAGAATGATTGCTGCTAAGCGAAAACGTTCGGCTGCCTTTGGCTCTGCTGAGACACTTCGTAACGACGCTCAGCCTCTGCTGGCACGTCTCGTAACGACGCCGAGCCTCTGCTGGGACGCCTCGCAAGAAAATTTTGTGTCAAAAACGCTTGTATGAAATGTCCGATCTATGTGTTATATGGTCAGTGGTAGTAGTGAATGTGTGTGTGTGTGTGTGTGTGTGTGTACGAATACACATCTTTGGGTATTTCACCAGGAATACTAATTTCACAAGTTTGGTAATATTGCATCAGCTTCTAATTGTGCTGTGATTGGTTGTCTGCATAGTCTCGCTTTAAGGAGTACCGTTTTAGCGAGGCGACAGCGTTGTGTCGCTGTCGACGAGTGTGATTCGAAGGCTTAGGCATAGAAGCGATTGGATCGACAAGGCAGTTAAGTTGAGTTGTGCGTGGTGTGCAGTCGTCGTCGCTTACAAAACTTCGAAACGCGCTTCGCTTAAATGGAAGACGAACATAATTCGACATATACCATACCTGCTATGATTTATGATAGTTGCTCTCGCTGTTAAAATTTGAGGAATTAAACTGGACGCTTGATATGTAACCATTTTTATTGATATACATATGTACCCGCATTTAATAATTGACCAGATTTTTTGGGTAGGTAATAAACAATTTTTTAAAAATTAGAAATAGCTTCTGTATATATGTAATTAGAATATTAGTTAAGAAGTACTTATTACAATTCTGACAATCAATTGAGAAGGTTGTTTAAATAACTAAAAAAATGTCTGAAGCAAGCAGTATGACTTGGAGCCGAAGCTGGAATTGCAATTTGCAAAATCTGCAAGAAGCAATTGAGTAATAAACGAGTGTTCAATTTAAAAGGGCATCTTTTCAAAATTCATAACATTGGTGGCGATCAAAACATCACTAATGAAGGCGAGGACTCTACGTTGATTACGAAGTACAAAAAGAAGAAATTGAGTGTTTCAGTCAGTTTGCAGGAAATGACAAATGCTTACATTTCACCCATTGTGAAAGGAAGCATTTCATTTAACGTGCTTGACGATCCAGATTTCCGCACTTTGATTGATCCCATTTGTGAAGCAATGAGTGTGGCTTACAAAAAACGTGTTACATTTAATGCATATAATTGTAAGAAAACATTAAAGATTGTGGTCGAAAATCTAAAAAAGGAAATCTCCAAGGACCTGGAAAACAAATGAATTTCATTAAAAATTGATAGCGGATCACGGCTCGGCAGGACAATTTTTGGAGTTAGCGCTCAAATCCTTAAAAATTCCAAGTGTTTGGCAGCAGAAGTTTTAAATGTATTACAAAAATACAATATTCATTTAAACCAAGTTGTGTCCATCACGTCAGATAACGGAGCCTATGGAGGATCAGGATGAAGTTTCCTGTGAAGATTATATTACAAAAATTGAGGAAATGGAAAAAGTGCCTAATGTCCTAATCGGCAATGTCCAAGTATGTCGCTGTGCAGCACACAGTTCAACTAATTGCTCTTGATGCGATGAAATCTGAAAATATTTGGAATCATGTTTGGAACTCTGCCGCAATATATCGAAATATATAAGAAAATCTTCGAGTGGTTTCCGCGAGCTTTTTGAATTCAAAAAATTGAAAATGCCGCAATTGGACTGTCCGACCAGATGGGGTTCCTCGTATAATATGGTCAAGAACTTGCTAGACGCAAAGGAAACCATATCAGATATTAAGTCCGTGCAATTTAAGTCTGATATCGAAAATTTCGAAATTGGAGAAAATGCATGGGACTTTATGGATATCTACTGTACAGCATTCGGACCTCTTAATACGGCAATTGTCAAATTCCAAGCAGAGCAGATGCACTATGGGAATTTTTACACGGAATGGTGCATGCTAAAAATTCGTATGGAGAAAATAATCATGGATTCCAAGAACGGATTAACCATAGAAATGGCAGAACACATATTAAAGTCTATGGAGAAGCGATCAATTACTTTGATGAACAATAAGTTTCTGTTATCGTGCCTGTAATTGGATCCGCGATTTCATAACATTTTAAGCAACGAAGAGAGAATATCGGCGATATTACACCTAAAGTCAATTTGGGACAGATTACAATTGTTGGATACAGGAGTCTCATCAACTTCGCTGCAGTCGGAAAGTCAGACCAACGAAGAATTCTTCGATGATCCCGTACGGCTAGCATTGCAACAACAATTGGAAGCACGGACGAAACAAACCACAAATGCTATGGAAAGTGTTCATGAAAAAATTGAGAGATTGCACCTGTCCCTTGTGAGGAATGACATAAACGTTCTTACTTTCTGGAAAGGAATCAAGCGATCCCGAGTTGTACGCTATAAGTAGCGTTTGCTTTGCCGTGCCACCTACACAAGTCAGTGTGGAAAGAGCATTCTCCAGCTTAAAGGTGGTACTAGCAGAAAATCGAAATAGAATTTCGGAAGAGCTTCTGGAAAATATTTTGATTGCAAAGTTGAACCCAACTTATATCAAGACAGCAATAGATTCATTGCCAATATTTGAAGATGAGTCAATATCCAACAATTGACAATTGATTAGTTTAAGTTAATTTTATTTCAAAAATTTGTTTAAGATTTTAACAGAATTTATTTTATTTTGAAAATCAATATATAAAAAAATAATATACCGCTTTGCATTGTTTATTAAAAAAAAAAAAAAAAAAAACAGTTTAATTCCTCAATTTTTAACTGCGAGAGCAAATATCATAAATCATAGCAGGTATGTACATATCATATGGTATAAATAAAAAGGGTTACATTTCAAGCGACCATTGACAGGCCACGCATTCGGTAATATGTATGCCAACGACAGAAAATTCTTTGCTTGATGCACCAAGTCCCATCGGCAGTCATGAAAACTACGACAGCAGTTGTACTGTCTCTGTAAATTGCCAGAATTTTTAGCCTACCTAACAGAAAGTGGTTCTACTATCGCTGTAAATTACCAGAATTTTTGGCCTACCTAACAGAAAGTGCTAAATAGGAGGGTGGAATTTTTTTCGGTCGATTGGCAGTCGCCTCAACAGCGCAGCAGTAAAACAGCCAGTCACCAGAAATTTTATTCGGTCGACAGTCGTGTAAAATTACGAACTGCGCATTGACCCAGCTTTAGTTCTATGCTTTGTGCTGTTGCTGAAGCGGCCCATCGACAGACGAGCATGTTGGCCGAGCATGTTGTGCTCGACGGAATTTTCATCGTTACTGGTAGTGCTCGCGTACAAATTTCGTATTCGTCGAGCCGCTCGCACGAAATAGAAATGATTCTATCTTGCCTGTGTTCGCGACAACGTGCTCGGCAATGGATGGCAATGCTGGCACGAACATCACTTCAACCAAACATTTGAAGTGAAAACACGTGCTAGCGAGCGCTGCTAAAAATGTCTAAACAATTTATATATATATTATATATATTATTTATATATTAATATATTTTTGAAGCAAAAATTAATTGAAAAAAAGTGCATTTACAGTGGCGCTGTCGTCTTCCGTTACCATGTTCATTGCTCAAAATTTGCCACCAAAAGATGTTCGCGAGCATGTTCGCACTAGTTGGTGGACAAGAAAATTTTGGCTCGACGAGCGGCTCGGCCAACATGCTCGTCTGTGGATGGGCCGCTTGAGCATATTTTGAAAAACCAAGGCAGGGCGAACTGCGCAGCAAATGTTAGCGCTGACTATTTTGTAATATATTACATGTAAATAACTGTAGCAGGTCATTTTCACACAAACTCTACTAGTCCCTGTCTACTGGAGCATGCGTTGCTACCGGCTTGTACTCTCGTCGGTGGAATGCGGGGGGTTCCACTATTTCCAGTAGAAGATTCATACGGGGGAGTTAGACAGACTATTACAAATTACAAAAAAAAAAAAAATTCGCATGCTGGATCAGATGTTGGTTTGACGATCAATTACTCAAAATGCTGAAACTCGGACGGACAGATAAAGGAAGGAAAGAAAAAAAAGAATTAGGATAGATTGCCCAAAGACTACCAAACAGCTGGACAATAAATTGACGACGCGATGTTGTTGCACCGATTTGAGCCCGCCCTACCTTTGATCACTGAGCCCTTCAATAACTATTTACAGTGATCCCACGAATCAAGGTTCGCACCTATTTAAGGGTTTAGAGAGCGACGCCATCCTAAAGTACGCCATTTGTCTTTTCTGCCAATCTCTGAGAGAAAGTGGGCCAACTATACCATCGAAACCCGTAATTTTTTAATGCTTTCCCTAATTATCCGTTGCTGTTAATAATTTTGAGTGAGATATAGCAGAACAGTCTTTTATAAAGACAAATTGCCTACTTTTAGGCTGGGACATAAACTAGTACGTTTGGCTAAACGCTGCTCCCTATGTAACGACCTTGTAAGTCCTCCAGTTCATAATAACAATCTCCAAGTCGACGCCTTATTCTTGACTTTACGAAGGTATGGGCCAACTTACTGTTAAACCCTTTGGAGAAACTACTTTGAGCAAAATTGCGGCGGTAAACTTCTTGACCTCCCCTGAACTCTACCAATCGACTTCGTAAGTTATAAGGGTTTTCATTCCTCTGATGCTGGTTACGCATAGCCAACACTGCTTTATTACGCATGAGATCGAAGGAGTCTGATCTATCAAAGCGAACAGATCGATCTTCTAGCATTGAAAGTTCACGCAACACCTCGTACGTTGAACCGTTCACGATCATGTGTTGGCCAAAAGCTAGCTGATAAGGAGTTGCATTAACAGCAGAGTGCCAACCAGAACGAAGGGAACAACAGATTTTGCTTAACTGCTCATCCCAGTTGGTTTGATCGGGGTGTATATAGGCCTTAATGGCTGAGATCAGAGTACGATTAACTCGCTCAGAAGCGTTTCCTTGAGGGGCATAAACGGCCGTATAGGAATGTCGAACACCATATTTTGACAGTAAATCATTAAAAGCATGTGATTTAAATTGTACTCCATTATCCGAAACCACCACTTCCGGAACACCAAAACAATGAAAGAGTTCATTTTCTACAAAAGGCAAAATTGCATCGGCTGTGAACTTTTTTATTAATTTAATAAATGGGAATTTTGAGAAGTGGTCCAATACCACAAAAATACCAATATTTCCGTTCCTTGACCGTGGATATGGTCCAATAAAATCTACATACAATTTTTGAAAAAACCTTTGTGTCTCTCCTGTCTTTCCTAACATCGGTCTTAGGGTAAAATTGGGATGCTTCGTGCACTTGCAAACCTCACAGGAGTTAATATAGGCTTTCACCTCGGTCACCATATTCGGCCAAAAATAATATCGACGCAATCTCTCTAGAGTTCTATTGATCCCGCAGTGAGCTGACAAAGGGTTATCATGGCATTGCTTTAACGCTAAAGATACTAGTTCTTTTGGCAGCCACAATTTCCATGCGGACTCATCGGCTATTTTGTCACCAACTGCGTGCTCAGTACGCCTGTAAATACGAGAATCTATCACATTCAAATCAGGGAGCTTAGATTCCTTAACCTTTTCAACTAACTTCAAGTAGTCCTCAGTTTTGAATTCCTTCGCCTCCAGATATTGGGTTCTGCCTCTAGCTCCGCTAAATCCTCGGTAAAAACTCTTGAAAGAGTATCCGGTACTATATTTTGGCATCCTCTGCGATGGACTATTTTAAAAGAATAGGCCTGTAATTTGAGTGCCCACCGTGCTAACCTCGAACTCAAATCTGTCTGAGACATTAGCCACTTGAGAGAGGCATGATCCGTCACTACTGTAAAATCATGTCCTTCGACATATGCCCTAAATTTCTTTATGGCCACTAATGCAGCTAAACATTCTTTCTCGGTGACGGAGTAATTTCTCTGAGCCTGATTCAGTTTTTTGGACATAAAAGCTATAGGTACTTCATCTCCCTCGGAGTTCACTTGCACTAATACGCTACCTACCCCTGTATGACTGGCATCGCAATGAATATAAAAAGGTTTTGCAAAATCTGGACTATGTAATACCGGGGAATTGCACAAGTGATCTTTCAACTTCTCGAACGCTGTTTGACAATCGGGAGACCATTCAAATTTCCGTTTCTGTCTAAGAGAATCAGTCAACGGAGAAGCTGTGGATGCATAGTTTCGAATAAACTTATGGTACCATCCCGTCATACCTAGGAAACGCCTCAGCTGTTTAACGGACTTGGGTACAGGGAATTCTCTGATCGCTCTGAGTTTTTCCGGGTCAGTAGCAATGGTTCCATTACCTACTATGTGCCCCAAATATTGTACTTCTTTTAGACAAAACTTGCTTTTACCTACGTTTATTGTCAATCCGGCCTTTGCCAGATTCATCGCAATTTCTGATAGCACTTCCAGATGTCGCTCAAATGACGAGGAAACTATTAGTAAATCGTCCAAATAAATGAAGACTTCATGCCTTAATCCGGCAGGTATTATTTTATCCATAAGTTTGGACATAGTCTGAGGTGCATTGCATAATCCAAACGGCATAACTGTATATTGATAAAGAGGTCGGCCTGGGATTGTAAAAGCTGTCTTATCTCTGGAATCCGAGTGAAGAGGTATCTGCCAGAAAGCATCTTTTAAATGTAAACTTGTTACAAATTCAGCTTTCGGCAACCTACTCAATATTCCATCGATAAATGGCATGGGGTACGCATCCTTTTTAGTTACCAAATTTAGTTTTCTGCTATCTAAGCACAAACGAATTTTTCCTGGCTTTCTAACTAAGACGACTGGAGACGACCAAGCGCTCTGTGACTCCTCTATCACTCCTAATGCCAACATTCGGTCTACCTCCTCGTACATGAGTTTCTCGATTGCCGACGACACGGGAAAGTGTCGTTGTTTAACTGGAATAGCATTCTCAACTTCAATTTTATGCGATATTAGACTTGTACGACCTAAGCCTTTCTCGATGTATGAAGGAAATTTCTGTATTACCTGCTGTAGTTGTTTTTGCTGAGTTTCTGTTAACAGGCGAAGCATAACATCTTCTACACTAGCAACTTCTGCTTCCTTATCTAAGAGACAATTTGGTAGCAAGTCGAAAGTTTCCCAAAATCGATACCCAGATAAACATCTTGTGATAGAGATGGAACGACGTAAAAGGTTAAATATGCTTCTCTATCTCTAAACTTCACAGTAGTTTTAATTTTTCCCTTAATAGTTTGTGCCGATCCATCAGCTGTTCTAACAGACGCAGATAGAGGCTTATAATATAAATTAGCGTTTACCAGATACTCTGCAAAGGAACCTCCTATACAACTAATTGAAGCGCCAGTGTCCAATAATCCGCTAACCGTCTTACCCAACAGTGAAATTTTTGCGTAGGGCCTAGTATCTTGAGCATTATTTACAACCGCACACACAAGTTTCCGACGCTCTTTTTTTGAATTAATTTATATTGATGGAAACGTGTTGATCGCTTAGAGCGTAAATTAGGTAATTTTATTTGATGGGTATTGGCATTTGCTTGGGTACTGGTTATTTGCGGACTTGGTGTGCATCTGTTATCTGTCTTGATGGGGCACTCCTCGCTGGTGCCCGGGCACTCAAGTTTTTTGAAGCTTGACATTTTCTACATGACGGTTTATATGTGTCTGGTAGGCCACAACCGTAGCAAAAAACTTTTCTTTCGGCCATACAGTCCTGATAGCGATGACCCAACAGTTCACAGTTCCAACACTTAAATGATACTGCTGCTATATCTTCCTCTGGTTCTGACAAATCACTCGTTAGCTCTTCTTCGTTATGGACCTCTACTTCACTTATATTCCTTTTTGGCAAAACCCGAGCTACTGAGGCTTGAGGTTTATTAAGCTTCTGCTTGAATATTTCATGCTTCCTCACAGCTTGTCGCAACTGGGCAACAGTTGTTATATCGACATGTAGCAGTTCGTGCTGAATTTCGGGAAGAAGATTCGACCTTAATAACCCTAACAAGGACATCTCCGTCATCGGTTGGGACAAATGGTCTGCCATTGAAGCAACTTGCTGATAATAGTCATCGAACGACTCATTGCTTCTCTGTCGGCGCTGATTGATACTGGCTTGGATCTCCCAATCACTACGAGCATCCTTAAATTGAATTGTTAGTGCTCTGCATAATGACTCCCATGTCATAAGAGACACACTCTTGTGAAATCTCCAATACCATTCAGCTGCCACACCTTCAAACAAATTGCTAGAATACCGAGCAAGCAGGTCATAGTTAGCCTCAAGTGTCTGCTCGGTGAGGGCTTCCGCACGATAAATAAATTCGTCAACTGATAAATTGGATTTGCCCGAAAATCGCAACTTCCAATTCGATATTATTTGACTAATTCTGTCTGCTCTTAGATCAGTACTAGCCGCACTATATTGAGAATACCTTGGAGTTGTATGATCGGGCTCCGGGTTAAGCGTAGATCTGTGAGTGGGTGCTTGTTGCTGAGTGGTTATATCAGCCAAATGTCGAAATGACTGAGGATTCAGTGACGGCAAAGTCTGCCTATGTACCGTAGGTTGCGTTTGCTGACTTTGCATTTGGGACGATAGTCTCTGGAATCCAGCTTCCAATGAGCTCGTCATTAGTTCAGCCTGTCTGGTAGAAGCTTGCAGTAACATTTCCGCTTGCTTTGCGGACGCAGCTGCCATAGCCTCTGCTATCATTCGCCCTATGTCTGCTATGCCGATCGAATTCCCAACTTCTGAGATGGATTCAGAAGGGATAGCGCTTGGGTTGCCAGCCACGCTCGCTTGGACAGTCTCAGCTCGTCTGGTTTGCGAGCGAGTGACAGGAATGTTACCTGCTGCTACATGAGTTGGCGGCTCTACAAATTCAAGGTCAGATGCATTACTGGGTGCGACTTCTAACTGCGTCTTGCAAACAGGACAGACTTTTCTACCTCCTCTTGGTCCATTGAAGCACGTCCTGTGGAACGAATGACCACAAGGTGTGGTTAATAACTGGGTCGGGTGCGATATCAAAGATGAGCAACTATGGCAAGGGATGTTAATCTCATCCAGCCTGGTTAGGTCTTCACTACTATGGGTCAGCGGCATTTTGTAGTCTTTATCTGTAGTATTTCCTAACTATTTATCAATCGAGATGCTAATACTAACACTAATAATTATGAAATTCTATACTCAAAGAAAACTATTCTAATAAAAGCACTGCAACGTCCAAAGAGCCTAAGTGTAATAGCGACTTTGTGAGGACATATATATAATTCAGGAGTATAAAAATAATTATAGGCAATTGTTCAAGTATAATATAGATACTTTATAATCAAAAAAAATATAATAAAATAAATATAATATGTGTAAATATAAATAAAAAAAAATGCAATATAATAATATAGCAATCATACTAGGGTACCATGCAATTAGATGAAGGGACGTGTAAGCTGATTTGTGTAATCTTTAGAAAGAATTAGATAAAAGAGTAATTGGTGCAACTGTCTGTGTTTGCCTGGAGTTGAACTTAACAGAAAGTCTCAACATATCAACAGAACGAACACGAAGAACGTTTGCAAAAATAGAGTTACGAAGAGACATCTTATCAGATCGACAAGAGTTGAACTTATCTGAAAGTAACAACATTTCAATTATCGTCCAATAAAGATGTGAGGAAAAATAGCTAATTGGAAAATGAGATAATTCCACTCAATTTATATATGTTGGGAAAGGGCCGCAGATAAGATCAGCGTAATCCCTTGTTTCAAACCAACGTAATAGCCTAAGGGAATATATTAAGTGAAGTATACCAGGAAAAGGCCGTAGTC
The DNA here is from genome assembly GCA_018150725.1 of Drosophila quadrilineata. Classification (NCBI taxonomy): domain Eukaryota; kingdom Metazoa; phylum Arthropoda; class Insecta; order Diptera; family Drosophilidae; genus Drosophila; species Drosophila quadrilineata. Next base: position 24,625,814 of record JAECWN010000407.1, on the reverse strand, counting down.
CTAGCCCACGTATAACCTTTGTTTCAACTAGCAACTAATATCCGCGAAACTGCATGCTATCACTAGATTACTGATTTGGAATACATCAGTTGTCGATTCATCTGCAAGGGAAAAATATGTAAATACATATGTATCCATGTATACTAATGTTAGATGTAGCTGGCCTACTGGAAAGGGCCGTAGATCTCGTCCACGTAGTAACCCTTATATCAACAGCAAGGTCACCCTACAAATCATGCACTCATGCATTTACGCATATGCATACATACCTGGTTACGCAGCTGTTCGAAAACACAAAATCTAGCATTGCCCTCCTTACAGATTTATCAGTCTAGCTATGCACTTTTGAGTAATTTAACCCCAAACATCTATGACTATCATAGCCGGATGTTTGTCGTTGGAAATTGGGTAAGGTATTAATAAAAATTGGGACAGCCGGTCGGGCCCCACGTTGGGCGCCAAATTTTCTGTAATATATTACATGTAATTATCTGTAGCAGGTCATTTTCACACAGACTCTACTAGTCCCTGTCTACTGGAGCATGCGTTGCTACCGGCTTGTACTCTCGTCGGTGGAATGCGGGGGGTTCCACTATTTCCAGTAGAAGATTCATACGGGGGAGTTAGACAGACTATTACAAATTACAAAAAAAAAAAATTCGCATGCTGGATCAGATGTTGGTTTGACGATCAATTACTCAAAATGCTGAAACTCGGACGGACAGATAAAGGAAGGAAAGAAAAAAAAGAATTAGGATAGATTGCCCAAAGACTACCAAACAGCTGGACAATAAATTGACGACGCGATGTTGTTGCACCGATTTGAGCCCGCCCTACCTTTGATCACTGAGCCCTTCAATAACTATTTACAGTGATCCCACGAATCAAGGTTCGCACCTATTTAAGGGTTTAGAGAGCGACGCCATCCTAAAGTACGCCATTTGTCTTTTCTGCCAATCTCTGAGAGAAAGTGGGCCAACTATACCATCGAAACCCGTAATTTTTTAATGCTTTCCCTAATTATCCGTTGCTGTTAATAATTTTGAGTGAGATATAGCAGAACAGTCTTTTATAAAGACAAATTGCCTACTTTTAGGCTGGGACATAAACTGGTACGTTTGGCTAAACGCTGCTCCCTACAATTTTTCAAACCCTGGATCCAACAATGTGCGAACTTATTTATAGTTAATATTTGCGAAAGGTCAGGGCTCCAACAAAGACATTAGAACTTTAAGATGCGTAACGACTTCGAAATAAACTCAGAACTTTTAACGTGAAGGGTTCCACCCAGCATTTGGAAGATCGTTTTTGAATTAATCTTCTAGAGGAGTCTTTTTCGAGTCGTTGAAATGATTAAAAAGAGTCATTTTATAAGCGACTGGAAAAGGGATCGAAAATAACTAACGAAAATAAATAAATTCATGAAAAAGCAAAAACAAAATAGTAAGGCAATCGAAAATTGATCGCCCCGGTGATTGAAATGAGATAATGCGTCTTTTGCTTTGCACTAAAATTCGGTCAAAAAGCTGGCTTATCTCATCGATCTTTTGCAAACTGTTCTTAACATGTTAGCTTGAAGCTTTTGATGTAATGTTCTGCATTTTAGAAGATCAGTTTTAGTTAAAGAGTGAGCTTCGGTAAGTTAAGTGCAGTTGGAAGTGAAAAATAAAAATGCCACCCAAAAATATTAGAAAATCGGCAAAATAAAACAAGCAAAATTATTACTTGTTAAAGACGATGTATTGTCCTCATTAAAAAAAAAACGAATATACTACTAATGCCAACAGTGATAAACTAAGTGAAGAAATTACATCAAATAATAATGACAATTGTAACGACTCAAGGGCATCAAGTGACAGCAGTTTTATTGTTAGTTATTGCGATAGGGAGAATAGGGATAGGGAGAAGACAAGCTTATCGGAAGTGGGAAACACATTTTGGAATAAGCTTCCAATATTAAGAAAGTTCAGCATAACTGTGTACCCAAAGACACTAGAACAATTTTAAAAACTCTGTAACGGAGAGACAAGTTGGCGAAGGCACCTATTTACCCTATGGAATAAAGAGTGGACTAACGGACTTCCTGACTATAAGAAATTGGAAGTTACCGAACTTGGTTTTGGACTTCGGTATAGATGGCCTTCCGTTATTCAAAAGCAGCTCCAAGCAAGTCTGGCCAATACTGGCTAGTGTTAAAGAACTTCGAAGCCAAGTTGTGCCATTAATTTTTTAAAAGAATTTATTTCGGAGCTTGATGTTGTCATAAAAGAGGGTGTTATATTTTCAAATAATTTTTTCCAAATCGTTGTGCTCTGTTTCGTAATGGACGCACCGGCAAAATCTTTTATTTTTGGAATCAAAGGACGCAGTGGATACTATTCATGTGGAAGATGTACACAAAACGGACAAATAATTAAACATCGTCTAGTTTTCCCACCAGAATCAGCGATTTTGTCTAGGACAAATCAATCATTTAGAAATAGATCTCAGCGCGAAAATCATTTAATGGAGTCTTCATTAGAAATGCTTCACATTGATATTGTGTCGCAATGTTCACTAGATTACATGCATGTTATATGTTTAGGCGTAATGCGGACATTATTGAATGCATGGATTAAAAAAAAGGGTGAAGATTTTTCGATGTCTTCCTGGAAAATTGGATCTATTTCAAATGAATTGCATTTCAATAGAAAGAGGGAGTTTAAAATAAAACCTCGAACATTGAAAGATCTTGAGAGATGGAAGGCAACAGAGCTAAGATAATTTTTGCTTTATACCGGACCTTTTATTTTAAAAAAAATCCTTCTGCGGAAAGATATGCTTATTTTTTAAAATTATCTTTGGCCTTAAGAATTCTTTTAGCTAAATATGACTCCAAGCTCAACAATTCATGTGCTGAAAATTTTTTTAAATCGTTTGTTTTCGACATAGAAAGATTATATGATTTGCTCTTCTTAACTTATAATTTTCATTCCTTGCTGCATATTCACGAAGTCGCTAAACTGTTTGGGTCTCTAGAAAGTATAAGCGCATTCAAATTTGAGAATCACTTACAGAAAATTAAACGTAAAGTTGGAAAGGGGGATAGGGCAGCAGATCAAATTTATAAAATGCATGTAGAAAGTAGTAGAAGGTGAATTAATTACTGAGGAAGTCATAACTGTAAAATTAGAAAATAGCAACAGAGAGGAGCTTCTAGATGATTTAGAGGATTTTAAGAACCTTCCTTTCAGCGATATTAACGAAATTGCGAATTTCGAGGAGGTTTTGGAAGACGATGAAAAACTAAAACAGTTTGTAAGTACATTAATCAATATAAATTTGTTGAAAAAATGCTAAAAATTTTACAGAAAAGTTTATAGAGAAAAAAGGTGGAGAGGGACAATCACAACTTTTGAGGGCAGCTGTAAGGAAGGTTTTTTCAGACCAATTGACCTCATTTTATAGCTGGATAGCTGGGTACCACTACAAAGCCAAGCGCTGAAAAAAGCTATATAATAAGAATAATAAAAGGTGAGAAATTATTTGTACACATTATATATTAATTTAAATAAAGAAAAATTTTAAATTTTCTCTCTTAGATATGTGCCACATAAAATATAATTGTTCAGACGAGAACATGAACACAATGCTCGTTTATCGTTTATCAGAAAAGAAGCGTGTGGAATAGTTTTATATATTCTCTATATTTTTTTAATTTTCATTTCATTACATTTGTAAATAATCATTTACTTCCTGTTAGTATAATATATTACTATTACTATAATTAATTTAATACATTTTTACTACTAGTCATAACATAATTTCCATAATCATACATAATTGCATTAATTTATTGTTCATATCATTATAAAGAAAGGAATATATTAATAAATATCTTTCTTATTATCAATTACAATATGACTTGAAGAAGAGTAATTATTGCTACAAATATTACTCGTAGAAGAGTCGTTTATTACTAGAAGAACGACTCAAAAACGAGCGAAAATCGATTAACCCTCTACCGCATGCAAAGCCATATGTGGCTTCTCACTTTCAATCGTGTTTTGTTGTGCTAAAACGGTACATACAATTTACCGTTTGTTATCAGTTATTCTCTTTGCACTATTCGCTGTTCGAATTCTGTTTGCAGACCGTTCTTGTGTTGGCTTGTCTCGAGTTTCAATTAGTTTTGTGCAGGCGTCTCAAGTAAGTGCAGGCGTCGAAAGTAATATGGCAAAATATGAAAAATGACATCATTATTATGTAAAACGACTTTAGTCGTCATTCCTGCTTGTACATATTGATATTATAGTAACATATACATATGTATATATATGACTTATATATTTGTGCGTCAGGTCTGTCCCGTCCCTATTAAATTGCCAGGGTCCAAATGAAGCGAATGTGTAAAACAAAAAATTATTATAATATATGTTAATGATTATTAAAGTTAACTGTACGATGAATTGTTAATTTTGTTATTCGTTTGTCCAATAATCATGTTGATTCCTCGGGAAATGTAGATCGCTGTTAAGCCAGCACAAGGGTTCAATTGATAATGTTATTAATCAATTGAAAAGGTAGGGTGGGTAAAGAAGGGAAATCCCGATTCATCTGGTGTTTTCCCCTGTTATGGCTCTAAACCCTCTGTGGTTGGTCGGAAAAATAATTAATAATTTTAAGAATTTTCTTTTTTTTTCAATTTTGGCCGCTTACCCATTTACTTGTGTCGCATACCTTACATTCATTATTTCCAAATGAATTTGGACAGACGTGCTTAGAGGACAATTTTTCGATTCTATATCAAATAATTTTTTAAATTGGTATTACGCAGAGTTTAAGGAGATGTGGGCGATCATAAATAGCAAATAATCCCTTCACATTTACCTGAAAGGAAAAGCCGTTAATCCCCCATTCACCAAATGCCGCTCTAATGTTTGAATCTCGGTCACACAGTAGAGGTCGAGCTATGTAGTCGAGGTTGACGTTCTCTCTCTCTTCGCCTACACTTAACAGTGGACATTGAAAGATCGATATATACATAAAAGCTCGAATGCTCTCTCGACTATACGAAAGCTTTCTAGCACAAAACTAACTGAGTCATGATCGATGAAACAACATTGAGTGTAATAAAGGGTTTTATAAAAATCAAAGTGATCATTAGCATTATTTATATTTAATAAAATGTTAACATATCAATTTTCTGCATGTCTTCATGTTTGATTCTCTTTTCGGATACCGTGTAGCTCAAAACGAACATATTTCCAATCGTGAAAGAGTCCTGTGGCAATAAACACACAAACCTGCTGCCCTAAGAGTGGTAATTGTTTTATTCCATCAGACTGAAAGCTTTGAATTCCATCAAGAGCAGAGTTGTATTGTAGTTCCCGGCTAATCTTAATTTCACCAATTTCAAGAACTGTCTCTTTGCCTTTTGTTAATCTGAGACTCCAATGAATCAGGGTTTGAAAAATAGTCAGATCTAAAAATTGCTGCGCAGTTCGCTCTGCCTTGTATTTTTAAAAAAAGGCTCAGCAGCAGCAACAGCACAAAGCATGGAACCAAAGACAATAGAACTAGGGATGTCACGATTAATCGAAAGATCGATTATAATCGATTATTTTGCCCAAATTTTCGATTTAATTGAATCGATTAATGCCCTGGCATTAATTGCAATGAAAATCGATTTTTTTGAGAAAATAATCGAAAGAACTAACTTCACTCATGTTCGCTCATTCGATTCTTTTTTAAGAACGCTTAAGAACTGAATGAACGAACCAAGAAGAAGAGAGAACTAAAATGAATAAAGCCATTCAATTTGTGAACTGCGCCAAAATTGTATTGACCTACCAAAATTAAAATACAATTTCAAATGGCTCCGTTTCGCAGCGGAGTCTGGAAACATTTTTTGAAAATTAGCGAGTGTAATGTAAAATGCAGCATATGCCATAAGGTGCTAAAGTGTTCAAATAACACAACGAACATGATGCAGCACTTGAAGCTAAAGCATGGGAAGGAGGCTGAAGCCCTTAAAGTTAGTTTTTTTTTTTTTTTTTTTTTTTTATTAAATATAGAACCGGTACAACAAAACGTACCATAACTATACAATTACAACTACTTAACACCTAACCCCTTGCTGAAGACAAGAGGATTGATTTATATATGTATGTATGTACAAAGGAATTAAACTAAATTATTGTCGCCTCCCCAGCGTCTTGGCAAAGCCGGGTCTTTTCAGCCTCCTGAGAGGCCTGGCAGGGAGTAGTTGCCGTGCCAACAAACTGCGGTGCCTCTCCAGCCTGTCGCCGTATCTACTGGTATGCCTGTTTATCTGCTCCTCTACGGTGTGCAGATTTAGGTCTCTATGCAAGGTGGAGCCACGAACGTACCAGGGACAACCAGTTATATGTCGCAAGGCGCGATTCTGCATTGTCTGGATACGCTTGTATCTCGACTTTGCAGCGATGCCCCAAATCTGCACCCCGTAGAGCCAGATCGGCAAGATGCAGTGCGCATAGACTGCCCTCTTGGCTCGCAGATTGGGCGAGCTTTTTTTATGTATCAGCCATCGCAGTTGCTGCATCCTCTGCCCACACTTTTTTATAGTTGCTGAGATGTGTGCTCCAAATGTGAGGCGTTTGTCGAGCGTGATGCCAAGATATTTGGCTTGTGGGGGCTGCTCTAGTAATACGCCCTCAAGCCTCAGCTCGGGGGTAGTAGACCATAATTGCTTCAGTGTGAAGCAGGGGTTAGTTGTTTTGGCTGGGTTAATCTTCAGATTCCACCTCCTGCACCAAGCTGCTAACGAGTTGAGATACTGCTGAAGACCATGCGCAGCCTCACGTCGGCATAAAGTTAAAAGTTAAAGTTAGTATTGAATTGAATATATGTACATATGCATATTAGTATTATTTGAACTTTACTGTGTATTAGGCAGTCCCAATGCAAGTAGAAGTTGAAGCACAAAGTGAATCGACCACAAACAAAACTATTGAAAAACATGTTGCATTCTCGTTGGGCCGGCTGTAGGGTTATCGATGATCTCAGGGCTGGGTCAACAATATGAACCGGCGTTGCCACAAATCTGGGACATCGATAGCCCGATTTTTAAAGTCACGAGTAGCCGATTGACCACGAGAGTGTGGCAAAAGAAAATCTGCAAGGGAATGCACGTGCTGGGGGCGCCCGGTCAATATAATTTAAGTAAACTGAAGACCGGGCGCTGAAGACGAGGCCGAGGCAGGGAAATATGGACTGCATGTACAGTATGCAAAGGATAAGCGGGAGCTTTGAAATAAGCCAGGCCGACGACCGGATCAGCTAAGTCTGGAGTCCGGCGTCGGCCAATTCATTTGGATATTTGTGTACCGGAGCTGCCACACGCCCCGTTAGCCTGTGCTGGAGGATTCCCATCGCCAACAGGGAAGCAGCAATGTTGCCGCCACATGGACATGGACGCATCAACATGGACGCCGACAACGCCGCCGCCATCACGTCACCGCCGCCCTGAGGGGCAATAAGAATACAATTTCTGGTGAGTTCGGCCCATTTGGCGTCGCGTCTGTGGCAACATTAGCCATGTGTGGTAGGCGATCCCTCCTCCAGCCCCGCAGAAAATCAGCGCAAGCCCCGCAGTGGGCGTACAGAACCCTCACAGCCCTGAAGGGCACGTCACACGTCAGGACGACGTGGTTTTTGGCGCAGTCTGCCCCTCGCAGACCCCCCCCCCCTATCGTCCCCGTCGTTATTTTTATTTATATATAAATTTATTTTATTATCTATTTATTTATTTATTATTTATTTGTCTGTAAATGTCCTATAGATTAAGCTATTGTTAGTGATAATTTTTAGATTTGTTGAAGGTAGGCGCATTGCCGAGTAGCAATTTTGCTGCTTGCGGGCAAGCCAGCGCGCGTTGCAACCAGACGCTAGTCTGGTTACGGTTAGGTGTCCCCACCCGAATCCCAGAGGAGCTCTTCTAGGTAGGATAGGACCCTTTTTATTGACCGTCGTAATTTATGTGCGAGGCTATTTGCAGCTTCTATTTTGCCGCACATAGCGCGTGAGGATTAGCCCTGGCAGACAGCAGGCTTGCTGCCACGGTCATCCGTCACCTAGGGCCCAATAATTTTAAATTAATTTTAAATAAATACTTGTTAGATGCGCAGCAGAAAAAAATGAGTTGTTAGTATCCCGCAGGAGGGGGGGAAGAGAAGGCTGTGAAAGCCTGGAATAGTCAGCTGTGACTTTCCTCAAAGGGCGATGGACCACAACATTCACGCTTTGGTCCATCGTATGGTAGGGTGGGCGCGTCTCTGGTCATCAACACCAGACCAGCAGTGATTCCACTCAGCTGTAGATTGTTGTGGTTGTATGCATGCTTGTGTTTGTTATGTTTTGTGTTGTGTTATCGATGTTTGTAATCGATATTGTAGCGAACGAGACGGAACTTGTTCGGGATCTGGCTACGAACTGAGGGCATTGGGACCCAGCAACCCATCCCTGGGTACACTGAGCTAGCTGAGGTTGCCCACCGGGAAAAATCGGTTCGTAACAGATATGGCGCCCAAGCGAAAACACCAGTGTTTCTGGAGCAGTTCGCGAGAACGGCTTCAGGAACCGGCGTAAAGCGACGTGCTTTTGTTGGTAAATAAAAAAATAAACCGAACGCCGAAGCCTTGTTGGTAGTGAGGCTGACCTTCGGGCCTTGAGGAGTTGGTTACTTCACCCGAAGACGTAATTGGCGTGAAGTAGTTCGGCGAATCAGGACCTTGGGGACACCTTCATGGGCCAAATGTAGTTTTGTTCTGTGTCACAGTGGTAGTGTAGCTGACCTTCGGGCCTTGAGGAGTCGCGACTTTCACCCGAAGACGTAATCGGAGTGGAATTGCGCGACGAATTGAGACCTTAGGGCCACCTGTATGATCCAGTGGGACGCAGAGTTGTAACGTAAATGTTAGTTTGTCTGGTGTATTTGTCTGGCGTTTCGCCACGAGCAACTGCATCAGAGTTGTTCTTAACCAAGTTTGATCTGACCATGCGCGTATGACACGCACGTTCCACGGGGAACAGTGACGTTTGCGACGTCGCATGGGATGAGAAAGCGTGGCAAGAGCGGCCCAAGAGCGGCCCAAGAGCTGACCACTCGAGTGTGTTGCTCCTTAGCATCCGTGTATGACACGCACGCTCGACGACGAGCAGTGACGTTTGCGACTCGGTTTGCGACGGACGATACGACGAGGGCGGCAGCAGTGTAGGGACGAGCACGCTTAATTGTAACGTAGATTAGTATGCGTGTTTCCCTCCACTTGGTGCCATCGATGGGCTGCCTTGGGTCTGGTGACCCATGGGGCAGAAGGATGTCACCATGCGATGCACCGCCAAGAAGGTTTGTTGGCGGCCGCAAGTGGATTAGGAAACGCAGTCTTTGTGGAAAAACCCTAACTGGGGATCGTCAGTGAAGCTGATGATTCGCCAGTTGGAGGAAGTAATATTTGTTTGTCTTTTGTATGTGAGCGGAGTTACTGTCATGAGACGTAGGAAGATTCCAACTGATTCCGGCGGACGCAAAATTCCTTCCTATATATTTATTTATTAGGTTGATGGTTTTTTTCTAGTTATTATTTATTTATTTTTCATCATTATTTATTTTCCTAATGTTAGGTAGCTGGTAAATTTTTTTTTGTTATTTATTAGGTAATTATTTATTTTCTTATTTATTTATTTATTTTTATTGGTTAGTTGTAGGAGCATGCTGATAGAAATAGGTAGTATTAGGTTTGTAAATAGTGCATGCGGTAGTTTTAAGTAGGCATAGGGGTGTTGCCGGCAGAGCAGGAGATCGTGGAATCACGATATGGTAGTCGTGGAGGGACCAATGGTCGCATGGGCTTTCGATGGCCACGAATGCGCCTGTGGCAGCCGTGGAGCCGTCCATTGCTCCGCATCATTTCAAGCGGTGGCTGTGCGGACGGTTGCGGACCATTGGGTGGTGCCTCCAAGCTGGATCTCCGGCTCTGAGGAGAGGGCATCTACCCGAGACGGAGATGGGATGGAAAGAGGACGCGGTATTGGCGCCCGGAGAGCGTTTCCGATGATCCGGGTCATCTCCTGCCAGGATTGGAGGGAGCTGCTCTCACGGGATGCCGGGATCGTCGTTTCTCTGACATCTGATCTCCGGCTTTAGGATTAGTAGCTAAGTGCATGTTAGGTTTAGGTAATGTAGTTTAGTATCAGGGTCGTGGGTGTGGCCTACGTTGGGCGCGGATTGTGGGCAACCCTGACTCTAGGGCCCACGATGCGCCCGGCAATTGCAGCGCTTGCAGGTTTGCTCGCTCGGAATTTCCGGGTGATGTTGCATTCTCGTTGGGCCGGCTGTAGGGTTATCGATGATCTCAGGGCTGGGTCAACGATATGAACCGGCGTTGCCATAGATCTGGGACATCGATAGCCCGAATTTTAAAATCACGAGCAGCCGATTGACCACGAGAGTGTGGCAAAGAAAATCTGCAAGTGAATGCACGTGTTGGCGGCGGCCGGTCAAATAAAATTTCAAATAAAATGAAGACCGGGCGCTGAACAACAGGCCAAAACAGAAGAGTGAGGGGTGCACGGATGCACATGTGCAAGTGAAAAGTGGGAGCTTTCGAATAAGCCAGGTGAGCGGAGTGAATTAAATTAAAAAACAAATTTCTAAAGTGTGAAATTTTTTTGGTGTGGCAGCAGGCCGGCGACCGGATCAGCTAAGTCTGGAATCCGGCGTCGGCCAATCATTTGTATATGGGTGTACCATTGGGAGCTGTCACACACTCCGTAAGCCTGGGCTGGAGGATTCCCCATCGCCAACAGGGAAGCAGCAATGTTGCCGCCGCGTCAACATGGACGCATCAACAGGGATGCCGACGACGCCGCCGCCATCACGTCCCCGCCGCCCTGAGGGGCAATATTATTAAAAATATTCGGGTGAGTCCGGCCCATTTGGCGTCGCGTTAGCGGCAACGTTGGCACCGTGCCAGGCGCAACATAGGTGCGTCTTCTCCTCCAGCTCCGCGAAGTCCAGTGCCATCCACCAGAAAGGTACATCTGCCCTCTCCAGACCCGCGAGATCAGCGCAAGCCCCGTAGTACGCGACGACGCGATATTTTGGCGCAGTCTGCCCTTTGCAGACCCCCCCCTATCGACCCCGTCGTTATTTTTTCATATATATATTTATTTTGTTATTATTTATTTATTTTATTATTTATTTGTTTATTTATTTGTAAGTTGTCCCCACATAATTTTAGTTCTTTTTTTTTTTTGATTTAAATTAATTTTGTGAGGGTAGGCGCATTGCCGAGTAGCAATTTTGCTGCTTGCGGGCAAGCCAGCTCGCGTTGCAACCAGACGCTGTTCTGGTTACGGTTAGGTGTCCCACCCCGAATCTCAGAGGAGCTCTTCTAGGTAGGACAGTACCCTTCTTATTAACCGTCTTAGTTTATGTGCGAGGCTATTTGCAGCTTTTATCTTGCCGCACATAGCGCGTGAGGATTAGCCCTGGCAGACAGCAGGCTTGCTGCCAGGGTCATCCGTCACCTAGGGCCCTATATTTTAAATTAATTTTAAATAAACATTTGTTGATTGCGCATCAAGAACTAAAATGATTTGTTAGTTTCCCGCAGAAGGGGGGGAAGAGAAGGCTGTGAAAGCCTGGAATAGTCAGCTGTGACTTTCCTCGAAGGGCGATGGACCACAACATTCACGCTTTGGTCCATCGTATGGAAGGGTGGGCGCGTCTCTGGTCATCAACACCAGACCAGCAGTAATTCCACTCAGCTGCAGTTTGTTGTTTGTATGCATGCTTGTGTTTGTTGTTGTCTGTGTTGTGTTATCGATGTTTGTTATCGATGTTGTTTGCGAACGAGACGGAACTTGTTCGGGATCTGGCTACGAACTGAGGGCATTGGAACCCAGCAACCCATCCCTGGGTACACTGAGCTAGCTGAGGTTGCCCACCGGGAAAAATCGGTTCGTAACACGGTTAATCAATATTTTTTGACATCCCTAAATAGAACACTAAGATGCGTAACGCCATACAAAATTATTGAACAATTTTTACGGTCTAGCTCTAGAGCTGACGCTAGGCTCTCTTGAAATTTCGCACAAAATCCAGAGAGTAGAGCTGAAAAAAACATCGACGATATATCGATACATCGATGTTTTAAATTTTTTTAAAAAACATCGATGTTTTTAATCCGATGTTTCCGATGTTCGATGTTTCCGTGGTATCACTAAAAAAAATTGCGGGAAAGGTACATACGTTTTTAGCATCATTTTTAAGAATAGTTAATGGCAATTTGTAGTGTGCGCATATTTGAAACTGAACTCTCAGTACTGAACGCCTTAAATCCATAAGCCAGCCAACACCAGTACCTAAACCACAGCCGCAATTGTTTCAGTTCTTACAAGCCAGTAGTAATAGTAGAGTGGACTCAATACTATCTCTGCGTCAATACTACAATTTAGAAAACTTGGATTCATTGGCAAACCCCTTAGATTACTGGAAGGTAATACTAATACAATGTAGACTTTAATAAGTACATTTATTTTACATCTGTTTTTCTTTGTAGAATTATGCAGATAAAGCTTTGCAGACTTGCATTAAAAAATATTTGTGTGTTCCCGCCACCTCAACGGAAAGTGAGAGGATGTTTAGTAAGGCCGGATTGATTGTCAGTTTTTTGTGAACCGCAACGAATGGATCTCTTCATAATTTAACATTCATATGAATTAGTTTTAAGTTTTGAATAACATGTGTTCAGTTACTTATTTTTAAATAAATAATGCTAAAAGCATTATATACAACTTAAAATAATATAATATGTTAATAAATGATTGCTAATAATGCAAAAAAAAAAAAAAAAAAACATTAATTTAACAAAATTTTTATATGGGAAAACTCGATATATCGCGATACATCGATGTTTTTTGACGGAAAACATCGAAACAGCTCTACCAGAGAGAGAGAGCGCTCGAGAGCAAGCCGCTCTCATGCTCGCATACAGCGACAGCCGGCGACTGTAGGTGTACACTAGAGCTGTCAAACTATCGATGGCGCTATCGATAGTATCGATTGTTTTATTCAGCCTGCACTATCGATGGTAATTTAACTATCGCGATACTATCGTTGAATTTTGTGAAGCCCATAACCATCTCACTTTGCTTCAATATTTGGTGAAAAGAGTTGTGTATCAGCATTTTTATGAGAGTTTTATATTAATAACTTTTATTTTTAAAATATAAGTACTTAATAAAGCCTCTGATTCTTAAGTTTTTGTTTTTACTGAAAATGAAAGTGATCTGCAAGATTTGGCGAAAGTAGCCAAAAAAGCTCTATGCGTACCAGCCACTTCCACTGAGTCGGAACAACTCTTTTCCAAGGATGGACAGATTATTTCCGAACGCAGGACAGCTTTAAACCCCAAAGTTGTTAATAAATTGTTATTTATTAACAAAAATTGGTGGATCTCAGAACTATAACAACGAAATATTTTTTATTTCTAAGCTAGTTGAATTAGTTATATTTTTTGTGTAATTTTTAACTTGACTGAATGGAAAAATTGAATTTGTTTATGTTGAAGATTCTTATATAAGATAATATTGATGTATTGAATGAATTGATTGAAAAAATACTATTTGTTTAAAAACTATAACCCGCTATTTGTACTTATTTCATTGCAAGAGTGAGTATAAGAAATAATCAGGGTTTTTTATATGAAGTTTATGATAAATTTAAAAAGAAACCGTTTTTGTCGATACTATCGATAGTATCGATAGTTTAAACTATCACAATCGAAACTATCGAGTGGCTGCACTATCGAAGTTTTGACAGCTCTAGTGTACACATGTATTCGAAAGCACTGTAAATTTGCTTGCATGTATTATTTTTCTACAGCGCGTTGTCGAAATATACCCTTCACGGTTTATTTGGAAGTCGCTGCACCTTACCATGTTAAAAAACTCTTATTTTATATTGCCTCTATATAATATTTATTCGAATATTGTATTATTGGTAGTAAAGATCGGATACACGCATAATGACACATAATATATTTATTGCATAACTTCACACTGAAAAATTACCATTAGGGTATTCAGCGTGCGACGTGAAATAATATGCGAAGACAATGATTGTGGGTGATCAGAAATAAAAATGATTTCGGGAATTCCGGCCAAAAATCTACTTCTTGCTGAAGTACGCACACATACGCATTTGCGTGTTCTCACGCGCACTAACACAAGCAAGCTCATTCTGTTTTTAGATTGTTACGCTCTCAAATTTGTGCGAGCGGACAGTGGACAAGAGTCGCGAAAATCGAAAATTACGCTTCATAGTGCAAATTTTTGAATGGTCGTTACGCATCTTAGTGTTCTATTGTCTTTGAACTAACCATATAACATATAGATAAAACATTTCATACAACGAAAACGACCACGAAATTTCTTAGCGAGATACCCCAGTTCGACGCGACATTTTAAAAACTTAAGATCCTATTTGCGGAAACAGCAAAAACTAACAAACAATATATTAATCAATCAAAAATGAATAAACATAACATATGAAACATTCTGTCTTATTTATTATTGAACTTTTAAATAAACAGTAAACGTATCGACAATTGGTTAAAAATGAATGAACCAACTTATTGCCCTAATGAACTATACTGGAAATAAATGTGCTAACATGTTGAAATTTTTTATAAAAATATTGACAGTATTTTAAATTCGTTCCACTTTAAGATGTATACCATTTTTGGCGGAACGAGGGAAATTTTTCATATCCATGATCAAGGGAACCTCAGTTTTGTCGGATATACCAAACTTGTAGAACCTCAAAATTGAGATTAAACCGATTTTCGCCTGCATTTTACCGAAACGCTCGCCAATGCAGTTCCTTGGACCATCTCCAAATGGCAAGTATGCATATGGATGTCGAGCCTTGATGGCTTCGGGCGTGAAACGATCAGGATCAAATCGTTCAGGGTCGGGATAGATATCGGCATCGTGGTGGATGCTGTGTACCGGTATCAGTGCAACTGTTTCCCTCTCTATGATATGCTGGGTGCCAGGCACTTTAAAATCCTCTTTAGCTTTGCGCATCAGATGAGCTACAATTGAATGTTTGCGTAGAGTCTCGGAAAGTACCTGCTCTAAGTAGGTCATCTGATTCATGGCCTCGTAGGTGAGCTCATCACCTGAGTTTCTAAGCACCTCTTCGATCTCTTTCCTAAGGCGTGTTTGAATATCCTGTTGCAATGCTAACTCGTAGAGACAGAAGGCCATGGTGCTGGATGAAGTCTCGAACCCCGCAATGAAGAAGACGAATGATTGGGCCGCCATTTGTTCAATGGTCAGACCCTTCGAAAGATCAATGCCATTGCCCTTACGTGCTTCCTCTTCGTTCTCAGCTTGTAGTTCGATCAACTGATCGAGAAAATCTTTCGGTTTGATGTTATTTTTTTTACGATATTCTACTGTGGACTTTACGGCATTCATGAAGAAGTCATTTATATCGTCGGACAAGGCCTTGAATCTTAGTTTTTTGGCCAGATCAGCATTAGTTAATATAAATGCCTGGACGACCTGATTGTAGCGCGGTTTCTCAAAGACCATTCGTCCCATTTTTCGGAACTCGGCTTGAGGATTAGCCAAGCTGTTGCACTCCAAGCCAAAGGCACATGTTCCGATAACGTCGGTGGTATAACGAGCGCACAGTTCCTTGATTTCGACGTCACCACCTTCTACTGCCGCCGCATCCACATAGTCACCCACAGTGTTGGTCAGACGATGCCCCACTTCCACAACAGTGTTAAACATATGTTTCATTTTGCCAGAGGTGAACACTGGGGTCAGCTTATGCCTCATTGATCGCCATTCCTCGCCCTCCAATGCAAACAGATGTCCCGTAAGGGGCTGATCCCTTACGTTGTTGAACACACCACGATCCTCGAATATCTTAAAATCCTTGATGAGCACCTGTTTGACCAGTTCTAGATCCGTCACAAAGGCAACTCTCTTCAGGAAAATGAACATCCCGGCATACGGCGATTTTCCCTTGAACTGACAGTAAAGTCTTTCATAGATATCTCGAAAATGATATTTCGATCCGAGCCCCTTCATGTTACCGACAAGCGGCAAAGGTTTTTCATAAGGCACTCCACGACGTTCCCAGTAGTTGTAGATATTGTGGTAAAAATTGTAGACCAAGGTCAACACAGCACCGACAAGTACAATAGTAAATAAAAACATTTTTAGTAAATGTGTGAAAATAAAACCACGTTAACTGCTCAGAATCCGGAACACAAATGAAGATCACGTCGAGATTCGCAAGCATTTAACAGCAATTTTATGCTTTCAGTGTGATAGACCTGAAGAAACTACGGCAGTTTTTATGAAGCGTATTATCATATCATCATATTATCATCATATAGTAATAACTATAAGTAAGTAAAATAATGTTTTGTTTTTATGTGTAAGAGGTTTAGTACATTACTGATAACAAACTCGATATGAGAACACAAATTCTTGTTCTCTATATCCATCATCAATTAATGAATTAATACAAACCATGGGATTATGCTAGAGATTAAATTATACAAATATTATTATCATAAAATGATAATAATGAGAATCGTGAAAATCTGACAGAGTCTGTTGACCCAGACTCTGTACATATACCTACATGTATGTACCTGCATCCAAATGTATGTTAGGTTCCGCTATACCGACCGTAGAGAGTTTTAACATAGTTGGTAAATATAATATTATTATTTATTAGAAATTTTATAGATGGGTACTTGATAATATATAAATTAATATTTCACAATTCAATATTTATGCTTATGGAATGACATTAACACACTTGCTTTCTGTTAGCAGTGTTACCAGATTTATATAGACTAGGTCCAGAATATTTAGATCTAAAATAATCTAGTATAAAATTTTAATCTAAAATAAAATTTTCAAACATATTTTTTTTGTGGCTTTTTACATTACATATTTCCCGACACATAAATATTAAAAGTTGTAATTGCAGTGATGCGTTATATGTATATTATCTATAATTATAATTAAAATCTCCAAAAGGCCAATAATTTGACAAGTACCCTACAAATTATAGGCGATACAAAAAGTAAAGATAAAGTTATCTGCACACTGTTTATATGTATATTTCCATGCTTATCCTATCTTTACAGTTACTCAAGCTCAGCAATTTTTCGGATTTCTCTATTTTGTAAAAAAAACTATAAATAATCTTGGTGAGACGGCATGGGAAACAGAAATCTACATTACAAATTAGGTGTCTCTAACACATATAACATATAGATGGGACATTTCAAGTTCAACAAGTTCGATCCAACAATGTGAGATCTTATTTAAGCGGCCCATCCACAGGCGAGCATGTTGGCCGAGCATGTTGTGCTCGACGAAATTTTTTCTCGTTAGTGGTAGTGCTCGCGTACAAATTTCGTGTTCGTCGAGCCGCTCGCACAAGATAGAAATGATTCTATCTTGCCTGTGTTCGCGACAACATGCTCGACAATGGATGGCGATGCTCGCACGAACATCACTTCAACCAAACATTTGAAGTGAAAACACGTGCTAGCGAGCGCTGCTAAAAATGTATAAACAATTTATGCATGAGTTTATATATATATTATATATATTATTTATATATTATTTATATACTAATATATTTTTGAAGCAAAAATTAATTGAAAAAAAGTGCAATTACAGTGGCGCCGTCGTCTTCCGGTGACATGTTGACGCCTCAAAATTTTCCACTAAATGATGTTCGCGAGCATGATCGCACTAGTTGGTAGTCAAGAAAATTTTGGCTCGACAACATGCTCGGCCAACATGCTCGCCTGTGGATGGGCCGCTTTAGAGTTAAGATTTGTGAAAGGTCAGGGCTCCAACAAAGACATTAGAACATTAAGATGCGTAACGACTTCGAAATAAACTCAGAACTTTTAACGTGAAGGGTTCCACCCAGCATTTGGAAGATCGTTTTTGAATTAATCTTCTAGAGGAGTCTTTTTCGAGTCGTTGAAATGATTAAAAAGAGTCATTTTATAAGCGACTGGAAAAGGGATCGAAAATAACTAACGAAAATAAATAAATTCATGAAAAAGCAAAAACAAAATAGTAAGGCAATCGAAAATTGATCGCCCCGGTGATTGAAATGAGATAATGCGTCTTTTGCTTTGCACTAAAATTCGGTCAAAAAGCTGCCTTATCTCATCGATCTTTTGCAAACTGTACTTAACATGTTAGCTTGAAGCTTTTGATCTAATGTTCTGCATTTTTGAAGATCAGTTTAAGTTAAAGAGTGAGCTTCGGTAAGTTAAGTGCAGTTGGAAGTGAAAAATAAAAATGCCACCCAAAAATATTAGAAAATCGGCAAAATAAAACAAGCAAAATTATTACTTGTTAAAGACGATGTATTGTCCTCATTAAAAAAAAAAAAATATACTACTAATGCCAACAGTGATAAACTAAGTGAAGAAATTACATCAAATAATAATGACAATTGTAACGACTCAAGGGCATCAAGTGACAGCAGTTTTATTGTTAGTTATTGCGATAGGGAGAATAGGGATAGGGAGAAGACAAGCTTATCGGAAGTGGGAAACACATTTTGGAATAAGCTTCCAATATTAAGAAAGTTCAGCATAACTGTGTACCCAAAGACACTAGAACAATTTTAAAAACTCTGTAACGGAGAGACAAGTTGGCGAAGGCACCTATTTACCCTATGGAATAAAGAGTGGACTAACGGACTTCCTGACTATAAGAAATTGGAAGTTACCGAACTTGGTTTTGGACTTCGGTATAGATGGCCTTCCGTTATTCAAAAGCAGCTCCAAGCAAGTCTGGCCAATACTGGCTAGTGTTAAAGAACTTCGAAGCCAAGTTGTGCCATTAATTTTTTAAAAGAATTTATTTCGGAGCTTGATGTTGTCATAAAAGAGGGTGTTATATTTTCAAATAATTTTTTCCAAATCGTTGTGCTCTGTTTCGTAATGGACGCACCGGCAAAATCTTTTATTTTTGGAATCAAAGGACGCAGTGGATACTATTC
This sequence comes from Drosophila quadrilineata, assembly GCA_018150725.1. Lineage (NCBI taxonomy): Eukaryota > Metazoa > Arthropoda > Insecta > Diptera > Drosophilidae > Drosophila > Drosophila quadrilineata. The sequence continues at coordinate 24,606,712 of JAECWN010000407.1, read as the reverse complement.
ATGTGGAAGATGTACACAAAACGGACAAATAATTAAACATCGTCTAGTTTTCCCACCAGAATCAGCGATTTTGTCTAGGACAAATCAATCATTTAGAAATAGATCTCAGCGCGAAAATCATTTAATGGAGTCTTCATTAGAAATGCTTCACATTGATATTGTGTCGCAATGTTCACTAGATTACATGCATGTTATATGTTTAGGCGTAATGCGGACATTATTGAATGCATGGATTAAAAAAAAGGCTGAAGATTTTTCGATGTCTTCCTGGAAAATTGGATTTATTTCAAATGAATTACATTTCAATAGAAACAATATAACGAGGGAGTTTTTAAAGAAAACCTCGAACATTGAAAGATCTTGAGAGATGGAAGGAAACAGAGCTTAGACAATTTTTGCTTTATACCGGACCTTTTATTTTAAAAAAATTCTTACTGCGGAAAGATATGCGCATTTTTTAAAATTATCTTTGGCCTTAAGAATTCTTTAAGCTAAATATGACTCCAAGCTCAACAAGTCATGTGCTGAAAAACTTTTAAAATCGTTTGTTTTCGACATAGAAAGATTATATGATTTGCCCTTCTTAACTTATAATTTTCATTCCTTGCTGCATATTCACGAAGACGCTAAACTGTTTGGGTCTCTAGAAAGTATAAGCGCATTCAAATTTGAGAATCACTTACAGAAAATTAAACGTAAAGTTGGAAAGGGGGATAGGGCAGCAGATCAAATTTATAAAATGCATGTAGAAAGTAGTAGAAGGTGAATTAATTACTGAGGAAGTCATAACTGTAAAATTAGAAAATAGAAAACTCTACAGCAACAGAGAGGAGCTTCTAGATGATTTAGAGAATTTTAAGAACCTTCCTTCAGCGATATTAACGAAATTGCGAATTTCGAGGAGGAGGTTTTGGAAGACGATGAAAAACTAAAACAGTTTGTAAGTACATTAATTTTAAATTTTAAATTTTCTCTCCTAGATATGTGCCACATAAAATATAATTGTTCAGACGAGAACATGAACACAATGCTCCAACAATTTTTAGTTCACGCAAAAGATCGTTTATCAGAAAAGAAGCGTGTGGAATAGTTTTATATATTCTCTATATTTTTTTAATTTTCATTTCATTACATTTGTAAATAATCATTTACTTCCTGTTAGTATAATATATTACTATTACTATAATTAATTTAATACATTTTTACTACTAGTCATAACATAATTTCCATAATCATACGTATATAATTGCATTAATTTATTGTTCATATCATTATAAAGAAAGGAATATATTAATAAATATCTTTCTTATTATCAATTACAATATGACTTGAAGAAGAGTAACTATTGCTACAAATATTACTCGTAGAAGAGTCGTTTATTACTAGAAGAACGACTCAAAAACGAGCGAAAATCGATTAACCCTCTACCGCATGCAAAGCCATATGTGGCTTCTCACTTTCAATCGTGTTTTGTTGTGCTAAAACGGTACATACAATTTACCGTTTGTTATCAGTTATTCTCTTTGCACTATTCGCTGTTCGAATTCTGTTTGCAGACCGTTCTTGTGTTGGCTTGTCTCGAGTTTCAATTAGTTTTGTGCAGGCGTCTCAAGCATATGAACGAAAGTGAATATTACTGAATTTTAAAATAAATATTCTCTACGAAAAAGCCCGATTATCGTTGAAAAGTATTTTTATTCTAAAATATTATAAAGTTTACTTTAATAAAATATATAATTTGACTATTCAAGAGCACTATTTTATGTAAAAAGTGATCGAAATCGACAGTGCACTTCTAAGTGAAGATGACAACATACCCGATTCCGAAGACGAAGTTGTTGAAAAAAGAAAAATCCTAGAGGAGGATGTTTATATTTCGGAGACCGATGACAGTAATTCTGATGACGACTGTGAAAGGCCATGCACTTCGAAAGTAAAGTCAAAGCGTATTCCGAAAAAGATAAGAGCATCAATATGGAAAACTGGTCACTTGCCACCATATTCCAATGAGAACTTTCCATTTGATGGAAATATCAATCTTCCAACTTGTATCAATGAACTGGAGACACCGGCTGACTTTTATACAGTTTTTTTCAACGACGATTTGTTGAATTTTTTGGTTGAAATAAGCCCGCTAATATTACTCGAAATGAAATAGAGCAATTTATAGGCATGGTCATATACATGTCCTTGGTACAGTTACCATCTTCAAGACTCTATTGGAATACGACTCTTGGACAAGAATTTATACATGGCACAATGAGTTGCAACAAGATTCGACCATTGCTCGATAAAATCCGTAATCAATTACTACTAGTACCTAAAGAAAAACATTTGGTGGTTGATGAACAAATTATTCCCACAAAGTGTTGTCACCATTTAGAACAATACAATCCGGCAAAGCCTCACAAATGGGGCTTCAAAAATTTTGTTTTAAGCGGAGTATCAGGCTTTAGCTTTGATTTTGATATTTTTGCGGGAGCCCAAAGAAATACATATCCAGAAGGAGCACCTGATTTGGGAAGTAATCCTGTTTCAATAAAATGGCGATTCAGTAAAAAAGACAGAAAGTATTTAGAAATTGACTCTCCTATGGCAGTAGATGTGTACAATTACCATATGGGTGGCGTTGACTTGCTAGATTCATTATTGGGACTATATAGAATTCAATTACGTTCAAGAAAATGGTATAAAAAAATTAAGAAGCGTGGACGTCCTGTGATGACTCCAACTTCATCGCCCAGGACAAGCAGGGAAAATACTCCATCTACCAGCAAAAGAATGAGGCACCAGGAAACACCCTTGAATTCTGTTCGGATGGACAATATTGGACATTTTCCCACCTCGAAAAAGCAACGGCAACTCTGCCAAAACAATTGTTCTTTCCGTTCATACACCTTTTGTGAAAAATGTAATGTATTTCTATGCTACAATGACAATAGAAACTGTTTTAGCAACTTTCACATAAAAGCATAGAAAGCCATATATGGCTATGGAAAAAACGCTATATGCATACAAGTCCCCCCCAAACTATGCGCCCCCAAAAATAAAAAGTTGAAATATATGTTATTTTTACCGCAATAAACTCATACAAAATAAAAAAAAAATTTTTTCATTGATATTTCTATGGTCATGCTGTAGAGGGTTAAAATATGACTAGAAAAAGACTCGCTTCATGCGAGAAAGAAGAGTCGAAAACGACTCTTCCTGAGGTGTCGAAAACGACTCTTTAGGAATTGTCGCGGTGTATAATTTTCGATCAGAAAACGCGCGCATTTATGCTTATTTTAATCTTCTAGGAGAGTCAAAGAAGACTCGAATTCGATCAGAAATTTCATAAAATTCTTGCTGGGGTGTATTTCGACAACGTGCTGTAGAAAAATAATACATACAAGCAAATTTACAGTGCTTTCGAATACATGTGTACACCTACAGTCGCCGCCTGTCGCTGTATGCGTGCATGAGAGCGGCTGGCTCTAGAGCGCTCTCTCTCTCTGGATTTTGTGCGAAATTTCAAGAGAGCCTAGCGCCAACTCTAGAGCTAGACCGAAAAAATTGTGTGCAAAAATTTTGTATGGCGTTACGCATCTTTGTGTTCTATTGTCTCTACTTGTACCTTCCCATGTTAAAAAACTCTTATTTTATATTGCCCTTATATATTTAATCGAATATTGTATTATTAGTATTAAGGACCGGATACACATATAATGACACATAATGTATTTAATGCATAACTTCACATTGAAAATATTACTATTAAAGTATTCAACGTGAGACTTGAAAAAATATGCGAAGAGTCTTCGCCGAAGACAACGATTGTGGGTGATGAGAAAGACGCGCAAAAAAAGCGATACAATTTTCAAGTTGATCCGCTGTATCAGTGAAATTAATACAATAAGTGCGTGTCTAAATTGAGCTAATTACTACAAAAGTTACAAAATTACAACCTTTCACCTTATGGCAATGGAAAACAAGAAGAAAAGAACACAGATCAGTGGAAACAAGTGCAGCCTGTCCCACTGTCAAATATCTAGGCGCGATTTTTCCACCATTAAATTGTTTAGGTTTCCAGACAAAGATCAAAAAATTTTAATGAAATGGGCCGAAAAATGGCAACTTTCTTAACACTTTGTGGCGAGCACATCATCACTATTTTTATGCCAAGATCATTTCTCTCCAGATGATATTGACGCTAAATATCTAATAAAAGGAGCAATTCCAGATTGTGATCTAATCGAAGATTACAGTTGTAATAACTATGATATTGATTTCACTGTTGTAAGCTCGCCTGCACCAAAAACATATCGCTCACAGTCCCTTGCTGCAGTTTGTCGTCAGTGCCACAAAAGCACAGTAACCCTCCCTAAAAGCTTTCCAAAAAAAATATTGAACATATGAAAAGTTTTCTGATGAACGACAAATACGAATAAAGATGCTGCAAAAAATAAATTTGAATTTAAAACGAAAGGTAAAGAGTCTGGAATTTAAGACACAAAAAACATATTCTCTGAAATTGACAAAATGAATTTAACTGCAAACGAAAAAATATTAGCGAAAATGCTTCTAAAAGATAAACAGGGAAGAAATATTAGATGTAATGATTCGGGAAAATTATTTGCGCAGAGATTATTACAGGTCAACCTCAACATATAAGTTTTTAAGAGACTCATTAGAATTAAATCTTCCCAGTCCATCATCTTTACAAAAGTGGAACAGCATTAAAAAATTACAGCCAGGAGACAACGTTAATGAATTTAACAATTTAATTGTCAAATTTATATCTTAGCACTTTTCAAATTTAGTCAAAATTCAAAATTGCGAATCAGATGATGACGTTATGTTGCCAGTAGAGTTTGATTCAATTATATATCAACCTTGCATTGAAATAAAAAGAAATACAGCAGCAAAAATATTCTGTACCATTTTCAGAAATTTTACAAGTCAATGAGTGCTCCTTTGACCAAACTATGGATACTTTTTTGTGCAATGATGTACCCATTGAATGACCCTCAAGTAGATACTTTTTATTTATTTATTTATTTACTTATTTATTTAATGTCAACTATAAACAGTCGACAGAAATTTAAAATTAAGTGTAAAATTAAAATTAAATTTAAAAATAATTAAATTATTCATATTAAATATTAAAAATATAAAAATTATAATTAAATTGAAAAAAGAAAAAATATAAAATAAAAATAATAAATAAATAGTTCTGGGGTGAGTAAAAGTAAATTGATTCAACATTTGTTGCTAGGATTGGGGAAACCCAGGAAAACCCAATCAAATCAATGACCACCACCAGAGATTAAATTGATTAATGTGTGCGTAAATGTTCTAAGATTAAGGCTTTATTGGTAGAGATAGAAGACTCTAATCTAATAACCCCGTAAAGTCTGTTAAACTCAGAACATAGTACTCTAAAAGGTTCATGCATAAGGTAATTAGTATGGCAAGTGCTAGTTGTTAATAAGGAGTAGAAACGAGTTGATCTAATAGGAAGTGAAAAGTTTAATTTGTTTAGTAAGAAAGGAGAGTCAATATCACCATTTATAAGTTTTTGAATGAAAGTTACACCCGGCATAATGCGACGGTGTGAAAGGGAAGGAAGATTAATTAATAGTAATCTACTAGGATATGGCGGAAGGTTAAGTTGTGGTGACCAGTTTAAGTTTCTTAGTGCGAAAATTAGAAACTTTTTTTGCACCGATTTGATTTTGTCTTTGTAAGTCTGATACTGTGGTGACCACAAACAGGACCCATACTCGAGGATGGGACGTACCAGAGAGACATAAAGCTGTTTAGTCGTATAAGGGTCATTGAATTCCTTAGACCAACGCTTAATGAAACCTAAGACCTTCATGGCTTTATTTACCATGAACTCAATGTGATCGTTGAAAGAAAGTTTACGATCAAGTAAGATGCCTAGGTCATTAATTTGAGATATATTCTCAAGAGGATGGCCTTCTAACAAGTATTGTGGTTACATTGTAAAGGGATCCAGTTGCGAAAATGCCGATCGTTCTTCACAAAGGAAAAACAGCTTCATCTCAGCTTTTCATACATGAAAAAAACTACTCGAGCGTCTCGGACTTCGGGAAATTAAAAGCACCATCAAATGGTATATTTTTTTTAATGTTTGAAAAATGTTAGAAAAGATCTGCTAAACAAACTTATAAGAGTTTTACTTTTTAACCATTACAAACGGGCTGAGATAGCTGATAGACAAAAGAAGCAAGCTAAACTCAATATTCTGTCTCATAAGTGAAACGAGAAAAACAAGAAAATAATAATGATTTCGGCTCAAAAATCGACTTCTTGCTGAAGTACGCACACATACGCACATGCGTGCTCTCACACGCACTAACACAAGCAAGCGCATTCAATTTTTAGATTTTTACGCTCTCACTTTTGTGCGTGCGGAGAGAGCACAAGGGTCGCGAAAAAACGAAAATTACGTTACGTTACGCATCTTAAGCGGCCCATCCACAGGCGAGCATGTTGGCCGAGCATGTTGTCGAGAAAAAATTTTCTTGTCCACCAACTAGTGCGAACATGCTCGCGAACATCATTTGCTGGAAAATTTTGAGGCGTCAACTAGAGGTGGAGAACTATCGATAGTGGGCGCCATCGATACTCGACGATAGTTTATTTTAAACCATCGATAGTATCGATAGTACTATCGATAGTGTAGCCCAACAAAAAAATTTTTTTTAAGCAAATATAAAAATATTATGCTTTATTTTAACTAAGTTACGATTTAAAAAAAAAAGAATGAAACGAATACAACAAAATATGCTTTATTTCAGCCAAGAGTTGCGATTTAAAAACAAAAGAATGTTAACATTTTTTTCTTTGAGCCGGGTTCGCCTGTCTGATATTATTTGGCCCGCCTTGCTGAATGTTCTTTCAGACTCCACGGACGTAGCCGGCATGCAAAGATATTTGGCGAAAAGGCTCCCAATGGCAGGGAAATCAGTTTGATTCACCTGGAAAAAAGTAATATACTTAATTATATGCAATTTATAACTCGAACAAATTTTTTAGGGATGTAAGAAGCGCACTATCGAAATCACTATCGATAGTGGATGGGCTATCGAAGGTGCCACCGATAGTGCTAAACCATCGATAGTGGCGATAGTACTATCGATAGTTCTCCACCTCTAGCGTCAACATGGCACCGGAAGACGACGGCGCCACTGTAATTGCACTTTTTTTCAATTAATTTTTGCTTCAAAAATATATTAGTATATAAATAATATATATAATATATATATAAATTGTTTAGACATTTTTAGCAGCGCTCGCTAGCACGTGTTTTCACTTCAAATGTTTGGTTGAAGTGATGTTCGTGCCAGCATTGCCATCCATTGTCGAGCATGTTGTCGCGAACACAGGCAAGATAGAATCATTTCTATCTTGTGCGAGCGGCTCGACGAACACGAAATTTGTACGCGAGCACTACCACTAACGAGAAAAAATTTCGTCGAGCACAACATGCTCGGCCAACATGCTCGCCTGTGGATGGGCCGCTTTAGTGTTCTAATATCTTTGGCCTAGAGCTGAAAAAACATCGATGTTTACGTACATCGATGTTTCGAGATTTTTCGTCAAAAAACATCGATGTATCGCGATATATCGAGTTTTCCCATATACAAATTTTATTAAATTAAAATGTTTTCTTTTTTTTTAGCATTATTAGCAATCATATATTAACATATTATATTATTTTAAGTTGTATATAATGCTTTTAGCATTATTTATTTAAAAATAAGTAACTGAACACATGTTATTCAAAACTTAAAACTAATTCATATGAATGTTAAATTATGAAGAGATCCATTCGTTGCGGTTCACAAAAACTAATATATCTACGTTTTTTGATTTTAATGAGCTCCGTTTTTCGCTGTCTATCAATCCGGCCTTACTTAACATCCTCTCACTTTCCGTTGAGGTGGCGGGAACACACAAATATTTTTTAATGCAAGTCTGCAAAGCTTTATTTGCAGAATTCTATAAAGAAAATTTTTTTAGAGATGCAAAAAAAAAAATCGAACATCGGAAAACATCGGATTAAAAACATCGATATTTTTAAAAAATGTAAAACATCGATGTATCGATATATCGTTGATGTTTTATTCAGCTCTACTTTGGCCTTAGATAGAAAAAAGTTCATCCCATCCTAGACTGTCCTTCCAAAGAGCTTGTATGAGCTTGTACCTTCAACCTTGGGACTACTGGACCAATTTGACCAAGAGGGTCGTAGATCCTTGCAATGACAGAAAGAATGTTACGTTTGGTTGGCGTCCTTTCTGAGGGGCTTCCAGTCAAGCTGAAAAGCAACCGATCCGAGTTGGTACTTCCGAACCGAACTATATCCGAACCGTTATGAAATTTTATCATCTTTTCGTGATCGTTATCTGGTGCTCCTTCTATTGCTTCTGCATAATTTAAACACCATTTTCGAATCGAAAAGTGTCCTCTTCTGAAGAGGTCCTTAATCTGCACGCGCTATTTTCCGACTTCCTCCACTGAATTACCTCCTGTCAAGTCCATCTCCTATATCAAGTCATCCACGTAAAAGTCTCGACGCAAGATGTTAGCAGCTTCAGGAAACGGGTCATCCCTCCACAAGATGCATTGCAGGAGTTGATCAGGATGAGAAACTCTCACGCATCTGTACATCTTGCAGATGTCACCACACAGTGCGACCTTCAAAAGCGGAATTGAAAAAGGGTGCTGAACAACTTAAGCTGAATAGATGGCCCCGCGAAGAGCAGCTCGTTCAGGGATAGTCCAGATGTTATCTTGGCAGATCCATCAAATACAACTCGAAGTTGGGAAGTTGTGCAATCGACATGTGACTTAACTCTGCATACTCCCTTATAAAAGCTACATATTGCTCCTTGATTGCTGGATTGCAAGACAACTATGATTACAGTGTTCTGAACCGCCGAAGAACCCAATCAAAGGAATCTCCAACGATGCCTTAACGGGCAAGCGAACCGAATATTGACCCGATGGCAATCGGGTGCAATACTGCTGGAAAATCTGTTTGCATGCTGAATCCTCTTGTGAAGAGCTGGGATGGAACCGCAGCAGCTGTCTATCTCCCAAAATCGCTTTAATAATTCGCTCAGGACCTTAGATTCGGGTTGCTGGGAGGGATCTGCTGTTGTTGCGGACAGAGAGAGGCTTCTTGAGCTTGGAGATGAGAAACAATTCATCTGCCTGCCTACTGTTGCCCATTTGCATAGATATGACAACAAATCCATTCTCATCATCTTGTACGTACACATAATTGTCACTGTGTGTGTGTGTGGGTCCGCAGCCGAATTTTATATTTTTATTTTATATTTTTGCCTTTTGCTGCTGTCCGAGCCCAGCAAAGTTTTGTCGACTTCCTGCGACGGGTCGACCCATGCACTGCAAGACGGATCTTCACCCTGTGTTAGAGCTGGGAAACTATCGATGGCACTATCGAGGTATCGAATATTTACTTCTCTGAGCCACTATCGATAGTTTTTTGTCACTATCGATGGTGCTGGGCAATTTTCAAATCACTTACATAAGTCATTTAGTGACTAAATTTTAGTCTGTCAGCCTGACTTTATTTTAATAGACAACTCCATAACGAGGCTGTCAATATATGAAGAGCTTCGTTGCCGTGAACCACCTCAAAACAGTTAACCCCTATTCCAATTTGTACAAAAAAAGTTGAGGAACTGCCAAAAAAAAAAAGAGCTGACGCAATTGTCGACATTCGGCAATACTTAAATAAAGAGCATTCTGCTGAAAATGATGATCCCCTAGTATACTGGAAGGTAACTATACCAATTTGCACTATAAACATAAATAACATTTATTTAATTTCAGTATAATGATTCCAGTATTAAGCACATAGTACCGAAATTCTTATGTGTTCCCGCCACATCGAACGAGTCGGAACGCATGTTCAGCAAGGCTGGACTTATATTAAGTAACCGCAGAGCCTCGCTTACAGCAAACAATGCTGACATCCTTTTATTTCTACAAAGAAATGCGTGGATTGAATAATTATCTAGTCTAAGAATTTGAATTGAAGTTTTTTGTTTTGTTAATGTTTTGTTTGTTCCTTACTGATTTTGATCTCTTATATTATTAGTTGTAGTTATAGGATTAAGCTCGAAATATATGAAATATGAAATATAGGTTCGGAATTGCTTATAACTTAAATTTTTATAAAGAGCCTCAAAAAATCGATACTATTGATAGTATCGAATTTTTCTTTCGAATCCATCGAGCTCTACCCTGTGTTTCGAAGCACAAAGTTTAGCCAAAGACAATAGAACACTAAGATGCGTAACGCCATACAAAATTTTTGCACACAATTTTTTCGGGCTGGCTCTAGAGGCTGGCTCTCTTGAAATTTCGCACAAAATCCAGAGAGAGAGAGCGCTTGTTGCATTCTCGTTGGGCCGGCTGCGGTTATCGATGATCTTAGGGCTGGGACAGCGATATGTCCGGCGTTGCCATAATTCTGGGACATCGATAACCTCTGATTTGAAACGTCATGAACAGCTGATTGCCCGACGAAAGTGTGGCATAAAAATTCTGCAAGTGACTGCACGTGCTGTTGGGCGCCCGGTCAAATAAAATTTGGAAAAAAGGAAGACCGGGCGCTGAACAACTGGCTAAGGCAGGGGAGTCAGGTGTCCACGCACGCCCGTGTGCAAATGATAAGCGGGAGCTTTAAAATAAGCCAGGTAAGCGGAGTGATATTAATAATAGCAAAATTCTAAATGGTGAATTTTATTGTGGCAGCAGGCCGGCGACCGGATCAGCTGAGGTTGTAATCCGGCGTCGGCCCATTCATTTGGTTATTTGTATATTTGTGTTCTGTGGAAAATTGGGAGCTGCCACACTCCGCGAACCTGCGCTGGAGGAACCGCCCTAGCTAAAACTTGATGCCAACGACGCTGCCGACGCCACAGAACCGCCGCCCTGAGGGGTAAGATTCGTGTGAATGCTCTGGTGAGTTCGGCCCCTTTTTGCCGTCGCGTTTGCGGCAACATTACCCACGTGCCAGGCGCAACAGAGGTGCGTCTTCTCCTCCAGCTCCGCGAAGTCCAGTGCCATCCACCATAAAGGTGCATCCGCCATCGCCAGACCCGCAGAAGCGCGAGGCAAGCACCCTAGAGGTGCAGTTAAACCTATATAGCCCTGAGGGGCACGTCGCACCAGGACGATGCTATTTTGGCGCAGTCTGCCCCTTGCAGACCCCCCCCCCCCTTGCCGACCCCAACGCACCTTTATTTTATATATATATTTATTTCGTTATTATTTATTTATTTTATTATTTATTCGTTTATTTATGTGTAAATGTCCATTTAAGTTAAGTTTTGCTTTTGTTTAAATTAGTATTTTGGATTTTGTGAAGGTAGGCGCATTGCCGAGTGGCAATTTTGCTGCTTGCGGGCAAGCCAGCGCGCGTTGCAACCAGACGCTGTTCTGGTTACGGTTAGGTGTCCCCACCCGAATCCCAGAGGAGCTCTTCTAGGTAGGATAGGACCCTTCTTATTGACCGTCGTAATTTATGTGCGAGGCTATTTGCAGCTTTTATTTTGCCGCACATAGCGCGTTAGGATTAGCCCTGGCAGACAGCAGGCTTGCTGCCACGGTCATCCGTCACCTAGGGCCCTATATTTTAAATTAATTTTAAATAAATACTTGTTAGATGCGCAGCAGAAAAAAATGAGTTGTTAGTATCCCGCAGGAAGGGGGGAAGAGAAGGCTGTGAAAGCCTGGAATAGTCAGCTGTGACTTTCCTCTAAGGGCGATGGACCACAAATCTTACGCTTTGGTCCATCGTATGGTAGGGTGGGCGCGTCTCTGGTCATCGACACCAGACCAGCAGTAATTCCACTCAGCTGTAGTTTGTCGTTTGTATGCATGCTTGTGTTTGTTGTTGTCTGTGTTGTGTTATCGATGTTGTTTGCGAACGAGACGGAACTTGTTCGGGATCTGGCTACGAACTGAGGGCATTGGGACCCAGCAACCCATCCCTGGGTACACTGAGCTAGCTGAGGTTGCCCACCGGGAAATATCGGTTCGTAACACGCTCTAGAGCCAGCCGCTCTCATGCACGCATACAGCGACAGCCGGTGACTGTAGGTGTACACATGTATTCGAAAGCACTGTAAATTTGCTTGCATGTATTATTTTACTACAGTGCGTTGTCGAAATATACCCTTCACGTTAAAGTTCTGAGTTTATTTGGAAGTCGCTGCACTTTACCATGTTAAAAAACTCCTATTTTATATTGCCTCTATATAATATTTATTCGAATATTGTATTATTGGTATTAAAGACCGAATAAACGCATAATGACACATAATATATTTAATGCATAACTTCACATTGATGAAATTACCATTAGAGTATTCAGCATGCGACGTGATAAAATATACGAAGACAATGATTGTGGATGATCAGAAATAGTAATGATTTCGGAATTTCGGCTCAAAAATCGTCTTCATGCTGAAGTACTCACACATACGCACTTGCCTGTTCTCACACGCACTAACACAAGCAAGAGAATTCTATTTTTAGATTTTATGGCTCTGAAATTTGTGCGAGCGGAGAGAGGACAAGAGTCGCGAAAATCGAAAATTACGCTTCGTAGTGCAAATTTTTGTATGGTCGTTACGCATCTTAGTGTATAACTACTTTTCAAAAAGTTCCAAGCGTCGACGAAGATTTAAGGAGATTCAATCTTTCTTGGATACTCCTACACACAATATACTTAACCACTACGAGATACGATGGCTATCATTTCATTCTTGTGTGGCACGCATACTAGAATAGTGGGATGCACTCATTGCATTCTTCCAAGAAGAATATGAAATTGATAACAATTTATCAGCTGAGTATATTCTATCTAATTTAAAAAATCCAATTGTTAAACTTTATTTTTTTATTTTTGGATTATATACTTGGTTTAGTGAACAAATTCAATGTTATATTCCAGTCTAGTCGATCTGTTGTATACTATTTCTATAAAACTATGACCAATTTTTGCAGAGGTTTATTGAAATCTTATATGCAGGAGATTTATATAGATTCTCTAGATTTAAGTGCCGTAGAGCCAACAAACGCATTTTATTTTTTACATATAAAAGACATGTATCTCGGAGGAAATGTGGCAACTGAACTTTTGAAAAGTAGCTTGGACAACGAACATAAATTGGCTTTTTTGAAACGTTGCCAGCTATTTTTAATAGAGTTGTGCTTACAACTAAAAAAAAGATTACCGTTACAAGATATCTTTCTGAAAATGTGAAGTTTTTTGGATCCAGCTGAATTTGATAATCAAGTGTCAATCGTTGTTCATGCTATATGAACGCTTTCCCGATTTTCTCAATGATCCACAAATAATTGACAATGAATATCGAGAAATGAAATCTGACGACATGGTTAAAATGCTTTTGTCTAAAAATCTCAATTGCGATACATTCTGGTACGAATTGAGTCAGTTAAAAGATAAAGATAATTCCTACACATATTCGAATATTTCGAAATTTGCTCAATCTATGTTAATTCTGCCCGTTTCTAATGCGTCGTGCGAACGCATATTCTCTCAAATTAATTTAATCAAATCGAAATCTCGAAACCGCTTTAAAAATATAAATGTATCACACATATTACATGTACAACAGTCATTGCGCGAAAATGGGTGCAATAATTTTAAGCCCAATGACAAAATGTTATGTAAAGATCTCGACAAATTCAATTTAAGCAGCTCTGACGAAGAAGACTAGTAAATATAATTGTATATAAATGTTATATTCTAATCTTAAAAGAAACTTACAAGACTGGACAATGAAGTCCCTCTATTATTTTATTTTAAGAAAATGTTACAAAATGAATTTTAAGCGTTTAATTAATTCAAAACTTTAAATATATATTTGAATATGGAATTGAATACGACTGCATATTGATGGTTTTAGTTTTATTTGGACTGAAATATTATTAATATTGTAATATGAAATAAAAACAAACATTTTTTGCAATGGGAAAACCTTTTTTTTCTATATATTCAATATATTTGTTATGGTATTTTGTAAAACATGAAAAAGTATTTTTTGGTATAATTCTGACCCCAAATTGGTATTTTCTGTTTGGCCCGGCGCGGTCACCCTGGTTACGCATCTTAGTGTTCTATTGTCTTTGGTACTGTAGATAGAGATGCAGAAACATCGATGTCTGCGTCCATCGATGTTTTCGATGTTTTTAAAAAAATAATCGAGTGAAACATCGATGTTTCTAAAAAAAAAACAACTGGAATTTAACAATACGACAAGATTTTATTCGAGATCTGTGGTATTAGTACTATTAATAGTATTATTGAAATGTTAATTCTTATTAATAAATAAAAGCTTGTCAACAGCTTCTTTACTGAGCCTTGCTCTACGGTTTGTCCAGATTTGCTGAACACTCTTTCTGCTTCGCATGACGAGGCTTGAATACATAAGAATTTGGTTGCAACCAATTTTAAAGAGCTGTCATCAGTACTAATCTATAAAAAATTAATTATTTAAGATTTTTTGCATAATAATTCTAAAGTCTTACCTCCCAATATTTTAGAGGGTCTCCTTTTTCTGAAAGGTTTTCTTTTTCGATGTGTTGCCTCAGCGCTATTATTGTTTTTTAAAAATGTAAGCTCTGTTGGTTCCTGTTCTGTGGTTGGTGTTGGTTGACGTCGTGGATGGATGGACATTGCAGATACCAATTCCTGTTCCAATGCTTTGGATGCGAGATCTGCATTTTATGATTTAAGAAAGGGGTTCTTTTTAAAGCGGGGGTCAATTAGAGTTGCAATTTGAGGTACTCTACTAGTTTCAAAGTTGTCCAATATATCAATTAAACGTTGCTTAATATATTCAAGTATTAATTTCCCTTCTATCGTGCTTGTGTTTAATTGATTAATTTTATGATGACTCTTAGTAATAACTGGAATGATCAGCGAGACAGAAACGTTTTTGTTTCATCTTCTTTAATCGGCTCCGGTGCATTTCGCAATTTTATCAAAGTTAAACATATTCGTTTGGCTTTAATATTCTTTTAATCATTTCATAGGCGCTGTTCCATCTAGCTACTTCCTGTATTAATGTAATTGTGAAAAAAACATCGATGTTGGCGTACAAACCATCGATGGATCCGATGATTTGCAAACATCGACAACATCGATTTTTCACTCGATGTTTCTGCATCTCTAACTGTAGATAACGAGCTCGAAATAGATCGATAGACTCGTGACCGTGAACTTCTCACAACAGCTGTACGCTAAATAGTTTTGCTTTAAATGTACCGCAATTTCAAATGCACACTATTCGAACTGTGCGTAAAGTGGCCCAACCACAGTCGAACATGTTGGCCGAGCATGTTGTGCTCGACGGAATTTTCATCGTTAGCGGTAGTGCTCGCGTACAAATTTCGTGTTGGTCGAGCCGCTCGAACGAAATAGAAATGATTCTAACTATCTCTAAAAATTATTCAGTTGATGGCGCTCTAGCTCGAATTATATTTCAATTAGATTCCATATTTCCATATTCTTATAAAATATAACTAAAATTAAAAAATATTAACATTCAGAGATCTGATTATGAGTTATGAGGAATGGTTTTCATGTTTTTACCAACTATATAAAAAATTAAAAATATGAACATTCAAAGATCTGATAGGGAAAAGATCTGATAGGGAAAAGGCATCCAAATATTTTTGTTCACGAAGAGAAGCATGTCCACATGCTTGTCTTTTAGAGAAGCTCGCCTATCACTAATGAGGAGCCCAGCTTTGCTGAACATCCTCTCGGATTCAATTGAAGTTGCCGGCAAACACAAAAATATTGATTGTTGGGCGCATATCTTTAGTGGATGTTCCTTTTGTCCAAAATGTGCTTCACATTTCCAATATAGGTGTTACGAACCGATTTTTCGCGGTGGGCAACCTCATTTAGCTCAGTGGGTTGCTGGGTCCCAATGCCCTCAGTTCGTAGCCAGATCGCGAACAAGTTCAGTCTCGTTCGCAAACAACATCGATAACACAACATAGGCAACCACAAACACAAGCATGCATACAAACAACAATCCACAGCTGAGTGGAATACTGCTGGTCTGGACCAAAGCGTGAATGTTGTGGTCCATCGCCCTTTGAGGAAAGTCACAGCTGACTATTCCAGGCTTTCACAGCCTTCTCTTCCTCCCCTTCCTATTGATAACTAACAATTCATTTTGATTCAACTAGGCAATCGACAAATTTTATTAGAATTCATTAAAAATATAGTGTAGGGCCCTAGATAACCGTGGCAGCAATACTGCTCTCTGCCAGGGCGAATCCTAACGCGCTATGTGCGGCAAAAGGTGAGCTGAAAATAGCCTATCACATAAATTAACTGCAGCGTTTATAGGATCCTAACCTGCCTAGTGGAGCTCCCCTGGGTTTTGGTGGATACCTATCTGTAACCGGACTATTGTCCGGCCGCAATGCGCGCTGGCTTGCCCGCAAGCCGCAATTTTGCTACTCGGCAATGCGCCTACCCAACAAAACTCAAAATAACTTAATTTAAAACCTACTTCTAGCAACAAACTTAATCTAGTGGGACATTCACATTCATATAATTTAAACGAATAAATAAATAAAAAACACAATAAATATATAATACGATGGGGAAGGTAGGGGGGGTCTGCAAAGAATTGACCGCGACGAGATTCGCCCAGACTTGATCACGACGTGCCCCTCGAGGCTATGAAGGGTTCTCTGCACCCATTTGGGGATGCTGATGTGTCTCTTCGGGTCTGGAGATGGCAGATGCACTGATCCGCAAGATGCCACGGGACTTCGCGGGGCTGGAGGAGAGGTCGCATCTTTTCCGCGGCCGCAACGTGACCGACGTTGCCGCAATAGGGACGCTCATTGGACCGGACTCACCGAACTGTACACCTTATGCTTGCCCCTCAAGGCGGCGGTTTTGTAGCGCAGGTTCACAGAGTGTGTGGCAAAGCACAGATGTTCCTACATACACAAATAAATTGGCCGACGCCGAATTCCAAACTCATCTGACCCGGTCGTCGGCCTGCTGCCACAATATTCACTCACTCCGCTTGCCTGGCTTATTCGAAAGCTCCCGCTTATTATTTGCATATCTTTATGCATTTATCCCCAGCTGTGGCCTCGTCGTCAGCGCCCGGTCTTCATTTTATTTAAATTTTTTACTTGACCGGGCGCCCAACAGCACGTGCAGTCACTTGCAGATTTTTTCTTGTCCACTCTCGTGGTCAATCGGCTGTTCGTGACATTTAAAATCGGGCTATCGATGTCCCAGACTTATGGTAACGCCGGTCATATCGTCGACCCAGCCCTGAGATCATCGATAACGCTACCGACGGCCCAGCGAGAATGCAACATAGGCGCTAGAGCTGAAAATGTTTCGAGATTTTTCGTCAAAAAACATCGATGTATCGTGATATATCGAGTTTTCCCATATACAAATTTTGTTAAATTAAAATGTTTTCTTTTTTTTTTTTAGCATTATTAGCAATCATTTATTAACATATTATATTATTTTAAGTTGTATATAATGCTTTTAGCATTATTTATTTAAAAATAAGTAACTGAACACATGTTATTCAAAACTTAAAACTAATTCATATGAATGTTAAATTATGAAGAGATCCATTCGTTGCGGTTCACAAAAACTAATATATCTACGTTTTTTGATTTTAATGAGCTCCGTTGTTCGCTGTCTATCAATCCGGCCTTACTAAACATCCTCTCACTTTCCGTTGAGGTGGCGGGAACACACAAATATTTGTTAATGCAAGTCTGCAAAGCTTTATCTGCAGAATTCTATAAAGAAAAACAGAAATAAAATAAATGTACTTATTAAAGTCTACATGGTATTAGTATTATTTTTGTAAGACATTTGCATTCGACATTGCAAGTAAACAATTTTAATTACCTTGGCCATTACAATCCTTCAACATTTTCTCCATTTTTCGGCACAGCCAACACCAATAATTTATTTCCTTTGTCTTTATATACTCTGAAATAATAAATGCCATTAAATATTCTTAAAAATGATGCTAACAACGTCCATACCTTTTCCCGCAAGTTTTTTAGTGATGCCAAAAAAATCGAACATCGGAAAACATCGGATTAAAAACATCGATATTTTTAAAAAAAATGTAAAACATCGATGTATCGATATATCGTTGATGTTTTATTCAGCTCTACTTTGGCCTTAGATAGAAAAAAGTTCATCCCATCCTAGACTGTCCTTCCAAAGAGCTTGTATGAGCTTGTACCTTCAACCTTGGGACTACTGGACCAATTTGACCAAGAGGGTCGTAGATCCTTGCAATGACAGAAAGAATGTTACGTTTGGTTGGCGTCCTTTCTGAGGGGCTTCCAGTCAAGCTGAAAAGCAACCGATCCGAGTTGGTACTTCCGAACCGAACTATATCCAAACCGTTATGAAATTTTATCATCTTTTCGTGATCGTTATCTGGTTCTCCTTCTATTGCTTCTGCATAATTTGAACACCATTTTCGAATCGAAAAGTGTCCTCTTCTGAAGAGGTCCTTAATCTGCACGCGCTATTTTCCGACTTCCTCCACTGAATTACCTCCTGTCAAGTCCATCTCCTATATCAAGTCATCCACGTAAAAGTCTCGACGCAAGATGTTAGCAGCTTCAGGAAACGGGTCATCCCTCCACAAGATGCATTGCAGGAGTTGATCAGGATGAGAAACTCTCACGCATCTGTACATCTTGCAGATGTCACCACACAGTGCGACCTTCAAAAGCGGAATTGAAAAAGGGTGCTGAACAACTTAAGCTGAATAGATGGCCCCGCGAAGAGCAGCTCGTTCAGGGATAGTCCAGATGTTATCTTGGCAGATCCACCAAATACAACTCGAAGTTGGGAAGTTGTGCTATCGACATGTGACTTAACTCTGCATACTCCCTTATAAAAGCTACATATTGCTCCTTGATTGCCGGATTGCAAGACAACTTTGATTACAGTGTTCTGAACCGCTGAAGAGCCCGATTCCTTTGATCTCCAACGATGCCTTAACGGGAAACGAACCGAATATTGACCCGATGGCAATCGGGTGCAATACTGCTGGAAAATCTGTTTGCATGCTGAATCCTCTTCTGAAGAGCTGGGATGGAACCGCAGCAGCTGTCTATCTCCCAAAATCGCTTTAATAATTCGCTCAGGACCTTAGATTCGGGTTGCTGGGAGGGATCTGCTGTTGTTGCGGACAGAGAGAGGCTTCTTGAGCTTGGAGATGAGAAACAATTCATCTGCCTGCCTACTGTTGCCCATTTGCATAGATATGACAACAAATCCATTCTCATCATCTTGTACGTACACATAATTGTCACTGTGTGTGTGTGTGGGTCCGCAGCCGAATTTTATATTTTTATTTTATATTTTTGCCTTTTGCTGCTGTCCGAGCCCAGCAAAGTTTTGTCGACTACCTGCGACGGGTCGACCCATGCACTGCAAGACGGATCTTCACCCTGTGTTAGAGCTGGGAAACTATCGATGGCACTATCGAGGTATCGAATATTTACTTCTCTGAGCCACTATCGATAATTTTTTGTCACTATTGATGGTGCTGGGCAATTTTCAAATCAGTTACATAAGTCATTTAGTGACTAAATTTTAGTCTGTCAGCCTGACTTTATTTTAATAGACAACTCCACAACGAGGCTGTCAATATATGAAGAGCTTCGTTGCCGTGAACCACCTCAAAACAGTTAACCCCTATTCCAATTTGTACAAAAAAAAGTTGAGGAACTGCCAAAAACAAAAAGAGCTGACGCAATTGTCGACATTCGGCAATACTTAAATAAAGAGCATTCTGCTGAAAATGATGATCCCCTAGTATACTGGAAGGTAACTATACCAATTTGCACTATAAACATAAATAACATTTATTTAATTTCAGTATAATGATTCCAGTATTAAGCACATAGTACCGAAATTCTTATGTGTTCCCGCCACATCGAACGAGTCGGAACGCATGTTCAGCAAGGCTGGACTTATATTAAGTAACCGCAGAGCCTCGCTTACATCAAACAATGCTGACATCCTTTTATTTCTACAAAGAAATGCGTGGATTGAATAATTATCTAGTCTAAGAATTTGAATTGAAGTTTTTTGTTTTGTTAATGTTTTGTTTGTTCCTTACTGATTTTGATCTCTTATATTATTAGTTGTAGTTATAGGATTAAGCTCGAAATATATGAAATATGAAATATAGGTTCGGAATTGCTTATAACTTAAATTTTTATAAAGAGCCTCAAAAAATCGATACTATTGATAGTATCGAATTTTTCTTTCGAATCCATCGAGCTCTACCCTGTGTTTCGAAGCACAAAGTTTAGCCAAAGACAATAGAACACTAAGATGCGTAACGCCATACAAAATTTTTGCACACAATTTTTTCGGGCTGGCTCTAGAGACTGGCTCTCTTGAAATTTCGCACAAAATCCAGAGAGAGAGAGAGCGCTCTAGAGCCAGCCGCTCTCATGCACGCATACAGCGACAGCCGGTGACTGTAGGTGTACACATGTATTCGAAAGCACTGTAAATTTGCTTGCATGTATTATTTTACTACAGTGCGTTGTCGAAATATACCCTTCACGTTAAAGTTCTGAGTTTATTTGGAAGTCGCTGCACTTTACCATGTTAAAAAACTCCTATTTTATATTGCCTCTATATAATATTTATTCGAATATTGTATTATTGGTATTAAAGACCGAATAAACGCATAATGACACATAATATATTTAATGCATAACTTCACATTGATGAAATTACCATTAGAGTATTCAGCATGCGACGTGATAAAATATACGAAGACAATGATTGTGGATGATCAGAAATAGTAATGATTTCGGGATTTCGGCTCAAAAATCGTCTTCATGCTGAAGTACTCACACATACGCACTTGCCTGTTCTCACACGCACTAACACAAGCAAGAGAATTCTATTTTTAGATTTTATGGCTCTGAAATTTGTGCGAGCGGAGAGAGGACAAGAGTCGCGAAAATCGAAAATTACGCTTCGTAGTGCAAATTTTTGTATGGTCGTTACGCATCTTAGTGTATAACTACTTTTCAAAAAGTTCCAAGCGTCGACGAAAATTTAAGGAGATTCAATCTTTCTTGGATACTCCTACACACAATATACTTAACCACTACGAGATACGATGGCTATCATTTCATTCTTGTGTGGCACGCATACTAGAACAGTGGGATGCACTCATTGCATTCTTCCAAGAAGAATATGAAATTGATAACAATTTATCAGCTGAGTATATTCTATCTAATTTAAAAAATCCAATTGTTAAACTTTATTTTTTATTTTTGGATTATATACTTGGTTTAGTGAACAAATTCAATGTTATATTCCAGTCTAGTCGATCTGTTGTATACTATTTCTATAAAACTATGACCAATTTTTGCAGAGGTTTATTGAAATCTTATATGCAGGAGATTTATATAGATTCTCTAGATTTAAGTGCCGTAGAGCCAACAAACGCATTTTATTTTTTACATATAAAAGACATGTATCTCGGAGGAAATGTGGCAACTGAACTTTTGAAAAGTAGCTTGGACAACGAACATAAATTGGCTTTTTTGAAACGTTGCCAGCTATTTTTAATAGAGTTGTGCTTACAACTAAAAAAAAGATTACCGTTACAAGATATCTTTCTGAAAATGTGAAGTTTTTTGGATCCAGCTGAATTTGATAATCAAGTGTCAATCGTTGTTCATGCTATATGAACGCTTTCCCGATTTTCTCAATGATCCACAAATAATTGACAATGAATATCGAGAAATGAAATCTGACGACATGGTTAAAATGCTTTTGTCTAAAAATCTCAATTGCGATACATTCTGGTACGAATTGAGTCAGTTAAAAGATAAAGATAATTCCTACACATATTTGAATATTTCGAAATTTGCTCAATCTATGTTAATTCTGCCCGTTTCTAATGCGTCGTGCGAACGCATATTCTCTCAAATTAATTTAATCAAATCGAAATCTCGAAACCGCTTTAAAAATATAAATGTATCACACAGATTACATGTACAACAGTCATTGCGCGAAAATGGGTGCAATAATTTTAAGCCCAATGACAAAATGTTATGTAAAGATCTCGACAAATTCAATTTAAGCAGCTCTGACGAAGAAAACTAGTAAATATAATTGTATATAAATGTTATATTCTAATCTTAAAAGAAACTTACAAGACTGGACAATGAAGTTCCTCTATTATTTTATTTTAAGAAAATGTTACAAAATGCATTTTAAGCGTTTAATTAATTCAAAACTTTAAATATATATTTGAATATGGAATTGAATACGACTGCATATTGATGGTTTTAGTTTTATTTGGACTGAAATATTATTAATCTTGTAATATGAAATAAAAACAAACATTTTTTGCAATGGTGTTCTAATGTCTTTGGCCTAGAGCTGAAAAAACATCGATGTTTACGTACATCGATGTTTCGAGATTTTTCGTCAAAAAACATCGATGTTCCGAGATTTTTCGTCAAAAAACATCGATGTATCGCGATATATCGAGTTTTCCCATATACAAATTTTGTTAAATTAAAATGTTTTCTTTTTTTTTTTTGCATTATTAGCAATCATTTATTAACATATTATATTATTTTAAGTTGTATATAATGCTTTTAGCATTATTTATTTAAAAATAAGTAACTGAACACATGTTATTCAAAACTTAAAACTAATTCATATGAATGTTAAATTATGAAGAGATCCATTCGTTGCGGTTCACAAAAACTAATATATCTACGTTTTTTGATTTTAATGAGCTCCGTTTTTCGCTGTCTATCAATCCGGCCTTACTAAACATCCTCTCACTTTCCGTTGAGGTGGCGGGAACACACAAATATTTGTTAATGCAAGTCTGCAAAGCTTTATCTGCAGAATTTTATAAATAAAAACAGAAATAAAATAAATGTACTTATTAAAGTCTACATGGTATTAGTATTATTTTTGTAAGACATTTGCATTCGACATTGCAAGTAAACAATTTTAATTACCTTGGCCATTACAATCCTTCAACATTTTCTCCATTTTTCGGCACAGCCAACACCAATATTATATTTCCTTTGTCTTTATATACTCTGAAATAATAAATGCCATTAAATATTCTTAAAAATGATGCTAACAACGTCCATACCTTTTCCCGCAAGTTTTTTAGTGATGCCAAAAAAATCGAACATCGGAAAACATCGGATTAAAAACATCGATATTTTTAAAGAAATGTAAAACATCGATGCATCGATATATCGTTGATGTTTTATTCAGCTCTACTTTAGCCTTAGGTAGAAAAAAGTTCATCCCATCCTAGACTGTCCTTCCAAAGAGCTTGTATGAGCTTGTACCTTCAACTTTGTCACTACTGGACCAATTTGACCAAGAGGGTCGTAGATCCTTGCAATGACAGAAAGAATGTTACGTTTGGTTGGCGTCCTTTCTGAGGGGCTTCCAGTCAAGCTGAAAAGCAACCGATCCGAGTTGGTACTTCCGAACCGAACTATATCCGAACCGTTATGAAATTTTATCATCTTTTCGTGATCGTTATCTGGTTCTCCTTCTATTGCTTCTGCATAATTTAAACACAATTTTCGAATCGAAAAGTGTCCTCTTCTGAAGAGGTCCTTAATCTGCACGCGCTATTTTCCGACTTCCTCCACTGAATTACCTCCTGTCAAGTCCATCTCCTATATCAAGTCATCCACGTAAAAGTCTCGACGCAAGATGTTAGCAGCTTCAGGAAACGGGTCATCCCTCCATAAGATGCATTGCAGGAGTTGATCAGGATGAGAAACTCTCACGCATCTGTACATCTTGCAGATGTCACCACACAGTGCGACCTTCAAAAGCGGAATTGAAAAAGGGTGCTGAACAACTTAAGCTGAATAGATGGCCCCGCGAAGAGCAGCTCGTTCAGGGATAGTCCAGATGTTATCTTGGCAGATCCACCAAATACAACTCGAAGTTGGGAAGTTGTGCTATCGACATGTGACTTAACTCTGCATACTCCCTTATAAAAGCTACATATTGCTCCTTGATTGCCGGATTTCAAGACAACTTTGATTACAGTGTTCTGAACCGCTGAAGAGCCCGATTCCTTTGATCTCCAACGATGCCTTAACGGGAAACGAACCGAATATTGACCCGATGGCAATCGGGTGCAATACTGCTGTAAAATCTGTTTGCATGCTGAATCCTCTTGTGAAGAGCTGGGATGGAACCGCAGCAGCTGTCTATCTCCCAAAATCGCTTTAATAATTCGCTCAGGACCTTAGATTCGGGTTGCTGGGAGGCATCTGCTGTTGTTGCGGACAGAGAGAGGCTTCTTGAGCTTGGAGATGAGAAACAATTCATCTGCCTGCCTACTGTTGCCCATTTGCATAGATATGACAACAAATCCATTCTCATCATCTTGTACGTACACATAATTGTCACTGTGTGTGTGTGTGGGTCCGCAGCCGAATTTTATATTTTTATTTTATATTTTTTGCCTTTTGCTGCTGTCCGAGCCCAGCAAAGTTTTGTCGACTACCTGCGACGGGTCGACCCATGCACTGCAAGACGGATCTTCACCCTGTGTTAGAGCTGGGAAACTATCGATGGCACTATCGAGGTATCGAATATTTACTTATCTGAGCCACTATCGATAGTTTTTTGTCACTATCGATGGTGCTGGGCAATTTTCAAATCACTTACATAAGTCATTTAGTGACTAAATTTTAGTCTGTCAGCCTGACTTTATTTTAATAGACAACTCCATAACGAGGCTGTCAATATATGAAGAGCTTCGTTGCCGTGAACCACCTCAAAACAGTTAACCCCTATTCCAATTTGTACAAAAAAAAGTTGAGGAACTGCCAAAAACAAAAAGAGCTGACGCAATTGTCGACATTCGGCAATACTTAAATAAAGAGCATTCTGCTGAAAATGATGATCCCCTAGTATACTGGAAGGTAACTATACCAATTTGCACTATAAACATAAATAACATTTATCTAATTTCAGTATAATGATTCCAGTATTAAGCACATAGTACCGAAATTCTTATGTGTTCCCGCCACATCGAACGAGTCGGAGCGCATGTTCAGCAAGGCTGGACATAAGTCCGCAGAGCCTCGCTTACAGCAAACAATGCTGGCATCCTTTTATTTCTACAAAGAAATGCGTGGATTGAATAATTATCTAGTCTAAGAATTTGAATTGAAGTTTTTTGTTTTGTTAATGTTTTGTTTGTTCCTTACTGATTTTGATCTCTTATATTATTAGTTGTAGTTATAGGATTAAGCTCGAAATATATGAAATATGAAATATAGGTTCGGAATTGCTTATAACTTAAATTTTTATAAAGAGCCTCAAAAAATCGATACTATTGATAATATCGAATTTTTCTTTCGAATCCATCGAGCTCTACCCTGTGTTTCGAAGCACAAAGTTTAGCCAAAGACAATAGAACACTAAGATGCGTAACGCCATACAAAATTTTTGCACACAATTTTTTCGGGCTGGCTCTAGAGGCTGGCTCTCTTGAAATTTCGCACAAAATCCAGAGAGAGAGAGAGCGCTCTAGAGCCAGCCGCTCTCATGCACGCATACAGCGACAGCCGGTGACTGTAGGTGTACACATGTATTCGAAAGCACTGTAAATTTGCTTGCATGTATTATTTTACTACAGTGCGTTGTCGAAATATACCCTTCACGTTAAAGTTCTGAGTTTATTTGGAAGTCGCTGCACTTTACCATGTTAAAAAACTCCTATTTTATATTGCCTCTATATAATATTTATTCGAATATTGTATTATTGGTATTAAAGACCGAATAAACGCATAATGACACATAATATATTTAATGCATAACTTCACATTGATGAAATTACCATTAGAGTATTCAGCATGCGACGTGATAAAATATACGAAGACAATGATTGTGGATGATCAGAAATAGTAATGATTTCGGGATTTTGGCTCAAAAATCGTCTTCATGCTGAAGTACTCACACATACGCACTTGCCTGTTCTCACACGCACTAACACAAGCAAGAGAATTCTATTTTTAGATTTTATGGCTCTGAAATTTGTGCGAGCGGAGAGAGGACAAGAGTCGCGAAAATCGAAAATTACGCTTCGTAGTGCAAATTTTTGTATGGTCGTTACGCATCTTAGTGTATAACTACTTTTCAAAAAGTTCCAAGCGTCGACGAAGATTTAAGGAGATTCAATCTTTCTTGGATACTCCTACACACAATATACTTAACCACTACGAGATACGATGGCTATCATTTCATTCTTGTGTGGCA
This sequence comes from Drosophila quadrilineata, assembly GCA_018150725.1. Taxonomy (NCBI): domain Eukaryota; kingdom Metazoa; phylum Arthropoda; class Insecta; order Diptera; family Drosophilidae; genus Drosophila; species Drosophila quadrilineata. The sequence goes on along the minus strand of JAECWN010000407.1, from coordinate 24,580,287 downwards.
CGCATACTAGAACAGTGGGATGCACTCATTGCATTCTTCCAAGAAGAATATGAAATTGATAACAATTTATCAGCTGAGTATATTCTATCTAATTTAAAAAATCCAATTGTTAAACTTTATTTTTTATTTTTGGATTATATACTTGGTTTAGTGAACAAATTCAATGTTATATTCCAGTCTAGTCGATCTGTTGTATACTATTTCTATAAAACTATGACCAATTTTTGCAGAGGTTTATTGAAATCTTATATGCAGGAGATTTATATAGATTCTCTAGATTTAAGTGCCGTAGAGCCAACAAACGCATTTTATTTTTTATATATAAAAGACATGTATCTCGGAGGAAATGTGGCAACTGAACTTTTGAAAAGTAGCTTGGACAACGAACATAAATTGGCTTTTTTGAAACGTTGCCAGCTATTTTTAATAGAGTTGTGCTAACAACTAAAAAAAAGATTACCGTTACAAGATATCTTTCTGAAAATGTGAAGTTTTTTGGATCCAGCTGAATTTGATAATCAAGTGTCAATCGTTGTTCATGCTATATGAACGCTTTCCCGATTTTCTCAATGATCCACAAATAATTGACAATGAATATCGAGAAATGAAATCTGACGACATGGTTAAAATGCTTTTGTCTAAAAATCTCAATTGCGATACATTCTGGTACGAATTGAGTCAGTTAAAAGATAAAGATAATTCCTACACATATTCGAATATTTCGAAATTTGCTCAATCTATGTTAATTCTGCCCGTTTCTAATGCGTCGTGCGAACGCATATTCTCTCAAATTAATTTAATCAAATCGAAATCTCGAAACCGCTTTAAAAATATAAATGTATCACACATATTACATGTACAACAGTCATTGCGCGAAAATGGGTGCAATAATTTTAAGCCCAATGACAAAATGTTATGTAAAGATCTCGACAAATTCAATTTAAGCAGCTCTGACGAAGAAGACTAGTAAATATAATTGTATATAAATGTTATATTCTAATCTTAAAAGAAACTTACAAGACTGGACAATGAAGTCCCTCTATTATTTTATTTTAAGAAAATGTTACAAAATGAATTTTAAGCGTTTAATTAATTCAAAACTTTAAATATATATTTGAATATGGAATTGAATACGACTGCATATTGATGATTTTAGTTTTATTTGGACTGAAATATTATTAATATTGTAATATGAAATAAAAACAAACATTTTTTGCAATGGGAAAACCTTTTTTTTCTATATATTCAATATATTTGTTATGGTATTTTGTAAAACATGAAAAAGTATTTTTATGTATAATTATGACCCCAAATTGGTATTTTCTGTTTGGCCCGGCGCGGTCACCCTGGTTACGCATCTTAGTGTTCTATTGTCTTTGGTACTGTAGATAGAGATGCAGAAACATCGATGTCTGCGTCCATCGATGTTTTCGATGTTTTTAAAAAAATAATCGAGTGAAACATCGATGTTTCAAAAAAAAACAACTGGAATTTAACAATACGACAAGATTTTATTCGAGATCTGTGGTATTAGTACTATTAATAGTATTATTGAAATGTTAATTCTTATTAATAAATAAAAGCTTGTCAACAGCTTCTGGACTGAGCCTTGCTCTACGGTTTGTCCAGATTTGCTGAACACTCTTTCTGCTTCGCATGACGAGGCTTGAATACATAAGAATTTGGTTGCAACCAATTTTAAAGAGCTGTCATCAGTACTAATCTATAAAAAATTAATTATTTAAGATTTTTTGCATAATAATTCTAAAGTCTTACCTCCCAATATTTTAGAGGGTCTCCTTTTTCTGAAAGGTTTTCTTTTTCGATGTGTTGCCTCAGCGCTATTATTGTTTTTTAAAAATGTAAGCTCTGTTGGTTCCTGTTCTGTGGTTGGTGTTGGTTGACGTCGTGGATGGATGGACATTGCAGATACCAATTCCTGTTCCAATGCTTTGGATGCGAGATCTGCATTTTATGATTTAAGAAAGGGGTTCTTTTTTAAAGCGGGGGTCAATTAGAGTTGCAATTTGAGGTACTCTACTAGTTTCAAAGTTGTCCAATATATCAATTAAACGTTGCTTAATATATTCAAGTATTAATTTCCCTTCTATCGTGCTTGTGTTTAATTGATTAATTTTATGATGACTCTTAGTAATAACTGGAATGATCAGCGAGACAGAAACGTTTTTGTTTCATCTTCTTTAATCGGCTCCGGTGCATTTCGCAATTTTATCAAAGTTAAACATATTCGTTTGGCTTTAATATTCTTTTAATCATTTCATAGGCGCTGTTCCATCTAGCTACTTCCTGTATTAATGTAATTGTGAAAAAAACATCGATGTTGGCGTACAAACCATCGATGGATCCGATGATTTGCAAACATCGACAACATCGATTTTTCACTCGATGTTTCTGCATCTCTAACTGTAGATAACGAGCTCGAAATAGATCGATAGACTCGTGACCGTGAACTTCTCACAACAGCTGTACGCTAAATAGTTTTGCTTTAAATGTACCGCAATTTCAAATGCACACTATTCGAACTGTGCGTAAAGTGGCCCAACCACAGTCGAACATGTTGGCCGAGCATGTTGTGCTCGACGGAATTTTCATCGTTAGCGGTAGTGCTCGCGTACAAATTTCGTGTTGGTCGAGCCGCTCGAACGAAATAGAAATGATTCTATCTCTAAAAATTATTCAGTTGATGGCGCTCTAGCTCGAATTATATTTAAATTAGATTCCATATTTCCATATTCTTATAAAATATAACTAAAATTAAAAAATATTAGGATTCAGAGATCTGATTATGAGTTATGGGGAATGGTTTTCATGTTCTTACCAACTATATAAAAAATTAAAAATATGAACATTCAAAGATCTGATAGGGAAAAGATCTGATAGGGAAAAGGCATCCAAATATTTTTGTTCACGAAGAGAAGCATGTCCACATGCTTGTCTTTTAGAGAAGCTCGCCTATCACTAATGAGGAGCCCAGCTTTGCTGAACATCCTCTCGGATTCAATTGAAGTTGCCGGCAAACACAAAAATATTGATTGTTGGGCGCATATCTTTAGTGGATGTTCCTTTTGTCCAAAATGTGCTTCACATTTCCAATATAGGTGTTACGAACCGATTTTTCGCGGTGGGCAACCTCATTTAGCTCAGTGGGTTGCTGGGTCCCAATGCCCTCAGTTCGTAGCCAGATCCCGAACAAGTTCAGTCTCGTTCGCTACACATCGATAACAACATCGATAACAACACAATACAAATCATAACAAACACAAGCATGCATACAAACAACAAACTACAGCTGAGTGGAATTACTGCTGAGACTCGCCCACCCTTCCATACGATGGACCAAAGCGTGGTCCATCGCCCTTCGAGGAAAGTCACAGCTGACTATTCCTGGCTTTCACAGCCTTCTCTTCCTCCCCTTCCAATTGATAACTAACAATTCATTTTGATTCAACTAGGCAATCGACAAATTTTATTAGAATTCATTAAAAATATAGTGTAGGGCCCTAGATAACCGTGGCAGCAATACTGCTCTCTGCCAGGGCGAATCCTAACGCGCTATGTGCGGCAAAAGGTGAGCTGAAAATAGCCTCGCACATAAATTAACTGCAGCGTTTATAGGATCCTAACCTGCCTAGTGGAGCTCCCCTGGGTTTTGGTGGATACCTATCTGTAACCGGACTATTGTCCGGGCGCAATGCGCGCTGGCTTGCCCGCAAGCCGCAATTTTGCTACTCGGCAATGCGCCTACCCAACAAAACTCAAAATAACTTAATTTAAAACCTACTTCTAGCAACAAACTTAATCTAGTGGGACATTCACATTCATATAATTTAAACGAATAAATAAATAAAAAACACAATAAATATATAATACGGTGGGGAAGGTAGGGGGGGTCTGCAAAGAATTGACCGCGACGAGATTCGCCCAGACTTGATCACGACGTGCCCCTCGAGGCTATGGAGGGTTCTCTGCACCCATTTGGGGATGCTGTGTGTCTCTGCGGGTCTGGAGATGGCAGATGCACTGATCCGCAAGATGCCACGGGACTTCGCGGGGCTGGAGGAGAGGTCGCATCTTTTCCGCGGCCGCAACGTGACCGACGTTGCCGCAATAGGGACGCTCATTGGACCGGACTCACCGAACTGTACACCTTATGCTTGCCCCTCAAGGCGGCGGTTTTGTAGCGCAGGTTCACAGAGTGTGTGGCAAAGCACAGATGTTCCCACATACACAAATAAATTGGCCGACGCCGAATTCCAAACTCATCTGACCCGGTCGTCGGCCTGCTGCCACAATATTCACTCACTCCGCTTGCCTGGCTTATTCGAAAGCTCCCGCTTATTATTTGCATATCTTTATGCATTTATCCCCAGCTGTGGCCTCGTCGTCAGCGCCCGGTCTTCATTTTATTTAAATTTTTTACTTGACCGGGCGCCCAACAGCACGTGCAGTCACTTGCAGATTTTTTCTTGTCCACTCTCGTGGTCAATCGGCTGTTCGTGACATTTAAAATCGGGCTATCGATGTCCCAGACTTATGGCAACGCCGGTCATATCGTCGATCCAGCCCTGAGATCATCGATAACCCTACCGACGGCCCAGCGAGAATGCAACATAGGCGCTAGAGCTGAAAATGTTTCGAGATTTTTCGTCAAAAAACATCGATGTATCGTGATATATCGAGTTTTCCCATATACAAATTTTGTTAAATTAAAATGTTTTCTTTTTTTTTAGCATTATTAGCAATCATTTATTAACATATATTATTTTAAGTTGTATATAATGCTTTTAGCATTATTTATTTAAAAATAAGTAACTGAACACATGTTATTCAAAACTTAAAACTAATTCATATGAATGTTAAATTATGAAGAGATCCATTCGTTGCGGTTCACAAAAACTAATATATCTACGTTTTTTGATTTTAATGAGCTCCGTTTTTCGCTGTCTATCAATCCGGCCTTACTTAACATCCTCTCACTTTCCGTTGAGGTGGCGGGAACACACAAATATTTTGTAATGCAAGTCTGCAAAGCTTTATCTGCAGAATTCTATAAAGAAAAACAGAAATAAAATAAATGTAAGACATTTGCATTCGACATTGCAAGTAAACAATTTTAATTACCTTGGCCATTACAATCCTTCAACATTTTCTCCATTTTTCGGCACAGCCAACACCAATAATTTATTTCCTTTGTCTTTATATACTCTGAAATAATAAATGCCATTAAATATTCTTAAAAATGATGCTAACAACGTCCATACCTTTTCCCGCAATTTTTTTTAGTGATGCCAAAAAAAATCGAACATCGGAAAACATCGGATTAAAAACATCGATATTTTTAAAAAAATGTAAAACATCGATGTATCAATATATTGTTGATGGTTTTTGCAGCTCTACTTTGGCCTTAGATAGAAAAAAGTTCATCCCATCCTAGACTGTCCTTCCAAAGAGCTTGTATGAGCTTGTACCTTCAACCTTGGGACTACTGGACCAATTTGACCAAGAGGGTCGTAGATCCTTGCAATGACAGAAAGAATGTTACGTTTGGTTGGCGTCCTTTCTGAGGGGCTTCCAGTCAAGCTGAAAAGCAACCGATCCGAGTTGGTACTTCCGAACCGAACTATATCCGAACCGTTATGAAATTTTATCATCTTTTCGTGATCGTTATCTGGTTCTCCTTCTATTGCTTCTGCATAATTTAAACACCATTTTCGAATCGAAAAGTGTCCTCTTCTGAAGAGATCCTTAATCTGCACGCGCTATTTTCCGACTTCCTCCACTGAATTACCTCCTGTCAAGTCCATCTCCTATATCAAGTCATCCACGTAAAAGTCTCGACGCAAGATGTTAGCAGCTTCAGGAAACGCATGCTCCTCATCCGATGCAAGTTGCTGCATTGCTGCCGGGTCGTCCCTCCACAAGATGCATTGCAGGAGTTGATCAGGATGAGAAACTCAAACGCATCTGTACATCTTGCAGATGTCACCACACAGTGCGACCTTCAAAAGCGGAATTGAAAAAGGGTGCTGAACAACTTAAGCTGAATAGATGGCCCCGCGAAGAGCAGCTCGTTCAGGGATAGTCCAGATGTTATCTTGGCAGATCCACCAAATACAACTCGAAGTTGGGAAGTTGTGCTATCGACATGTGACTTAACTCTGCATACTCCCTTATAAAAGCTACATATTGCTCCTTGATTGCTGGATTGCAAGACAACTATGATTACAGTGTTCTGAACCGCCGAAGAACCCGATCAAAGGAATCTCCAACGATGCCTTAACGGGCAAGCGAACCGAATATTGACCCGATGGCAATCGGGTGCAATACTGCTGGAAAACCTGTTTGCAAGCTGAATCCTCTGCTGAAGAGCTGGGATGGAACCGCAGCAGCTGTCTATCTCCCAAAATCGCTTTAATAATTCGCTCAGGACCTTAGATTCGGGTTGCTGGGAGGGATCTGCTGTTGTTGCGGACAGAGAGAGGCTTCTTGAGCTTGGAGATGAGAAACAATTCATCTGCCTGCCTACTGTTGCCCATTTTCATAGCTATGACAACAAATACACTCTCATCATCTTGTACGTACACATAATTGTTGCTGTGTGTGTGTGGGTCCTCAGACGAATTTTATATTTTTATTTTATATTTTTGCCTTTTGCTGCTGTCCGAGCCCAGCAAAGTTTTTTCGACTACCTGCGACGGGTCGACGGTCGACCCATGCACTGCAAGAGGGATCTTTACCCTGTGTTTTTAAGCACAAAGTTTAGCATTTGTGCACAGTAATACCTTCATTTTTCTTACAGGAAATTTTTTATTTTGTCATTGCTTTGCATATCGCTGATTGTGAATTGGGCTATCCCACTCTTTCAATGCCTGCCAGAATATACAAACACAAGCATAGCTTCTTGTGTGTACACACCTGTTTACATGTATGTGTGGATTTGCTTGGGACTTCTCGAGTGCTATTAACTCAGTATAGGTTTGCACATTGAGAGATCGAACTTGTCGGAAGCTGTTCGTGTGAGCCGATCGGGGTATGTCGTATCGAACTGGGGTATCTCGCTAAGAAATTTCGTGGCCTTTTTCGTTGTATGAAATGTCCCATCTATATGTTATGGTCAGTGTTTGTACATACGTACGTTTGCAGGAAATCCGTTCTGGCATCTGAGCTTAATTCCAGCAAATTTATTCGCTCCGGACTGGTTTGAGCGCTATCAAATTAAGACATTAAAAGCTCAACAGTTCGAGTACGAACAGACAGCTCGGATTCGTCGAAGCGGGAGAACAGAAACAGATGCAGAAACATCGATGTCTGCGTCCATCGATGTTTTCGATGTTTTTAAAAAAAATAATCGAATGAAACATCGATGTTTCTAAAAAAAACAACTGTAATTTAACAATACGACAAGATTTTATTCGAGATCTGTGGAATTAGTACTATTAATAGTATTATTGAAATGTGAATTCTTATTAATAAATAAAAGCTTGTCAACAGCTTCTGGACTGAGCCTTGTTCTACGGTCACTAATAGTTTGTCCAGCTTTGCTGAACACTCTTTCTGCTTCGCATGACGAGGCTTGAATACATAAGAATTTGGTTGCAACCAATTTTAAAGAGCTGTCATCAGTACTAATCTATAAAAAATGTTACGAACCGATTTTTCCCGGTGGGCAACCTCAGCTAGCTCAGTGTACCCAGGGATGGGTTGCTGGGTCCCAATGCCCTCAGTTCGTAGCCAGATCCCGAACAAGTTCAGTCTCGTTCGCAAACAACATCGATAACAACATCGATAACACAACATAGGCAACCACAAACACAAGCATGCATACAAACAACAATCCACAGCTGAGTGGAATACTGCTGGTCTGGACCAAAGCGTGAATGTTGTGGTCCATCGCCCTTTGAGGAAAGTCACAGCTGACTATTCCAGGCTTTCACAGCCTTCTCCTCCCGCCCTCCTGCGGGAAACTAACAAATCATTTTTTAGTTCTGCTGCGCAACTAACAAATGTTTAATAAAATTAATTAAAAATTATTGAGCCCTAAGGAGACGGATGACCGTGGCAGCAAGCCTGCTGTCTGCCAGGGCTAATCCTCACGCGCTATGCGCGGCAAAATACGAGCTGCAAATAGCCTCGCACAAAACTAAGACGGTTAATAAAAAGGGTCCTATCCTACCTAGAAGAGCTCCTCTGGCATTCGGGTGGGGACACCTAACCGTAACCAGAATAGCGTCTGGTTGCAACGCGCGCTGGCTTGCCCGCAAGCAGCAAAATTGCTACTCGGCAATGCGCCTGCCTTCACAAACTTGATTTAAATAAAAAAAAAAGAACTAAAATATGCGGGAACAACTTACAAACAAATAATTTAAATAAATAACTGACAAATAAATAAATAAATGAATAAATAACGCGGTGTAGATAATAAATAAATAATAATGAATAAATGATAAGACGGGGACGGTGGGGGAGTTCTGCAAAGGGACGTGCCCCTCAGGGCTACGGTGTGCCTAATGCACCCACTCTGGGGTGCTCGGCAATGATGGGGGCGCTCGTTTCAGTGACGCGGCGCCACGGAGCTCGACTGGAGCGGACTCACCAGGAAACTTGGATGTTGCGGGAGTGCGTCATGCAGGCTGAGCACTTGTTGTCGGCTGTGCCGCGGTATTGTGATTAAGTGTGTGTGTGTGTGTGTGTGCGTGGATCGAGATCGGCCACCGTGACGTACACTCCGTCTTCCTGCGCAGGTTTAAGAGGTTGCGTGTGTGTGGCAGACTCCCAGGCTGCCACTGGATGCAAAAAAACAAACTGAACAAAAGGGGACCGACGCCGGATTTTGTGACTGCGAAATCCAATTGCCTATCCGTGCGTCGGTCAGCTGCCAAAAATTCTCTGATTAGAATTTTGTTAAAATGGAAGCCACACCAACTCCTCTTACATGGCTTTTTCTAAAGCTCCGGCAAAATTGCTAATCCTTTTATGCCCGTCTGCCAATTTCTGTTGCTGCTGCAACCGACGCCCTGCTGTGCCGCTCTCTCCGAGTTTCTTGCACCGATGATTTGCAGAAAAAATATCTGACAGATGACCCACAAAAGAAATCTGACAGATTCTCTCCCGCGAATCATCTGTCAGACTCCAGAGAGAGCGACCCCTTTCGCCAACCCTCGCCCTATCGATAACTTAAGCAAAATAAAAATAAAAAAAAATGCCTATCTGGCCCTAACAGCTGATCAGAATGCAACATGTTTTCTTTTTTTTTTGCATTATTAGCAATCATTTATTAACATATTATATTATTTTAAGTTTTATAAAATGCTTTTAGCATTATTTATTTAAAAATAAGTTACTGAACACATGTTATTTAAAACTTAAAACTAATTCATATGAATGTTAAATTATGAAGAGACCCATTCGTTGCGGTTCACAAAAACTAATATATCTACGTTTTTTGATTTTAATGAGCTCCGTTTTTCGCTGTCTATCAATCCGGCCTTACTAAACATCCTCTCACTTTCCGTTGAGGTGGCGGGAACACACAAATATTTGTTAATGCAAGTCTGCAAAGCTTTATCTGCAGAATTCTATAAAGAAAAACAGAAATAAAATAAATGTACTTATTAAAGTCTACATGGTATTAGTATTATTTTTGTAAGACATTTGCATTCGACATTGCAAGTAAACAATTTTAATTACCTTGGCCATTACAATCCTTCAACATTTTCTCCATTTTTCGGCACAGCCAACACCAATATTATATTTCCTTTGTCTTTATATACTCTGAAATAATAAATGCTATTAATTATTCTTAAAAATGATGCTAACAACGTCCATACCTTTTCCCGCAATTTTTTTAGTGATGCCAAAAAAAAAATCGAACATCGGAAAACATCGGATTAAAAACATCGATGTTTTTAAAAAAATGTAAAACATCGATGTATCGATATATCGTTGATGTTTTTTTCAGCTCTAATAGGCGCCAAATACAAAACAATCGATAGTTTGATAAAACCTTGATAGTGAACGGCCAAAGCAATTATTCGATATATCAATAGTGCAGCTCTAGTAGAGCTGCAAAACCATCGATGGGGGCCACCATCGATATTTTCGATATTTTTCGGAAACTATCCGATATTATCGATAGTATCGAAAATAAAATTTTATTCAGTTGATGGCGTTCTGGCTCGAATTATATTTAAATTAGATTCATAAATATTAAAAAATCAAATAGCCTTCAGCTTGAATATGTTTTCTAAATATAATCAACAAAAATAGAAAATTTACATTCAGAGATCTGATTATGAGTTATGGGGAATGGTTTTCATATTCTTACCAACTATATAAAAAATTAAAAATATGAACATTCAAAGATCTGATAGGGAAAAGATCTGATAGGGAAAAGGCATCCAAATATTTTTGTTCACGAAGAGAAGCATGTCCACATGCTTGTCTTTTAGAGAAGCTCGCCTATCACTAATGAGGAGCCCAGCTTTGCTGAACATCCTCTCGGATTCAATTGAAGTTGCCGGCAAACACAAAAATATTGATTGTTGGGCGCATATCTTTAGTGGGTGTTCCTTTTGTTCAAAATGTGCTTCACATTTCCAATATAGGCGCCAAATAAAAAAAGAGTGTCTGACTAAACAATCGATAGTTGAAAAAAACCTCGATAGTGAACGGCCAAAGCAATTATTCGATATATCGATAGTGTCATCGATGATTTTGCAGCTCTAGTATGTAAGTATGCGCGGTTTATGTGCGTGTGTGTGGCGCAGATGCACAACACAGCGTAGACGGTTATATTAATTGCTGCTAGATCAGGTGTTGAACGGATTGTTAAACAGCGTAGAATACTTAAATTCACTTTCTATGATCTACACCAATTTCTTATAGTAGCATCAACATGAAATAATACCGAACACGGATTATTGAGATGCGCGATCGTTAAATATATGTTTGTCGCAGAATGGTAAATTAGCCCACTGTATATGTGTAGCATAGAATGGGTAGTTTGACCATTGTGCATACGAATACAGTTTTGAGAGGCGACACGATGTCGCTAACGGTATAGATGATTGTACAAGGCGAGAACATTTGTGAGTGGCGACACGATGTCGCTAACGGTTCTGAGAACGCACAGCGGCTGAGGGAAAGAGACATCCTTTGCTGCTGAGTAAGGTCGGTTCGTAGGGGCGTAGAAAAGAGTTGGCATTATGGTCTGTCAAAAATTGTGAAATGGTTAGAATGTGCGTAATGAGTCAGTTGATGTTGAGCCACCGAAACGAACAGAACTTGCTGCGTATATAAATAAAATAAAAACTTAAAAACTTAAATAAAAACTTTGACCTTATTCACAAGGAATTCCAAGCAATGGAATTTAAGTTTAATAATTTTAAAATTTTTCCTGAGCCGTCTATTGTGGGTGTGCCTTCTTCTAGTAGCTCACCACCGGAGCTAATTATTACTCCGGTTTTGACTACTGCACATATTCCTCAAACAATTCCTTCTGCAGCTATTTCAAACCCGCGAAGCTCTAAATCCTATAGACTCAAGAAAGATAGGCCTTCCAATGATATGCCTCTTGTATCATCTGAGGTTAATCATCTTCTGGTGTTTAATTCCCCTAAGCATCCCGCGCCTGCAAATGTTCTTCCTAGCGTAGTGGAGACTGCCAGACCTATTAAGTCTGTACCTAATAGACGCCAAATTTTTATTTCTCGCCTGGCATCTGACACTTCAACTGAAGATGTTAAGGCGTATATTTTAAAGTAGCTTAATAATAATTGTCCCAACATGTCCGTTGAGAAATTCAAATTTAAGCATCGTAGAGAAATTTCCTTCTTCAAGATATCTGTCCCCGCAAGTGCATTTAGTACTATTTGTACTAATGCTTTTTGGCTGGATGATATGGTTGTAAAGGAGTACAGTCCGCAAAAGAGACATAAGTCTTCTGTTCCCCCTTCTCTTCCTACTAATGTTCCGTCAAAAAACTAATAAATTCTTCCATTCTGTTAGCTTATCAGAATGTTAGAGGCCTTAAGTCAAAACTTTATAACCTTTATGTAGATAGTTTTTCTTTCGAACATAACATTTGGCATATACTGAGACCTGGCTTAAACCTGACATTCTTGATGCATCTATACTTTCACCTCTTTATGTTACTTATAGATGTGATAGAATGGATAGAAAAGGTGGTGGTGTCCTTATTGCGATAAAATCTAATCTTATATCTCAATTAGTATATAACTCCCCCACTAATATAGAAATTGTATGTGTGAAAGTGCGAATTCATAACATTAACTTATATATTTCCTGCTCTTATATTCCTCCCCAGTCTGATTTATCTGTATACCTAGCTCACTTAACGGTAATTCAATCTTTGTCCAGCATGCTTTTGGATAAAGATTGTTTGGTAGTTGTTGGTGACTTTAACTTGCCCGATGTTATTTGGTCGGATAACAACGACTTAATGACTTCTAACGAGTTTCTGTCGGGACTTCTTGAACTAAATCTATCTCAGGTCAACTCAATTCGAAATTGCAGGAACCGAATACTTGATCTTGTCTTTGTATCAGATCAGGTATGCGATACTGTTGTACGAATTGATCCTTTAGTTTCACCTGAAGATGCGTTCCATCCTACTTTAGAGCTCGCTATTTTGCTGTCACCATCCGGGCAGCAAAATAAAACACTTCCAACCACTAAACACTACTGTTTTCGTAAAGTAATCTTTAGAGATCTCAATATATTATTTAATAACTACGACTGGTCGGAATTGTACTCTTCTAATAATTTAGAAGGTGCGATTGACATTTTTTATAGAGCTATTAACTCTATTTTTGAAATACATGTTCCTAGGGTGTATCATTCTAAGTCTACAAAACTACCATGGTTCTCTAGGGAACTTTGTAAACTTTCTAAACTTTACAAAAAGTTCAAATTATCTGGTAGGCTTATTGATTTTTCAAGGTATGTTAGCGCTAAGTCTGGCTTTGATACTTTGAACCACCGTTGCTATAGTGCATACTTAACTCGCTGTATATTACAATTTGCAAAGACCCTAAGCAGTTTTACAACTTCGTAAATCTAAAACGGCGAACTGCTACGTATCCTTCTTCCTTAACTATAAATGAGAAAACAGCTTCACTTTAACAGATGCCTGGCTGTGCCTGGAAAACAGATGGGGTGCCTGGCTGTGTTCTCAGATACTGTGCAAATTCGCTCTGTAAGCCAATTCTTAAACATTTTTGTTTATCCGTTTCGACCGGATTATTTCCTGAGATATGGAAAGAATCTTATGTTATTCCCTTACATAAAAAAGGCTCTAAATCTGATGTCATGAACTACAGAGCTATTTCTAAGTTGTCTGCTATTCCTAAGTTATTCGAGAAAATCATTACTTCTCAACTCCAACACACCACAAACTTATTGGAACTCTCCTCTATGGTCATTAGTGGGTTTCATAGTACGATGCAAACGGACGTTATCTATACTGACTTCATACTCTCCTAATGCACAAGTTATCGCTTCTTGGTTTTCCTCATACTCTTATGAACTGGATTTCCAATTATCTTAAAAATAGAACTCAGAGAGTTATGTTCAATTCTGCCCTTTCTAAGCAGATCTTTGTTTATTCACTTGGGGCACTCCCCAAGGTAGCCACCTCGGACCATTGCTTTTCAATTTATTTATTAATGACCTTCCGTCTATTATTAAGAATATTGCCCTCAATTGCTCAAAGTGCAAAGCCATGACTTTTTGCAGAACACAACCTGTGCACGCTGAATACTTATTAGACGGCCATCTTCTTGAGAATATATCTCAAATCAATGACCTAGGCATCTTACTTGATCGTAAACTCTCCTTCAATGATCACATTGAGTTCATGGTAAATAAAGCCATGAAGGTCTTAGGTTTCATTAAGCGTTGGTCTAAGGAATTCAATGACCCTTATACGACTAAACAGCTTTACGTCTCTCTGGTACGTTCCATCCTCGAGTATGGGTCCTGTTTGTGGTCACCACAGTATCAGACTTACAAAGACAAAATCGAATCGGTGCAAAAGAAGTTTCTAATTTTCGCATTAAGAATCTTAAACTGGTCACCACAGCTTAACCTACCGCCATATCCTAGTAGATTACTATTAATTAATCTTCCTTCTCTTTCTCACCGTCGCACTATGCTGGGAGTAACTTTCATTCTTAAACTTATCAATGGTGATATTAACTCTACTTTCTTGCTTAACAAATTAAACTTTTCAATTCCTATCAGATCTACCCGTTTCTTTTATGCAAGAACCTATTAGAGTACTATTTTTTATTTCTTTTAATTTAATTCAAATTTTCTATTTTTTAAAATAAATATACATATATAAATTTAATTTAATTATTTTTAAATTTAATTTTAATGTTACGTTTTAATTAATTTCTGTCGACTGTTTATAGTTGACATTAATTAAATATATAAAAAAATAAATATTTATTATTCACGTCGAGGTCACCAAATGTTTCGAGGAATCCTTTTAGTTTAAATGCGCCCTTAGAACCGTCGCGAATGTCACTTGCTTGAATTGCAGTTTTATTGTTAATGTAAAATAGAAGTTACAAAGCAAGAGAGATAAAAGAAGAGAAACGGGCCACCAGAAGAAAACCGATCGCAGCATATGGCAACCTTAAGCCAATCTGCTAGCGGCTGACTTTAGCTGATGGCTTCATCACTTTTGCTGCTTCTGCTCCCGATAACTTTCTTATTCCCAAATATTCTAGAATGATACAATGATACCCACAATTAAAGAAATTTGCGGAATTACAACTTGTGGATATACTCTTAATTGATGGTACTGTTCTTATTTAGTTGATGTCATTTGATTGACTGCTATTTCATTCACTTACAATGTACGGTACGGTCATTCAAAATCAAAGATTGTTGTGGACTTTTTTGATTTCACGGGAATCAATCGGTACTCATGTGACAGCGAACCTTAATACCTATTCTTTATAATTAGTTTTTAAGTACAATATTCAACTGAATCAAGAAGCAATATTTCATCCTCATGTGATATTCCCTTTTAATTCATTTCTCACAATAATAAAAGTTACTCCAATCGACATAGTATAATTTACAAACTAAAAATGTATACATGCGTCCTTTAAAGGTTGAGTCCAACTAAAAATCGTCAGGATTTGTCAGGCCGGGTATTTGTCCAACTGATTTGCATGTTTGATAATTTGCCGTAACATTGCATGTTTGTGGTGTTCCCAAGAGTGCGGTTATTTGTGCCGCATTTGCCGCGAGCACCAGCCGCAGAAATTCAGTCCTGCTAAACACTTCAATCAGAATGGAGCGCCAAATTTTTCTGATTCGATTGAGCCAGATGATTGGTCTCTGCCCATTCCACTACGAGGCGAAGAAGCGACGGTTTCTTGGCAAGGTTGACTGGCTGACAATTTACTGGGTGCTCCTGCACTTGGCCTACCTGTTGCTGACACCCTGTATATTTCTGATGACAGTGCAGAGTTCCTTTGACTGCCAATCGATGGACATGATTGCTCTTGGCTATACAGTTGTTACGGTGGCGAAGGCCAGCTCCATAGCTTTGCTGGTGTGCAACTTGTGGCTGCAACGTTCCAGACTGCGGCGAATGGGAAACGAGTTCCTCAAGTTGGAGCATCAGTTTATCAAGTATATACCCCACAACATGCAATATTGGAAGCGATACACGTGGAAGCTGCTGCTGACGTGTTGCCGGTTCATGTTGATAGTGCACGAATTCTTCGGTCCGACCAGCGCGTTGCAATGTGGCAAGTTGAATGTGAAACTGAATCCCATTGACGGATACATCATACTGTTAGCGATAGCTGCACTGCTTGTGGAATCGATTGTATCGATGACAGACTATTGGCACTACTTTATGGTGGGCAGCTGCAACGGATTGCTGGAGTATGTGGCGCAACAGGCCAAGGAGTTGTCGGAGGACTTTCGCTGGCTGCCCGTCTATCCTGGCAGCCATCGGCGTGTGTATCAGCAGCAGTTGCTCGGGGCATGGCGGCAACTCTGGCGATATAGTGTGGAAGTGGATACTCTGCTGAAGCATCTTCTGCAGATATTCCAATGGCAGATCCTCATCAATCTATATTCTAGTTACATCACTGATGTGGCCGTAGTATTCAGCCTAGTAATCTTCATCAACGAGTCCGAGGATTACACCATCTGGCGGGGCATCGTCTACTTTCTGCTCTGCCTAGGACATCATGCGGATGTCATGACTAACTTTTCAATCTTCAGCTCGAATCGGGATAGATGGAATCGTCTCTTGACTCGTCTTGAGAAACTCTGGATCGGATTGAGTTCCATCGAGATTGACAGACAGCACGATACTCAGTTGCTTGCCCTGAAACGGCAGGTAGGTTATTTACAATACTCAGTATCTTTCTCCACTACGATTTCGTCCTTTTCTTGTAGCTGGAATTCGCATTGCTTTCCCTGAATCGGCAACTTCAGCGTCGCCCGGAGCGTATACGGCGGCTTCATATTGCCGGACTTTTTGATCTCAGCAGGAGTTCGGCATATTCCGTGAACAGTTCCGTTGCCATAAAAGTTGTCATACTTTGGCAAATTGCATACAAGTATTATTTTTGAAAGAGCTTTTTTACCCCCGATGCAAAAGCTTTTCATAACTTTTGTTTGTCTCCATGTAAAGTCACTTACTTAGAGCTTAATTAAAGTTTACTTGATGAACTTTGCACGAATTTCCCTTTATTTACAGTTATTGAAAAGCTTTAACCTATATTATCCTAGTTTCTTTCCAATGGAAGGTTTCCATTTGGGTAGAATTCCAACTAAGTGGAAGTTGTAGCATTTTTTTTGAATATACTTCAGTTTAAAATATCTGAATGCATATAAAATTATAGAGTTGACTGTGTTTTTTAATAATCTACAATTTGTTAGTTTTTAATCAATTTAGTAAGTGAATAATATGTACAACTTAATAAGTATTAATAATTCAATATATTAACAATAATAATTATTCTTATAAAAAGTATCTAACCTATTTTTTTGAAAATACAAAGCTCAACATTAAATACGCCAAACATTCATAACTATTTTTCAAATATTATCAATTACTTATGTCCTCTCAAATGCGTAAACATATTCTCGCCTTGTTTGCGTTTCAAATCGAACTGCATCAGGACAATCACATGATTCAGGACAGTTGCCATGTAACCTAGACACGCAGCACGATCAAGGACAACACAGCCGCAGATACGATAAACCAAACGATTGTTGCGCAAGTGACTCCCAAATAGATCCAACTTTATACGGAAGAAAATAAATTTGTATTGTAAATTATTTTAGATTAATAAGTAATAAATATCAAACTTCTAAGTAACAATTATTTAATTACATAAAAAATATAATATTTAAAAATGTGTTTAAAATAATAACATTATGAAGTTAACTTAAAAAAATAATAATAATAATAGCGATCATAATAAAAGTAATAATGATATTAATAATAATAATAACAATATTAAAAATTACTAATTACAATAATTAAATACAATTAAATTCAATGGGTAGATTATTGGATATGAGAAAATTATAAATAATAAATAGATTGCAGATATATCCACATTATAATTTAAAACGATAAAAAAGAAAGCAAAAAAAATATATTTGAAATTAAACTCGGATATAAAAAATATTACAAAATAATCAAAGTGAAAAAAAATAAAATTAATTATTTTAACAATAATAAATACAATAAATATATGTGAATAACAGTTACCTCCACTTGGGACTCTGGACTGATGCGTCGCAGATCGCTGAACTGCCTCAGGAGCTTGGCGATATCGTTGCAGGAGTTGATGGTCTGGTCGACCATATTCATGAGCAGCAGCAGACTCCAAATGTTGAACACGATGAGCAGATCACCAACTATATATCCGGATGTATCGGACTGAATCGACTGATTGCTAAACTGCACGGCGTGGTAGAGGATGTTCACGTTCGCCACGAAGATGTTGAGCAGGAGACTGGCCACCGTGAGATCGTAGATGCGGAAGGCACGACGGCCGAGCTTTATCCAGGTGCTGTGCATCGAGGCAATCCTTCGCAGATCCTCGAGTGAACGGGAGCGGGAACTGGCGTTAAGTCTTAATCTGAGCAGAGCCAGCTGCAGTGCCTCGAACTGGTGGCTCAGCAGCACGAGTAGCGTAAAGAATCCCAGACGAACTGTGGAGAGGACCATCATGTGGGTGATCCTGATGAAGATCTGCAGGACTTTAGCCTTGGTGAGCAGTTGATACTGCATCAGAAGAGAGCAGAGCAACATGACATAGTCCACGCACACCTTACGGAGCAGCACATTCCCCAGTTCCGCCTGCAGGCGATGAAGTGCATCCTGACCAGCGATTTGTCGCAGGATTGGCCAATGGGCTCTCCAGTGTCGCAGGAAATCGTTATAGAGTTGCAGCAGTCTGTGGCGTTGCAGCCAAACGAGGCCGTAGTAACTGGAGAATGCCAAGGCCCGCAGGATGACCACCACAACGAGGTTCCACTGTAGCACAATGTTGTTCCTCATGTATCCAGCGAAGATGCCGCTGGGCAGCATGAAGGGAAACTGCAGTAGGAGTAACACGGTCATGCAGGCGCTGTAGATCAGATAGCCCGAGGATAACTTGTTGATTCTCCTGCCATTCCTTGTTGCATGCAACACAGCTGGCAACAGGCCGAAGAAGAGCATGTGGCAATAGCATATCGTCAACAAGACCCGCAGCTTTCGTTGCAACATGCCGCTCTCGCCAAAGACAGCTCCGTTGCCCAACACCAGCGAGTCCTGAATGCAAACCGAAAAGGACGAACGCAGGACGAACACGAGACCTTAGGCGACCTAAGGGCTTATCTCTCTTGGCCAACTGTGGTCAAAATTAATTAGCTGAAAGTGCGTTACGCTCTGTTATGCCCTGATGGCAATCTCAGACAGAGACACATAGAGAGAGAGGGTGAGAGAGAGAGAGAGAGACAGGCAGAGTGAGAGAGATAGAGAGAGATACGCGCTTTATTTACGCTGAAAGTTATCCAAGGTGATTCCCATGCTTAATGTGACATAATCCAAATGAATAGTTTAATGAAATTTCACCTTGATAACTTCACACTTAATTGCCGCGCATTTACTTTTGGTGCGCAGTTTAATAATTAATACCAGTTGTCGATAAAGTCAATAGCTTGCTTAGATTCCAATCTACTCCAAATACCAAAAGTGGATTTAACGTAAGCTGAAGAGAGGTAAAAAGTAATAGATATCTAAGTAATATAACAGAATATAGATATACTCATAGTAGAGAAGAAAAAGCAGAATCTCTATATTAAAGAGCAAAAGTCCTAATTTGGAAAGCAAAGGTCTTTTTGTAGATGAATCAATAGATTTTCATTTATTTTTTAGTTTTAATTCGAAAGAATAAAATGACTACTTTTATTATAGAACTAATTCTATCGAAATTAACAAAATTTTTCATTATATAATTTATTTAAAATAACTCATTGTTTATATAAGTTTTTTTAAGTGTTGTCATTAATGACATTTAAACAGAGTTTTCTTTCAATTTTCGATTGATAGAAAGATAAAAATTTATCAACAATTAGCATATTCTTATAGAAAGATTTGTTATCGAATATAAAGTTTCGAAGTCATTTAAATATACTGATAAAATACTAACTAAAGTTATATATCATCTAATAATATCTGGATTAAAATTTATAACTTTTTAGGAGCAAAATCAAAATGTTCCAAACACAACTTTAGTGGCAGATTAAGAAAAATTTTATATTATAGAATAAAGGGGATATGGGATATTGCGTATCCTTCAAGGAATAAACAAAGTTTCTTAATTCAATACTCTGAGAGTTCTCAAAGTAAAAAAAAAACAAAATGTAAATATGTTTAGTTACATTAGTCATCTTCCTTATTATAAGATTTACAATCAAAGTATATTTTATTTATTTAAAATTTGTATATGTTTAGATAATAATTAAATTCGAATTAAAATAATGAAATAATAATTATATTATTTATTTTATACATATTTTAAATATATTATATATTTTACATATTTTAAATTATTATTTTAGTCATTTAAATACAGATGATTTTTCTTGCTTTATGTTGACTGAAGTAGTCTTAATATAAAGATTTATCTGTACCGTTCACAATCTTAATATCTTTCTAATCTGTCGAAAGTATTATAAATAATGTGAATTACAAATTCTAGAAAAGAATGTTCTTAATACTTCCATATACAAGTCTGACTCCGAAAGTAAACATGAAATAGATTCACAATGTAGTATAGTATATTAAATGGTAAGAATCTGAGTTTGTGTTTTAGCCATGGCCAAGACTGTTGCTTGTTAACGGGGAGCGTTTTGCCAAATTGAGCGATTTCTTTGCATAAAGTTATTAAATATTAAAAGCTATTAATCAAATGCGATGTCATCAGCAGGCCCAAAGAATTGTGTTCAGGACCGTGAAGTGAAAGTAAAAGTCCTCGAGCATAGCTGTTTACAGTTACTAATCTTCCTCTTATTCTTTCACTTCCTCTGCTTGATTTAAAAATGCAAAGGAAACTTCGGCAAGTCATCAATTTCAAATTATTTTGGACAATGCAGATTACTTTGCTCGAATAACCTACAGGTTAGTCGAAGTTGTTTCCTTTCCTTTTCTTATCTCTCACTATAGATACTAGATGATATCTGTTGGCAGGAGTTGTCCTTACATTAGCATTAATTATGCGGTAGTGCCTAACCCTATCTCAGTACTATGTCTCCCTCATTGCCCCCTGCATTTGGGTCTACCCTCACCTATGTACATATGTATCTGTCAGATGGCTTTTGTATTAATTCCAATTATACGCACGACTGGGGAATTCTCATTTGGATTGATAGGATTTGGGGTCACTTCCACATCCGCCTGCAAACACGGAGACACACACAATGTTGAAAGTTGTCATCGAGAGTCTAGACCATTGTTTGATACAGTTTTAATACTCCCTACTTAGCCCAAGTATTTAAAGGGGTAGCATCAACTTGATTTGAGTAGTAAAGGAATAAAAGTATGGTATTTTAAAGTTTATCAAGTGACCTCATTCTAATATTAAGAAAACCACAGCATAGATGATTAAATATTGAAGACAGGTAGAGAGTATTTGGAAGTTCATCAGTCTGATGGAGATACAATTTTATTCGTCTTAATCCCATTAAATCGTCTGGGGCATATAATTTCCGAGACCTCTATATGTGTATGTGATTTCTTGCCATTTACCTCTTGCTGCCATTCGTCCTTTTTGTATTAAGGCTCTGAAAGGATCCACATAACCCAAAATAAATACAATTTCAGCTAAAACCTAATTAATTAGGGCCGTTAATATGAGACTCAATTTCTCAATATTTCCCTCACTCTTTGCACATTTTTGTATATTTGGACACTCAATTATATCAAAATGGGCATTTATATTAAGATCTGTATATCCACATAAAAACTTAATATATTTCAACGTGTTATTCTGTGAAGTAAAAGCATAATTTTAGTATTAGGTTTCATTTGTAAATTGAATTGATTAGATTAATGTTAAAATTATTATCTCCTCATTGATCCCAATAAGAGGTCGCAATTCTTGGTTCACCGACCCTTTTGCGAACAACCTCAAAGTAACATTTGGGCACATCTCCAGAATAGTCAATCTCTGTCAAAAAATTCAAAGTTCATAAAAATTTGTTTTTTTTTTTTTCTTATTTGTGCTGGGAATCTATTAAATGTAACTTATATAATCCAATTTTACGTTTACACATTTTGAAATATTTCAAATTTCAAAGTTGTTGTGCTTTGAGCGTATCTAATGCACGATTTGTTGTGATTCATTTTCCTAAAGAGAGTCATTAATATTCGCTTTTCTAAATCTCGATTTGTATTCAAAGACTATGTCGCAGCGCGATGATCTCCTATGGGAGATCTTTGATAATCTCCACAATCCATTTTGTTGGTCAAACACAGTAAGTCGCCAGTAATAATGTTCGCGGTTGCAGCTCTTGGACATAAATAACTTTTCAAGCGTCCTTACTATTCTGCCTTACCACGATTCGCTTGCCTATTTTATAATTCGGCATCTATTTCACCAAAGACATTAGACACATTAGACCGGATACACGCATAATGACACATAATATATTTAATGCATAACTTCACATTGAAAAAATTACTATTAGGGTATTCAGCGTGCGACGTGAAAAAATATGCGAAGACAATGATTGTGGGTGATCAGAAATAATAATGATTTCGGGATTTCGGCTCAAAAATCGTCTTCATGCTGAAGTACGCACACATACGCGCTTGCGTGTTCTCACACGCACTAACACAAGCAATCGCATTCTATTTTTACGCTCTCAATTTAGTGCGAGCGGAGAGAGCACAAGAGTCGTGAAATAACGAAAAATCCGCGCCATAGTTCAAATTTTTGTATGGTCGTTACGCTTCTTAGTGTTCTAACGTCTTTCATTTCACCATCCTGCATCCAACATCCCACATTCTATCATCATCTTCTCATTTTCCGTTAATCCACTGAATATTACTTGGCGTCATACTCAACTGAGCTGTACACAGACAAATGAGCTGTACTCAGATGAGCTGTACACAGATTATGCTAACGAAATTTAACAGAATGTTAGCATACCTTTAACATCGAGTCCACTACATAATTTCAGTTAAATTCAAATTCAAATTAGCTAACTAATTGGCTCTACGACAAATACAAAATATATGTAAAACAAACGGTGCAATTACTAATAACGGCGAGTTTCTTATGAGCTTTTTCGTGTTTACCAACATCGCATTCGACAGTGAAAAACAAAAATATTTATTATGAGTGCATCTAAGGTTTTTGTCCAATGAGCATCCAATATCGTGTCGAAATGTATATTTTGGCACTAAAGAAATTAAGAAAAATGTTTGGTTATATGTAAAGCAGCGATTATAGTTTAAAACATTTTCAAAGTTTGTCGGTTGCGACAAAAAAAAAAAAAATTTAATTTTTAAAATTTTGTTTTGTTTATTTGAAATATATATTTTTTTATATACTACTTTCAGTATAAATGAATGGAGGAAACTAAAAAAACAAATCCAACTGTAAACGTTGTCGGGAAAATAAGAAGAAACATTAAAAAAATTACAAAATTATAAATTCAAAAACAAGGAGAGAAAACAATAAAAATAAATAAAAATAAAAATTGAAATGCATGGTATGGTAACAATTGTATTTAATAACATAGAATAATTTTATTTCATTTAATATAGATAGGTTTGAAAATGAATTAATAATATAATTTTGATAAATCTCGTTATCTACTCAGATTCTTATAAGAAGAAAATGCTAGTGCTGTTGTAGTATGCAGATTTTAAAAGTTTCCTTTGCAGCAATATTAGAATAGCTGATAATATCCAAGTAGATGCTTAATGGTGACGGTGAAGGACACTGAATATCGATAAATGCGTCTATCGGTTCACTAAGCGCCTTATGGAGAATGTTCCGGATGATTGGCGATGCCATTATAGTAAACTTTAATTTAAGTTTTGTTTGTCGTCGGCATTTGCCATATTTCGTTCCATAAACATACCTATTATCACCAATGTCTATATATTGCCTGTGGAGAAAGTAAATATTAATCCGACTTGTCTATCGATCTGTGCATACATACATAATTCCACTTTTGTTCATATCATAAACTAAGAGCTCTGAAAGAAGAGATATGAGATCCGTCATTTTATCTTTGTCTAAGATCAATCCGCCATTTGCAACCATGATCAAGAATACATCACTTATATTGAGTACAAGCTCCCAGCGCAGGAAATCCGTAACCGAGCTCAAAATTTCAAACTTGCGAAACATCTAGGGGACAATATTTTCAATTACCAAATTCACAAACAAAAATCTAATAGTTTTCTACTCGTAAAATTCCAAATAGCGTAATTGTGTAGGTCAACCGCAGATGTTGAACTTGACTGAGGAGCACCGCGGTAGGTTTCGCCTCGAGATGAGTATGGAAGATGTGGATTAACTTGTGCAACTGTTCGACCTTAAGGAGATCATATCCTTCATTAAATACCATCAAACTTTGCGTAAATTGAGCAGCATAGCCGTTGTTAATGAAATAATCGGTGGCGACTCTCAGTACCTAGGAAACAAGAGAATAGTAAACCCCAAATATAATTATTCCGATTTCGAAGCCTTTATAATACTTACGGTTAGTATATTTTCCAATACCTTTCTTTTATGATTGTGGGAGAAGGCACCAACTGTTTGGGAGGCAAGAGACGACCTAAAGCAATGAAGGACGTACTGAATGTGAATGTCCCTGATCTCCCCATCTACATATTGCAGAAGGGATTGACTTTCTGGAGTCATCTTTGAGAAGATGGCAAACAAGGGTCCTTCGGGCAGATCCCACAGACGAGTAATACCTTTCTCTTCTAATTTCAATGGCGTCATGACTTCAGTGTCGCTTTCCTCCAAGTTGCTTTCAATCAATTTGGGGTTTCTGGGCAGCATAATACTACTATCAAAATTATGTGTATATGATATCCGAATTTAATATCCTTACAAACTATGCCTACTAAAGTAGAACCTGTTAAGAAAATATCTAGCTTTCTTTTGTTGAGGAAAAATCTATAAGTTGATTAATTAACAAGAAAATCAGAAAAAAATTATTGTAAATTTACATATAAATGATTCAATTGCGAACAATTATTTTTTAAAAATTATTTAAAGACAAAAACTTGTAAATTTATTAATTAACATTCAAACCATAAAATATTTTTATGTAAATTTATATAATATTAACTATTAAAAAGATATACATTCTTTTTTATTGTGGACACAACAAATACTTATTATAATGACCTTGTGCTCTTTGAAAAGAACAAACAGAATGTGGGTACAACCCCGTGGAGTATATATATTTTAAGTCAGGATCAGTAGGGAAATAAATTGAGCCCTCTACTCAGATCGGACATGAAATGTACACCCACAATTAAAACAAATATGGAACTGGAAAAAGATTTTTAAGATTATATTCTGCGTATTATATTATATTATATTATATTCTGCGTATTCTTCACACATAAAATTTGGGAAGCGGAAGACATGCGCTAACGCGATGACGCATTCCCATTCGCTCGAAAGAGAAAGAATGTTCATTACCTCACACCCACATGGGTACAGGGTATCTCGTAGTGTATTCTACTCCACTATAACTTTCTTACATGTTAAGAAATAGTTTCCTTAGATAAATATATTTGTATCTCTTGGCCGTGTGTTTAAATGTCCTTTCGCAGGACAACTTGCTGAAATTGAAAATCAACACGAAGCAGCTGGGAGGAGACAGAACTGGGTCAAGTAGTTTTCAGTACTCTTGGAATGATGCCTTGAACTTCTGTGACGGGCTTCGTGTGCCTATCCTTGCCTCTTGCCTCTTCTTCCTTGCCCCATGCCCATGCCCTCTTCCTCTTGATAACTTGTCTTGCCACAAAACTCTTTCGGACATCATTTTCTCCTTTTCGGCATTTTCAGAGTTTTTCTGGGTCAGCTTCATCGTCAGCAACGTCGCATAAATATAAATTGTATTGTTAAACAAAAAAAAAAATAAATAAATAAAAAGAAAACTTTTTTCCAGTTGAAATTCGCGGCAAACGGAAAAAGTAGTTAAAGCTTTGTTTTCGCCTCTAGTTTATTGCGTGATTTCCTTTGCCCATGATTCAAACTGTGTTCAGAGTTGAAAAATGTTTGTTGAAATTACTGTGGGAGGTTTTCGAAACTGGGACCAGAAAGTTGTCTTGCACGGGGGGGGGGGGGGGGGTGGTTACCTCAGCATTTGAGTTACTTGTGTAGGTGCTAAAAACATTTTGGCAAATAATTTACAGTTTATAGCTGAGAGTTTGTTGCCAAGTCCATTTGTGTGGCTTTTTAACAAGTTTGTGGCATAGTTTTCTCCAACCGTATCGTAACGTAACTGCAGCAGCTCTCAATCAAAATGTTGCTCAATTTCTTGTTGACTTTCCTCAACAATTTTCTATACAGTTGCAAGTGCCTGGTAGAGTGCAGGCAGCGGAAGATTTATTATTTTAGAAAGTTCATTGAAACTTGTATATTTTGCTTATGAGCAACTCCATCGAGAAATTTCATCATTTTCAAGTGCTGCTCATAAATCTGCCCACATAAAGCAGCTTTTGTCTTTCACTGCTTGTCATTGCGGCTCCCTCTCGCTAGCTGCCTGCTCTGCCACTTCGGCATTTACTTCCTCGGCGATTGGCAATTTTTCTGCAGCATACTTTCCGGCATGAGCGTTTTACGGCTCTCACATCTTGGCATTATTTTTGCTCAAATGATTCACAATTCGACGATCCCTGTTCCCGTTCTGAACATTATGCACGTCGACTCGACTGCAAACGTGACCAGTTTGCAATATTGATCCAGGTGTGGGGTGAAAATGAAGGGAGGGGAGTGGTTGCTGTACTGGACATTTTGCCAGTCGCATTTCTAATTGCATTTTTACTTAGTGCCAGAGAGCCCGAAGTTTTGCAAACGATTGTCATGCTCCTCCCATTTCACCTTTTGCACACCCGACACCATTGAAAACTTTAATTAAACGTGTTTGATTTATGACTTTTGCTGGTAACCCTTCCCCTCTCCCCGGCACACACAGCACCACCCGCTGTGAGACTCAGTTGAGGTCTGTGGAGAAGGTTGCGGTTGGAACCGCAACTGCAATTCCGAAAGCCAAATACGTTTATTTAACTGATGATTCGAGTATTTGCATTGTTCAGTCTCTGAATTCAGGGCAGACCTTGATATCTTCTTGACTGGGACAGGACAGGGTAGTCGCATTAAAGTTGCATTTTCCTTGGCTTGGGCTCGAACTCTTCAACAAGTTAATCAAAGTTATAATGGAGCGAAAATGTTTGGGGCTCAATCTGGGTCGCAAATCCCTACAGCTTATGCCTTAAATCAGGTGCAGGCCACAGAGCAAATCTCTCGCTCAATTCAAGCTACAAAATATTCCATGATAATCAACTTTGATAGGCCTCCCAAACTTCTGCTGACACCGCATCAACCACCCCGCGCAACAGTAAGTGATTGAGAAAATCGCAAGAAAAGCAAGGAAGGAAAAAATCCACAAAACACACCACAGCCCATAGTCCTTAGTCCGTTTCTGCGTTATGCTCCTCTCCCGTACTCTTGCTGTAGGGATATTGTGTTGCCTGTTGTGGGGTTTGCATTGCCAGTGCCAGAAATATGGAACGAATCTTGGGATTGAAATTGGGCTATGGATTGGGATAGGCTTTGGTCTTGGGTCGTCCCTTTTCCATATTTTTTACGGTTGTGCGCGCAAAATGAAAACGAAAATAGAAAAAGTTTCCTGTTAAGCAACTCGACCTTATATTTACACTCTCTCCCTCTGCCTCCCTGCGTTCCTGCCTCTCCCTCTCTAATTCTCGATGAACTGTAGGATAATCGCTGAGTGCTATTTTGGCCACTGGCAGTGGCATTGCCATGGCTTAGTTGCTTAGTTATCGCCAGCCACAAAAACTGACACCACCAACCCCAAACCACGAAACCCATGACGCTTTGAAGCCACGAACATCTAAGTAAGACCCGACACCAAGAAGAGCCCAAAGAAGGTAAATATCAACCTGAACCCTGATTAACCCTCAATTAGCTATTTTATTTAATACTTCACATCAATTCAATAGGAAGCTAAGCAAAATTTAAATATCTTTGTATCATTTATATAGATATTGTGTTTTTTTAAATCCTCATAAAATGTAAATTAGACATCATATTATAATAAAATATTATCTTTTCATATTCGACACTTCTTTAAAATTTCTGTTGAATTTGTTATATGTATGTACATACTTGAATACTAATTAGAATACTAAATATTATGATAAATTAATTTGATTCTTTAATTTTAACAGATATTTATGAAATGAACTATCAGAACAATGAAAGTTTGCTAATATAAACTTCAATTCTAATCTCTCCTATGCTATTTTCTTTTGTTAACTTAGTAAGTATTTCTATTAAATTTATTTTCTAAATAAATTGAATTATTCATGTTACATGAAAATAACATTATACACAATCTGTGTTTACATAATTCTCCACATTGTGTTAATTACCGTCAATCAACTTGAAATGGAACATTCAACAACAGAAATTGGTATGCGAGAAATTAGTTTCTGTATCTGTTTTTATGTATGCACAAATACACACACCATATGTGTTCTCGACGAGTACTACTCGTTCAGACCTCTTCTGTACAGTCTTCATGAACACAATTTGACCGAACACCGGTTAGCATACAAATCATACATGTTTGAGTATGATTGAACTTCGGGTATTGGTTGCGTTCGTAAGAAAATCATGTATGGACCGATTACTCGTGATTGAAACTTGTTCGACCTCATTGAGTTGTAAACGAAAAGTTCTATACGCATACCCGAAGCAAACAGAATAAATCAAACAGAGTATGCATCAGTACTCGAGTATGAGCGAAAAAATTTTACTCGTTGCAGTTCTCTGGTATCTACATACATACATAACTATGGATGTTTGTAGATACATATATATGTAAGTATGCAATTGTGTTCCTGCTGAAAGTTAACATTACACTGATCTGTTAAATTTGCTGCTTATTTTCCCGCTCTCCTCTTTTCCCTTTCAAATGCTGTCTGGCAATAACGATTGTCCCGTAGATGTCTCTCGCTTTGGCAAAGCTGTTAGCGCACAAACTTTCAGTGAGAGAGAGCCTCTCACACTTACTTGATGCTAAGGCAATATACTCTCTCTGCTTTTTGTTGTTGCCATCACAAATGCAAGAGGCCTGTTACCTCTAGCCACTGCAGCTCTCTCTCTCTCTCTTTAACTTTTTGTATTACACGAAGCCAGCACGCATACATACAAACATATCTGAGATACCTGCGAAAGTGCCTGTGTGAAGACTTTGCTAGAGTATGTGTGTGTGTGCGAAGTGAACAACAGTGAAAGAAGGAATATGATAAGAGAAAAGAAAACAGACGAAATTTCAAGCAAAGTCTGATAAACATTTCGTAAATCTGTGAATGCAGAATACATATTAATGAAATTTATAGTAAATGTCAATTTTGTCATTCACCATAATTGTGCGGTTAATAGAATTAAATTAATAAATTAGCTGAACACCTATTTTGCTTGATTGCCTCAATCGAAATAATTCTAAATAGCCATAATCCTTGTCAATATCTAAATTGTTATAAAATTGCAAAAATATTTTCAATAAATGCTCCTAATTATAGTTCAACTGATTGTAGATTTTGTTTTTTGTTCATTTTTTTCGCTAAATAAATTTCGCATTTCAACATTTAATCAGGACAAATTAATGTGTGGGAAAGCCGCAAATAAAACCGCTTAATTACGTGACTGTGAATCGCGACTCGTTACTCGCCGAACAGTTCAACGAGTGCGTGGCATGATGTCATGGCTGCCAGCCAGCGAGCATGAGCAGCAGGGGGTTTGGCAAGGGGGGTAGGGGGATACAACAACAATTTCAATTGGGAAAAATTTGCAATGACATGCAATGAAATGAAATAATAATATGGTTAATAAAGTCAGCCGCAGCAGATACGGTCTGGGAATCAGACCAAAAAAAAATGGTTAAGGGACAGATATGGATGCATGTAGGGGGGGGTTCCCCGCTGTAGCCAATTATCGCACTTATTTCCATGCTAATTAAAATGCAATTATTTGCTTTAAACAACATAATCCCATTGACAGGCGTTTTATATACTCTTTGCACATATACATATATGTACATACAGTTGATTCAGTATTTATGTATGTTCCATGACCATGTCATGTGGAGCCTCCTCCATGAGCTCGTCGTCCTCGGCAGTTATGTGCTTGATAAAGTTGCCACTTCTTCGGCGGCGCCTGTCCAGATGTGGCATAAGATTTGTATCCAACACATACTGCCCTCCATTGGCTGTCACATTGCGTCCCGCCTCCTCCACATACTCACAGATAATCTGCCAGAGCGGCTGCTTATCCATCGTGCCGCGCACGCATGCCCGGAGGTAAGCGGCGTTGGCAATAAGCGAAAAGTTGAGGATGCCCGCATTGAAGACGTGCAGCCAACTCTGCATGTGCAAGTCATGCTGAGCAGAGTCCTCGGATTGAGGCAAGGCACTTCTATCGTCTAGATGGTATATTCCTATTCCATTGTGATCACGCTTAACTGGAAGCTTCATCACTTGCCTAGATACCGCAGGTAGCGGAGGTGAAAAGTTACCTTGAGGTGTGGGATAGATGGCGATAGGATTATGTTTTAATTTTTATTTATGATAGTATTTACCTTCCATAGCATCTCGTGCCAAGCGCTGATCGGCTCGCTTCACCCAACCCCGCACTGTCGACTCCGGCACTCCCAATTCCCGTGAAATACCGGCCTTCGTTTCTCCGCTCCGAATGCGTTCTATTGCACGGTTCTTGTCTTCGTTGGAGATTTGGATGCGCGGACGTTTACCCCGAGGAACCTCGCCGCGATTCATCTTTGAACGTCTCTTGTCACTTGGCAGACTTGCTGGAGTATCGTCACTTTACTTTTTACACTGTTCTCCGATTAGTTGTCGCCAAGAAATTTCGTTATTAAATAATACGGATTTTCAAATTCGTTTATATTATATAAATTAACGGATTTATCACGCAGATTTAGTTCGCGTTAATCACAGTTGTAAATCTATATAAATATAAATTTTTTGTAAATATTTTCCAACTTGAGAATATTTTCCCGATGTGAGCTCGTTGCGCACTCGTCGCTTTCTGTGTTTGTTTTCTCCCCTGGGGTTCAGACCTCGTCGATATTTTGATAGTTGCTTTGACCAGCGACACTTTCAGGAAAGCTGACGTATAAAGCGCTGCGGATATGTTTCTCTCTGTCTCTCTTAGTGTTGTTTTCATTTCTCCTTTCGCAAGGTGAGGCATAAAATGGCTACCGCTTTCAGAGTTGCCACCTCGTTTAACTGAGTTTAACTGTTAGATAAGTTCAAAATTGAAAAACGCGTTTGGTATTTTTTGTTGCTATTTGCATTTATTTTATTCATTTTATTTTACTTACAATTAACTCTTGCCGTACATCTAAAATATTGTGAACTAATTTCTAAATCTCTCTTTTTTTTGTTTTAATGGGGATTTCTCTCTACATCTGCACCTTTTTCTTTATTTCTAGGCATTGCAATAAAGATTCGATTGTTCTATATATATATTGTTTTGTTTTTGGAAATTTTATTAAATTTGTGTCATGTTCTATTAGCCTAATCCATTTGCGTTTTGTTTGTTTCTTGGTGCTTTTTATTGAAATAATTACGAGACTATATAACACTTAAACATGATTATTATCTGTTTATGGAATATGCTTGCAATCATCGCCGACAATTTTTACGGCATCATCAAGAAACACGTTTAATAGCGATAAATTGCCATAAAAATGCGTAAATTGAGCACGTGAATAAATGGGAAATTATGGCTTACAAGCCACACGCAATGCCTTTTAGGCCAAGTTACTGGAAAACAGCTGTTTGAAGTTAAGGTTTTACTTGAAGACGAGTTTTGGAGGGTAAAATGAACATTAATTGAAATGTGATGCTCGAAGGTTATGTTTCAAAATCAAAGATATTAGAAATTGTATGGAATGTAATTATATATTTTCTTAGGTGAGGGTAAGAATCCTTCAATCAAGATTCCTTTTCTTCTAGAAGGAACCTCTTCAAACAATGCAATTTTCTACTCTATTATCATAATACATTCAAATTAAATCAATTTCCAGTCGAAAACAATTACAGAAAATTGGATCAAAAGATCGATATACAAACACTATTTCTTACTGAATATTGAGCGATTTCTATGATAAGTTTCGAACTTAAAAACCAATTCAAATTTCGGTTTATTGCAATGCCTTTTCTTGAGTTGGTTTGGATCATGTACCGTAATACTCGTAATTCTCGGAGAGCTTAGATCTATTTCCGTATTTCTTAATCGACTACAACCAAACCGGTTGAACTTTACAATGTTAGTTCGGTTATTTGGGGTATGCTCAATGTCAACATGTCACTAGCATATCTTATTTTGAAAACTATTTTTTCCTATTTTTGTTCACTTTGGGCGAGTTCCTATGCGTTTATCCTGGAATTCCGCATAGTTATGAACTAGGTAAATCTATGTGCAAAAAATATATATATGTATATTATATATGCCAATATATCGTACATTATATACATATGTATATCATATAGTAAGTGTATGTATGTGTGTGAGTCTCTGTCTGTATCCGTGTTTCTCTGGCTTTGGCCTATATATATATGTTATCATATAATGTTTGACAATTTGCCAAATTTCCACTTCTCTTTTCATTGTATTTATTTATTTATTTATGATATTTGTATATTATGTATATAATAACTAATAAAACCACCAACAATTAATTGTATTATTTTTTTCTGTTTTTGCTTCTCGCTTTTCAGTTTATATATTTTACCTGTCTACCTTAATTAATATCTACTTTTATTCGGATTTTTTCTCTTTTCCCTTTTAAGTTTCCTCGATTTTTTGTTTATTATTATTATTATTATTTCAACAATTATCACGTGACAATTTTTTTACGTTTACATTTAATTAATTTATTCAGGGCAGTTAATCATTTTTTTTCTTACGGTTTTTTGTTAATGTCTTTTTAAAAAACATTCTGTTTGTTTGTCAATTTGTTCTGTCGCATAATTACTGCAGTTTATATTTAATAAATGTCACGTGGTAAAATTATAGACTTGCGATAGATATTGAGGACATTTCTGTAGAAAATAAAGAAGATAGAGAAGACTGAATAATTTCAAAATAATTATATTGGAATATGTTCTTTAAACTTTAATCAGAAGTGATACATTTATATATGGAGAAATGTATGTAGAAAGAGATATTTTTTTTAATATTACTAAAGTATCGGATAGATTATGAAATTAAATTTTTAATAACAATATAATGTAATAACTAAATGAATTCAGAATTAATTTACTTGAAAAAAAATTATTAAATATTTTATCCAAGTATCTGAAAGCATTCGAAACTGTGCAGGAGTTTGGCAGTGTATGAAATAAGTCTTAACTTTTCAATCAAATTAACAATATTGAAAAGTAAGGAAATCGTATTTCTCCTTCTCTATACAACAAGAAATTCAATCCCTCATATTCCCAAATCGAAAACATCAGCCAAATGTCAATCCCAAAAGAGAAATATGAAATCATTTCTCCATTTCTATTGGCAAAACAATTTAGTAATCCTCATGCAGATGCTGCAGCCCTGGTTGTTTGGGGCTCCCTCGACACATGCGTCGCAGGATGGCGAAGAGCAGAGCAAACATGATGCAGAGTCCGAGTGTGATGAGAGATAGTTTCCCGTAAGGCAGCTCGCTGAGATCCCGCCGCAAGCAGATCTCTGGGGACTCATCGTGGAGGACGAGTTGACTGTACTCGCCGGCATGGTGGAGCAGGCCGAGCTGTTCCAGATTCCACTCAATGTGCCGCGTTAGTTGGGCCAGCGTCGAACTGTGCGTGACATTGGGGCAGTTGGCGATGCCATTGCAGATAAGATGGCGCGGAATGCAGACCTGAGTGTCGCCAGGACAACGGAAATCACAGCCGCCGTCCTGCAGGAGGGACGCGGCCAGACTACCATCGGGATTGCGCGGCAAGTGGAACAGCTCGGTCCATACCAACCGGAAGATATTCTTGCCAGGCTGCCCATCCCCCGTGTACTGGATGAGAACGGGCAAGGGCTCCTGATCCGTGCCAGTGGCTCCCAGCTCGGCAGTGGTCAGTATGGGCAAGTCCCTCGCCAACGAGATGTTCTCCGGACAGACAACAAACCGCGGCTCGAGACGACCCGCCAGGTAAACCTCAATTTTGGCACTTTCGCAACTTCTCTCTGCGAACCTCGCCTTCTCCAGATTCAGCCAGAGATCTCGTTGAGCCGCTACCTTCAGCTCCCATATGCATTTCTCCCGGCGATAATGATGTTCTGGCGGAGCCATGGGTCCTGCCACCATGCCCAGCGCCTTCTTGTAGGGAAAGACGAGTTCGCCATCGGGCGACGGGCCCAATGTGATGGGGCCACAAAGTGGACCATGGGCGAACTCATAGGTGGCCTCAAACAATGGGTTGGGGTTCTTGAAGTAGGATGTGATGGCATGCTGCCCCTGGACGACCATTTCGAGGTTCATCTGATCCGCCGATGAGATGACCCGCACTGCCCTGGGTATGTTGTCGCAGAAGCAGGCCAGATTGTTCTGGAATTTGTCTCGCTCCTCCCAGATGACCAGTTTGTCAACTCGCTCCTCGTGGCATCGTGTGCATGCGTTGCTGTTATACGGCAATTCCTTGAAGGACACCGAGTTCACTTCGATGATTGCCCTTGCATAGAGCCTGCGGTCCGTCACGAACTTATACTGACAGCGGACGTCACTGCCTCCGGTTCGCTTGAAGATCAACGAATTGAGGGGAGAGCGCAGTCGTCCCCCCGGATGCTTCCAGGCATACATGACCTCGTCGCAGAGTGTGTTGGGCACAGGATCTCCGAAGCGCGTATTGTTGAAGAAGTCATAGTGGGCCCAGTAGTACAGTGAACTGCCGCTATAGCTGCCTGTCTTCGAGTCGAACTGAACGTAAAGGGAGGGACTCGTGCTCACGAAATCCACCTTCTCCATGGGCCGAGAGAACGTATCGCAGAAGGTCTTTATGATGCGTGCCGGGTCCGCGTGGTCCGAGTCGTAGATTGTCAAAGACTCCCCACAATCTCCTTC
Organism: Drosophila quadrilineata; assembly: GCA_018150725.1. Lineage (NCBI taxonomy): Eukaryota > Metazoa > Arthropoda > Insecta > Diptera > Drosophilidae > Drosophila > Drosophila quadrilineata. The sequence goes on along the minus strand of JAECWN010000407.1, from coordinate 24,545,349 downwards.
GTACTTCAGTATGGGGGACTCGATGCGATTAATCCTGAAGCTGAAAGCGAAGAGATGAGATAGGGAAAAATAGATGAGAATCATTTGATATTGGCTTGCTACTCCTAAAAGGTATTTGGCTTTATGCCAGACCCAAAAGCCACAATTTTTTGGCCAACTCAACATTCTCGGCATATCCCACCCCCGAACTCCTTGGCTCCCTTTCTACCCATCCCCATCTCCATAACCCCCAATACATCCGCGTGCCGCATCGTTGCACAGTTTAATATAAATTCCAAACCTGCTTACAGGTAAAATCTCTCTTTTTACTGCCGCCACGTAGATCCCTCTTTAGATTCTCTCTCATTCTCCTATTTTTCCGGCTTTTCCTTTGGAATGCAATGCAGCTTGAAAAATGAATGCAAATTGCTCTGCAAAAGTATTTTGGCAGGCACGTTGAATACTCGCAAATTATGGCTAGAAATGTGCACAAATGCTTATTTTCAAGTCTCTGTTCAAAACTTTAAACCTAGCAAATTATTTGAGAACGCCTCGACTCTTTCTTGAACAACCTTATTAACTTTTTTGACTATCCTGTAACAGTTGCAATTTCAATAGAATGCAATCAAGGCAAGTAATCATAAGACTGCTTTACATTAAAATTAAATAATTTTACATGATTCGTAAATTCTGTTAAAATTCATCGATTTAACATTAAAAAGAGAGAGAGAGAGAGCCTAAAGAGAGTAATTGACCCTAAACAACCTTTCTCTCCACATTTCTGTTAAAACGGAGGAGGGACTGTAAATAATATAATTACATAAAGTAACATTGATATGCTCTGTAAAGAAATCACGGAGTATGACGAACAATGTTATTATTACAGTAACAACAGACTCTAATGAAAGAGTGCTAAAGCGAAGAGCAGCCATGAACAGAAGGTGAAGCGTATAACAGACGTATATCAGCGTATATCAGTTCGTATGTATAACACCAAGAGGATGCCTGGGTTAACACTCTACAGTGTATAACAGAGAAAGACAGCAGTAACAGCTCATACGTATCACAGAAGATGGACAATCAAGTAGGTGAACAAAAGCTGAGCTGTATGACACTTCGACGATTAACTTTAATCATATTATTAACTTTGTACACATTTGCCAAAGTTCGTAATTCATAATGCAATTTATATTTTGGGGAAAACATTATCAATTGATGTGAATTTTAGAAACATAATATGTCACTATTTATTTATCTTGAAAATAAAATAAAAATATTACAAATCAATTTAACTTCTTGATTTAACAAGATATAAATAATTTATTGATAATTTATTAATAATTTAGTTTAGTTTATATCGTATACATAGACTGTGCACAGGAATATGCATACTAAGAATTAAATAGATGCACTTAAAAAAAAATTCGGGTCAAAATATAGATGGACATGTCTACAACGGTTCCTCTTGTGACCCTGTGTCAATAATAATATTATCTGGGATCGTCCATGATCCCACCTCCCTTTAAAATAAATATGTATGTATATATATTTTTGTTGCACTCTCAGTGATGGAGATAATTGAGGATTAGATATATTTTTTGTTGAATTTCTAAAACAACAAATGGAAATATAAATTGAGTAATCCTTCGGAATTGAGTAGTCCTTACAATTACTGTTATCATATTATGAAATAAAAGTGATTAATTTAATAATAGTAGATATATGTATTATACATTTTAAAATTATTTATTATGAATTACTTTAGCGCAAAACATTTGAAGAAATTATTTATGTAAGTATATTTTATCCTTAATTTTATACCCTGCGCTCATCGAAATTGAATGAAGTGTTGTATCATAATCTTGTGCGAATATACTGGAACATATAGTCTAACTCCGGAACAATAGGGAATTCTATCATTTGAAACCGCTGATCAAGTTTATCCTCTTTTTCATCAACAATAGAAAATGGTTTTTGAACTTCAAGCACTATTTTCTCGGGGAAGTCCCTTATTTAAAAAACAGGGTCCACGATATTAACTGGAGAAATAATTTTTTCAGTTTTAATGTAACGCGTATGCACACTGTCCCTCTTGCTATATTTATCTTAGTTATAATAACTATTTAACAATAATACTTTGAGAACCAAATTTTGTTAAGCTTTCAAAAATAGGTTGGAGAACAGAAGCTGAAACAAGTTGTAGTAAATCTGCTGAAATTGTATTTATGTGAATAATGAGAGCAACTTCTAATTATGATCTATTCATGTGCCTGTTTTCAGGATGTCTCACATTTTCCGGCATATTCAATTCGAATTACAAAACCATGAGCACAGACTGGATTCCATATTTTCGGATTTCGTTGAGATTTGCGACCATTGGCAACTGCCGTGCAAACTTTTCCAATTATGCGTCTCTTTGGCATTCATCCAATGCGAAATAGGAAAGGCTTCCTTTCCACAGGACTCCACGGCCAAGCAAAGCATAGACACATGGCATTGAGCTTCACATAGCGTATAGCGTGGTAATAGTTTTATGTAACCGACGGCATTCGTCGTGCTAAGCAGATTTCATACAATTACATTTGCGATGTCCAAAAAATATGACATAATACAACATTTTATTAACCCGCACAGTGTTGCCAAATGTCAAAAGCGAGAGAAATGAAAGGAAATGCCAGAATGCGAGAGAGTGAGTAAGAGTGAGTTGTGGATGTGGAAGAGAAGTGGATAGAAGGGAGAGAGGAAGCGAAAAATACAAATCACCATCATCAGCAGCAAATGGTTGTTACTGCAGGCAGAGGAGAGCCCCACAGAGAGAGTGATAGAGTGAAAGAGGCATAGAGCGGGAAGAGAGCTGTCGCATTCGTCGCGGCACAATTTCATTTCATTTCATTTCGTCGTTCCCGTTTGCGATACCTCACCTCAGCCTCTCTCGCTGAAGTCTACGTTTCGTTACATTCCACGTTTCGTCTCTGCCCGTTGCTCTCGTGCCGTTTTTTTTTATGTGTTCCCACAACTATTATTTTCTGTCTCGCTCTGGCAGTGGTACAGCTACTGCTATTCATAATACAGCATCAGAGTCACTATTTCTGCACCTCCCCCCTTTGCGCTGCCACTCCGCTGCCCCACCATCCACCACCACTCATCCTCTCTACGTGTCCATGCCGTTATTCACGTACGCGAGCTACGTCGAAAAGTAAGCCTGTCGCCCTGCGGCATGTCCTCATAATCCGTTTGCAGCCTGGCCTAGGCTAGCCTAGTTCTGGTGTCTCTTTGCTGACTCAGTGGGGAGTTTATTCGGCATCTCAGCATAAAAAAAGAGGAAAAATAAAAATAAAATATAACCTAAAAAGAGGGCAAAAAATGGGATCCCCTTAAAATATGCAATGCAGGCAGCGCAGGCTCAGTCGGACAATCTGGCACGCCCACATAGTGCCGCCTCCGATGTCAACTGTTTGGGGACGCAACTGCTGCTTAGTTATGTGCATATGGCAAGTCAATTGGTGTCGTGTTGAGTCCTCTTTAGAGTCTGACAACAGACTGTCCCTGCATCTACTCTCCAACTCCTGATCCTGCCCCCATTCGTGATACGTGCAACAGCTTAAAGCTAGACTCCTAGATTGTATCTTTAGATTTATTAGCAAGACATTTTTTACGTGTTAAGAGGGATTTTTCTTTGAAAAGGATTTCCAAGTGGGGTGGAAAGTTAGTAACAAACGAATTGATAAAAAACCAACAATAGTATTTGAAATATCATATACTATACACTCAAGATATCAATTGCTCAAATTGAGATTATTATTATATTAGAACTAATAAGTTGAACGCAAATATATTAATAATTTCAATTTTAAAATATTTTTTAAGTTTTATTTTATTATATATAAATATATTTATTATTTTTTTAAAATATTTTATATAATTATCGCTAATAAAAAATACAAAAATTTATGAAAAATTGTCAAGTAAAAAATGTGTAAAATTTAATTTATTTAGAATTTATTATAAATATTTTCAATTCTTGCTAATATGAAATATAAAAATTTATAAAAAATTTTCAAGTTAAAAATTTTAAAAATCTACTTTTAAATTGAATTTATTTTGAAGTTTATCGCTTTTATGATATGTTATGATGTTTTGTAACTTAATCTGAACTATGTTCAGTGACTATTCTGTTATTGTCTCATATATAATTTGTAAAGTTACCAATTAAGGCAATAAGATAAATGAACATAATATATATGAGTATGTGTATATGTATATTTAAATGAGTTATTTAAAATATGAAGGTGTATTTTTAGCGAATTTTATTATATGTACATATTTACAAAGAACAATTTTGAATTCAATCCAAAATAATAATAATAATCCTTGGGTGTGATGCCGAAGGTGGGGTTCTAATCACAAAATATCTCTAACTGTGTTGTTATGATACAAATATGTTTGTATGGGTCCAGCACTTAATTAATTAATAAAAAAAAAATAAATAAATCCAAAATATTGTCAAAAAAATAAATTAAAATAAAAATAAATAAAATTGTCATATAAAATATACGGTATATGGGGTTGGGTAATTTTTTTTTTATTTATAAGCAATATATTGTTAAGGTATTTGACTTTCTCAATATAAGAAAAACTTAAATTCCAACAAGATTCGTTTTTTAATATTATTTATTTTGAGAAAAGTTTAAGAGCTTCACTATTAATTTGAGATATATTTTCAATATTTTTCGAATTCTTACTTAACTTCACTTAATAATATTATCCTAATACACTTTACTATATGTAATCAGCATACATACATACCCTTTACTATATGTAATCATCATGTGATGAACAGTTTCTTCACTAATTAAATTTGTTTAAAAAAATATAATTTATTAGAAAAAAAGTTATATTACAAATTCCAAATTCCCAATATATTTTGAACCCAGTTTGTTCTTCCTGAAACTCTCAACTGATGTAGAGATAACTATAAAGTTACTACATTCATACATACATGTATGAAGTTCTGTGAGTCTCCTAAAAGTAGGCAGCATAATGTCGCAAGTGGAGTGTTCGGTCACAGAGTAACTTAAGGTCTGGCATGCTTGACTGACAACTGCTGGATACGCACACGTTTTTAATCATTTTGGTTAGAAGGTAGACGGAGACAGAGGAAACAAAGAGGAGATGGCGAAGGAATAGAAAAACAGAAGAAGATGAAACATAAAAAAAGCTGAGGCATGACATGTTACTTAAATGAGCAAGTTTGTTGGAAACAATGTCGACAGTGTCTAGACTCTTAGACACAGCATGGTGCATGCGACATGGGGCAGGGGACAGTGGCAAGCAGACAACGGACTGTTGAGAGTTGAGAAGGAGGCAACAGCAGCAGCAGCAGCAACGCCACCACCAGCAACAGTTGTGGCGCCAAGGAGTGTGCGTTTGCAAGGATGCTCTCAAGGATTGTGAAGGTGCATGGATTTTCATACGGAAAAAAGGCAAACAGTAGACAGTGCTTCTTCTTATTGTTCTACACACTAACTCTACATATACATACATACATATGTATGTGTGTGTGGGCGTGTCGCTTGCTTGTTGTCGTGGGCGTAAGCAACAACTTGAGTGAAGTTGACAACAACAACAACAACAACAACAACAACAACAACAACAACAACAACAACAACAACAACAACAACAACAACAGCAACAGCAATGAAGACGATGAACAAGAAGAAGAAGAAGAAGAAGAAGAAGCAGAGGAAAATGGGATATAAGAAGAAGAAGAGTAGACAATGACAACAATCGCTGTGGCATCTGGAAAAACTAAAAAAAACTTGAACTGAAAGTGGAAAAATTGAGCCCAGCTCACGCAGTTTTCCACGTCTACTATTTTCGAACTTTTTATGCTGCTGCTGCTTCTTCTTTTATCGCATCTTTAGTTGTTGTTGTTTTGGTTGTGTGGCAACTGTGGCAACTCTGGACTGCAATTCGTTGCACTGTAATCACGCAATCATGTTGCCCACTTCTGAACTCTTAATGGCAATCGCTGTAAACGTGCACACAACTTTCTCTCTCTCTCTCTCTCTTTCCCGCTATATATCTCTTTTCCTCATTCTGTCTCGCTCTTCTGCCTCACTTTGAGTTTTGAGAGGGAAGCTGGAATTCGGTTTGGGGTTTGGGGTTTGGGGTCCGCCTCTTCTTGTAGGTGGACATAAATATTTATTTTTTGGCAGAAACTTGTTTGATATTTTCCTCCCTCCACAGAGGGAATGTGAATGTGTGTTACAAATGTGTGTGTGAGAGCTTTTCTGTGTTTGTATGTGTGTGTGTAAACTATATTGTAACTCTGTTTCCTCTGTTTGCCCGGCACGGCACATACTAGTGGCATTCGTGCTCTTACTCCTGTTTTGTAGTTGGTCGTTTTCTTTGGCAGTTTTAGCCAAAAAACTTGGCAATGTTTTGCAACATTTTGCTGATCGAGTTCGAGCAGTCAAAGCGTCAACATCAAAAAATTTTTTCTACAAATCCGAGAAAAAATATTGAAAAAATAAGTGAAACATATTTTTCCATTTCCATTTGTGCAACACTGATATTTAGTAGCTGCGTGTGAAATTATCAACATCTCATCATCTAACTTGGGCACTAACTAGTGTAGTGTCGGCAGCAGATCAACAAGAAACAACTGCAAAGAAGTGCGATAAGCTAGCTCTCTCTGGCCGTTGGGCCCTGCACCCTTCGCACAGCCACCACGTATATCTCTCGAGCTATTCTTGTTTGGTTTTAGTTAAGAAAACCTAAGGAAGCTAAGGAATTGAATTTACCAAATGGACCAAATTACCTATTGACCAAATGGAGAAAGAAAATGAAATGTACTCCATAAATAGCAAAGCACCATCTATTAGGAATGAGTTCCGCCAAGCTACTCAGCTACTCAAGACTCCGAACAACTACGATAGCTCAACAACAACAGCCATATCATTCACGGTGGCTAATATTCCCACTAACACCATAGCAACAGCCACAACCAGTACCGGTAGTGTCTGGTCTGGAAATACTGCTAATGGAACCGTAGCAACAGCAACTCCTACAATTAGCGCAGCTGCTGCACGACTGGCGAACGAACAAAACCAGCTGGTAAACAAGAGGAAAAAATCCTCTTCGCCACATCTAAGGCCGAAAAGAGCTAACAATCAGCCAACACAGAGCTCACAGCTAGCACTAACTAGCAACAAGACTAACAATCGCTTTGCATTGCTTGACATGGACATTACCTCTGACGATAATGATGAGCAACTCAATAGCAGAGACACTGATGAAGACCCTGTCTGCTACACATCAACTGCTCATCTGACTAACAAGAATGCCAGTCATCATAATGAGACAAGTGTAGTGAATAAGAGCTTACGACTGAATGCGGCCAATAAAGCTGCTCCTAAGCCTCCCCAGATAGTTGTAAATATCACCAACCTTAATGACCTATTTGATATTATTTCGGATATTACGAGCCTAGATAATGTGACAATTAAAGTTAGCCAAGGGAATACGGCCAGAATCTTTTCCAAAAACAGTGACAGCTACAGAGCCATTGTCAATCACTTAGACTGCTCTGGCATCCAATTCCACACCTATCAAATGAAGGAAGAGAAACCTCTCAGGGTCGTAGTCAAGGGGCTCCATCACAGCACTTTAACCTCTGACATAACTCACAGCTTCAAAATTAATGGCTTTGATGCTCTGCACGTTTATAACCCAAGATCAAGACGCAACAGGGACGAAAAACTTAATATATTTTTCATTAATATAAAGCCATGCGCACATATCAATGATATTTACAAAATGAAAACACTTTGCAGACAAAAAGTGACTATTGAAAGGATGCGTAAAG